>OW203764.1:26781750-27381750 GCA_934045905.1 Leuctra nigra
TTGCAATCAAATTGAATCACTTTCCAATAAATTTAAGAACTAGGGGCTAGTTCTTCAATACTGCATTGTAAACTGGTACTAAAATGCTTAAACCTAGTTGAAGAGGTACATTTTTTTTAGTTCAATTTATTTTGATATTTAAAATAAAACAATTCCCACCTCAGGAACGGCGAACGGAATCTAGTTAAGATTTAATCGTGTATTTGTGTATAACTTACCTGTATTCAACTGGGTTTCTGTTCTTTATTACCGTCTTCGTACAACATTCTTTGAGCAAACTTATTGACACTTTCCACAAGATAATAGAATTCACGGCAGGAAAAAACGACATTTGTAAACAGGAGCTGGAAAACCGCTCTGTATAACGCGTTGATAAGCGAGCATTTCTATTGAGTTGTGAATTAACGTGATGTGTGACAGTTGCTGCTCTAACCTAATACCTAGTTGTTTCGTTTGAAGATTTCACTGCCACGTATCAGGGTACATACTGTGTTTAGATTGACAGCTGCATTCGCTGTTAAACCACGGAGACTGGTTCAGGTACATTGTTGACCTAACTAGTCTCTAGAACAATTGATTGTAATAATAATGTGGTTCTTAAACTTGCGTCAAGGCATTGTTGAGCTGGCAATGTTAATACTCGGCACATGCACTGCGAAGGTACCGGGTTCAATCCCCATCATTCACGACGGAGGATTGTGCGTAGTTTTCTCTCAGTCGAGAGGCAAAGGATGGGAAGGTTCCCTACTAGTAGGTCATGATCGCCTCCTTCCTACTGGCCATACAGGACACTGACTGGGTTGTTGCAACACTCTTTAGGAGACGAAATGTCCGGACGAAATTATTTGAATTTTTAATCATGGATAAGACAAACTTAGGGTTTTACGTGGTAGGTACATATTAATATTTTTGCTTTGCAAGGTAGGGAATAAGTAATATTTAATAGATTTTTGGTAAAAGAAAAAGCTATTTCTTTTCTCGCTGGGTGCCGCATTATAATTAAGTTTTAAAAAATGTGCCAATTGTAACAACCCTAAGCTTATCCTTGAACAATACGCTTGTAACATTTGAGATCAATTGGTTCACGTGTTTTAGTCTCCATCTCCAATCATCCGATTGTTCTTTCTACTAATATACAATCAGACTGATCATGTGAACATCCCATCAAAGTTACACCCTCTTATGAAATATTTTATCTCTCTCTCAATTTGCTCCAACGGGCCGAACACATTAAAATAAGTTATAGGTACTGACACAAGAGTTTGAGGGGGGAAACTAAAAACTGATGAGTGATGACTATTTAACAAGGCATGAAGCAAAAGAAGAGAAACAGTTTATAAAATTCAATTGAACTGACATCGCCTGACAATATCGCCAAATGTTGGTGCTATGATGGTGCTGAATTCAAGGTTGGTGCTACAAGTAGCACGGTTCTAAGTAGCACGGTGCTATCAAAATGTGCCATATTAGGTAAGGGCAGTAGAAGAGTAGTAAATGATGAGGGTACTTGTATTGCTCCTGTTTGCTGCTCGTTGGTCTGGATCATGTTTAAGCAACTGCCTTATATATTCTACGCTTCTTCCTGATGGGAACGTATCGAAGAATGTCTGTGAAAGATCTCGCAGCTCCTCTCATCTTCAGTCTCGTTCCAGGATTATTCTTGCGTTCAAATCACACTCAAAGTTTCACCAATATTCAGTAGCTATTCTTTTGCACGGAACAACGCAATGTGTTTTCATCTTGTAACATTTCAGAAACAGTTATTTAATATTGGAATCAAATTCACATTAAACAACTGTTGTTGTAATGTTGCTTTAGATGTCTTAACATTTTGGTGTCTATTCAAAAGAAAATATCGACTGAAATCAATTTTATAATCTGGAGAGGAAAAAAACTGAAGCGAACTAAATGATTTGAGATTGCATTGTGGTTGTCTGGTTACTAAGACATGTAATAATTGGGATAAGCACACTGTTGTTGGTGTATTCTTGGGGGGTTTTATTAGGAAAAACACAACATTGTTGATGTATTGTTGTGGTTATTATTATTAAGTTAATATCAACAGGTAATTCTAGTTGCTTGGTCTCATAATTTCTTCATATCAATGTTCTTTCTCGTAACTTTGACTTGTCAAGAGTGCATTATTTAACAAAAATCTGTGACGTATTTGTGGTTTTTAAGATATATTATTTCAATTTCTGCTCTAGTGTCCTTATGTCCACACATTATTTTTTTTTTGTCTGGGGCTTAACGTTGCACTGTTCTGCAGCGAGGTTAATGGCGACGAATGAATGATTATGATGATGATTGGGAAATGATGGTGAAGAGTAGGTAAGGATGGAAGGTGGGAAGGTGGCGTTCGTGGCCTATTAGTAGGGTACCTTCCCAGAATTTGCCTGTCGACTGAGGGAATACCACGAAAAAACCCCAGTCAAGAAGGGCGGTCGCAAGAATCGAACCCGGTCCTCCAGAATACAAGTTGAGAGTTCAGAAGTTATATGTAGTACTGACACAAGAGTTTGAGGGGGGTAACCACCGCGTAGAGAACATCTATCTTCACACCATTAAGCTTACGGTTGTGAACACTTCAATGATCTACCATTGGCTCCCGTGAATACGGACTACGGGTGGAATACGCAGAAAGAAATGCTATAAAATCGACCCTTGGTCAGTCTGCACCCTAGCCGATCGCAGCGCTAAGTTCGCTGGTGGCGATCCGGAACTAATCTCGGCAATCATTTTATTTCTTGAGTGATAGTCAATGGCGCGAGCTGTCAAATGCCATCTTTTAGGTTATTTGCTGTTTGGTGAATAATAAGTAAGTGAAAATGCTTGTATTACATGTTAATTATTACAATTAATAAACTAAACACATTTTTACACTGATATCAACCCTTTTAATTTCATCTGATCGTTATCCCAAGTTGTTTAAGTTCTAATTTATACATTTGATTTTGAATTAACCCGCTAAAATTCAGATTAGTTCGATTTTCTAACACCAACCATGGTGCTTAGAGAGCGCTGCGAACGGCTGGTAGCCGCAGCCAATCCACTCTATAGACCTGGCCATATTTAGTATTGGAGCCTGTTTCACGTCTCAAGCCCATCTGATCTCACCTTAAATTTAATAGTGTGAAGATAGATGTTCTCTACGCGGTGGGGTAACTAACAACTGAGGACTATTTAACAAGGCATGAAGCAAAAGTAGAGAAACAGCTAATAAAATTCAATTGGACTGATCAAGTGAACATTAGCTTTACCTAATAATATCGCAAAATATTGGTGCTACGATGGTGCTGAGTTCAAGGTCGGTGCTACAAGTGGAGTAGCACGGTTCTAAGTAGCACCGTGCTATCAAAATGTTCCATATTATGTAAGGGCAGTAGGCGAGTAGTAAATGATGAAGTACTTGTATTGCTCCTGTTTGCTGCTCGTTGGTCTGGATCAGTGAAAGATCTCGCAGCTCCTCTCATCTTCAGTCTTGTTCCAGGATTATTCTTGCGTTCAAATCACACTTAAAGTGTCACCAATATTCAGTAGCTATTCATTTTGCACGGAACAACTCAATGTGTTTTCATCTTATAACATTACAGAAACAGTTATTTAATATTGGAATCAAATTCACACTAAACAACTGTTGGCGTAATGTTTCTTTCGATGTTTTAACATTTTGGTGTCCATTCAAAATAAAATATCTTCTGAAGTCAATTTTATAATCTGGTTAGGAAAGAAAACCGAAGGGGACTAAATGATTTGAAATAGCAATGTGGTTGTCTGGTTACTAAGACATGTTATAATTGGGATAAGCACATTGTTGTTGGTGTATTCTTGGGGGTTTTATTAGGAAAAACACAACATTGTTGATGTATTGTTGCAGTTCTTATTATTAAATTGACATCAACAGGTAGTTAGTTGCTTGGTCTCATAATTTCTTTATATCAATGTTCTTTCTCGTAACTTTGACTTGTCAAGAGTGCATATTTAACAAAAATCTGTGACGTATTTGTGGTTCATAAGATAGGTATATTATTTCAATTTCTGCTCTAGTTTCCTTATGTCAACCATTATTTTTTGTCTGGGGCTTAACGTCGCACTGTTCTGCAGCGAGGCTAATGGCGACGGATGAATGATCATGATGATGATTGGGAGATGATGGTGAAGAGTAGGTAAGGATGGAAGGTGGAAAGGAGGCGGTCGTGGCCTATTAGTAGGGTACCTTCCCAGCATTTGCCTGTCGACTGAGGGAATACCACGAAAAAAAACAGTCAGGAAGGACGGTCGGGGCAATCGAACCCGGGCCTCCAGAATACAAGTTCAGAGCGATACCACTCAGCCAACCTGTTCCGTGTCAACCATTATTGAATTGCAGTGTGTGTTAATAAATATAGTATTTCTTCTTATCATCCACCTATTATAATTTCGCAAGCTTAGCGATCATCAAATCCAAATCATTCCGACTCGCATCTCCATTCTCTAGGTTCAATTGACCAGGTGTATTTGTCGAGTAATTGAGCGTGTAGCCGATTCTTCAATATTGTATTATTGTCTTGTGTACACTTTGTCGGGCATTTTTGATTATGAAACATCTGAACTGTGTTGATGACGTCTTAGGGGGGGGGGGGGGGGGGAGGAGATCTACATTGGTCAATTGTTCCAGAGTGTTTATGGAAAGTTGCAATGAAAATCAGTAATGATGTAGTTATTATCTTTGATATAATGGATCGTGCTTGATTGGCGATGTTGCACGTGTCCGTGCTCGCTTATCAACGCGTTACACAGAGCCTTTTCATAGTTTTACTTCCATTACATCATACAGTCCATTCAATATTACTTGAATGTATATATTTGTTGTTCGATTTCATGGGAAGGACAGTTCCAGGTGCTTTATAAGTTACTCAATATGGGAATAATCAAATACCTAAGTTGTTTTGTTTGAAGACTTCACTGCTACGTATCAGGGAATATACTGTGTTTAGATTGACAGTTGCATTCGCTGTTATTCTCATCTTAATAAACCACGGAGACTGGTTTAGAGGAATTGTTGACTAAATAGTCTCTAGAACAAATAACTAGAATCCTGTGGTTCTTAAACTTGCGTCAAGGCATTGTTGAGCTGGCAATGTTAATACTCGACACATGCACTGCGAAGGTGCTGGGTTCAATTCCCATCATGCACGACGGAGGATTGTGCGTAGTTTTCTCTCAGTCGAGAAGCAAAGAGTGGGAAGGTTCCCTACTAGTAGGTCATGATCGCCTCCTTCCTACTGGCCATACAAGACACTGACTGGTTGTTGCAACACTCTTTAGGAGACAAAATGTCCGGACGAAATTATTTGAATTTTTAATCATGGATAAGACAAACTTAGGGTTTTACGTGGTAGGTACATATTAATATTTTTGCTTTGCAAGGTAGGGAATAAGTAATATTTAATAGATTTTTGGTAAAAGAAAAAGCTATTTCTTTTCTCGCTGGGTGCCGCATTATAATTAATTTTAAAAATGTGCCAATTGTAACAACCCTAAGCTTATCCTTGAACAATACGCTTGTAACATTTGAGATCAATTGGTTCACGTGTTTTAGTCTCCATCTCCAATCATCCGATTGTTCTTTCTACTAATATACAATCAGACTGATCATGTGAACATCCCATCAAAGTTACACCCTCTTATGAAATATTTTATCTCTCTCAATTTGCTCCAACGGCCGAACACATTAAAATAAGTTATAGGTACTGACACAAGAGTTTGAGGGGGGAAACTAAAAACTGATGAGTGATGACTATTTAACAAGGCATGAAGCAAAAGAAGAGAAACAGTTTATAAAATTCAATTGAACTGACATCGCCTGACAATATCGCCAAATGTTGGTGCTATGATGGTGCTGAATTCAAGGTTGGTGCTACAAGTAGCACGGTTCTAAGTAGCACGGTGCTATCAAAATGTGCCATATTAGGTAAGGGCAGTAGAAGAGTAGTAAATGATGAGGTACTTGTATTGCTCCTGTTTGCTGCTCGTTGGTCTGGATCATGTTTAAGCAACTGCCTTATATATTCTACGCTTCTTCCTGATGGGAACGTATCGAAGAATGTCTGTGAAAGATCTCGCAGCTCCTCTCATCTTCAGTCTCGTTCCAGGATTATTCTTGCGTTCAAATCACACTCAAAGTTTCACCAATATTCAGTAGCTATTCTTTTGCACGGAACAACGCAATGTGTTTTCATCTTGTAACATTTCAGAAACAGTTATTTAATATTGGAATCAAATTCACATTAAACAACTGTTGTTGTAATGTTGCTTTAGATGTCTTAACATTTTGGTGTCTATTCAAAAGAAAATATCGACTGAAATCAATTTTATAATCTGGAGAGGAAAAAAACTGAAGCGAACTAAATGATTTGAGATTGCATTGTGGTTGTCTGGTTACTAAGACGTAATAATTGGGATAAGAACACTGTTGTTTGTATTCTTGGGATTTTTATTAGGAAAAACACAACATTGTTGATGTATTGTTGCAGTTTTTATTATTAAATTGATATCTACAGGTAGTTTTTTGTGCTGGATCTCATAGTATCTTCATGTCAATGTGCTTTCTCGTAACTTTGACTTGTCAAGAGTGCATATTTAACAAAAATCTGTGACGCATTTGATATATTTTTTCCAATTTCTGACCTACTTTGTCCTTATGGCAACCATTATTGAATTGCAGTGTACGTGTTAATAAACATAGTATTTCTTTTTATCACCGACCTAATATAATTTCGCAAGCTTAGCGAGCTTCTAATCCAAATCATTCTGACTCGCATCTCTATTCTCTAGGGTCAATTGACCAGGTGTATTTGTCTTGTAATTGAGCGTGTAACTGATTCTTCCAGGACGAACGTGCTTCTGGAGCAAGTGTGCGAGGCGCCGGCAACAGCCACTTCTACGGCTGCCTACTTCTAAGACTATGACTATGACAATGACATATGACATATGACATATGACAATGACTAAACGCACTAATTTGCCAATATTTTAGACATCTTGACTCCACTAAGTGGAAAACGATACCCGCACTCAGTGCACACTCAGTGCGCACTAGGGTTGCTATTCTGCAACTGTTTTCGTTTGCTGACGGAATCGCAATCTGTATAAAGCTTATGGCAAAATCTGATTGCTGCTGAAATTGCTACCGGTTTGCAGTTGTAGAATCCCAACCCAGTGCGGCCAGTGGAAAACGCTATTACATAACATCATCCCATATAACCGGTCCGTACAACTCACGTAACACGTTTGTTCATTACTTGCCAATGATATTGACTTTTTTATGGCACTACCTCTGTTCAATATTGTTTTTTTTTGTCTTTTATAGGCAATGACCAGAGTATCCTCCGTTCAACCAATCAATCTGAAATTTTACAAACACATAAGACACATAGTTCTTGAACGAGATCCTGTGATTGGTGGAGTGGAAAAATAAAATGGAAGCACTGAACGATCAACTTAACATTTTGCCTGACCTACAAAGAGCGTCAGTAACACTGATCAAATTCGGTGGTATCATCATTCTGTTAGGTTGCCCTATTGTCACTTACAGCGCACTAGCCAAACCATTTCCCGCTAGGGTGCTGCCACCGCGTCAGGGTTTAAGCCTCCGAACACGGCAGAGAGATAGATATACACTTACACTATAGCAGAGGTATTCCCACTCCACCAATAAACGTGAAGCCTTTTCGTCATGAGAAGATTTGGCTGTCGCGGTCAGCGTTAGGGGATACTATAGTGGTAAAAATAACTAACTGCTAAATTTACCCATTGAGCCCTCGTAGCATTTATTTGCTATGCACGATCTTCTTTTGTTTTATATCAGCAATTTACAATTAAACTATAAAATAAACTATACAACTATTAAATATCGTCAAAAAACAGCTATTCTGCGTGCCAGCAGGCACATCATATGCAAACTAAGAATGAGCGCTTTAGCTTAGCTGTATTATGATGGTACTGGTATGCACCTCATTCGCCCTTTAAAGTACAGATGATCCGCTTTAATAGCTACTTAATCCATTATATACGTAAGGAACAGGTACACATTTTTTTGAATATGTAAAATAGAAAATCCTACATCTGCCACCATTTGTAATTTTGTCGAATTTATATATTATTACATAATAAATATGTATGTCTGTATGTATGTATGTCTATATGTCTTCAAAAGAAATCTAACAAATCATTAAAATTAATTGAGTAGTCTTATAAAAAAAAAACGAATTTATATTTTTTCAAGGACATTCTTATATTACCGATTAATTGACACGTGTGTTTGTGTTTCTGTAAATCATTTTCAACACGTGTAATTTCTTTCAGGATCACTTCCGAGCTACAAGTGGCTGCCCGGTGGAGTTCACTTCATTGACAAGTTGCCGAGAACTGGTTCGGGTAAAGTCCAGAAGTACCAGCTGAGACATCGCTTGACGAGGAGTTGAATGTTCACTCCCGGGCATACATCTCTGGATGCTGGGATCATCTGGAGTAGGTGCTATCACTCCTGCATGGGGCGCCGCTACGTGGGCGCCTCGGGGCTCAAGTACCTCTAGAAAAGTCATTACGTATCCTCTCCTATGAAATCATTATTAAATTGCTGATTTTTCATTTAACACACATTACATTTACATGTAATTTCCAAAATACATTCTAAATGCTCATTAAAATTCTTATGCCGGGATTCACAAAGAATTTTAATACTATGACCTCCCTATCAAATAAAGCTATATTACACAATACTCTTTATTTCAAAGTTATGCCAGGAAAAGTTTATGATTATAACTGCTCAAGTAACACATTACTAAAGTGGGTATTACCGTATTACACTCTGCCGATTAGAATTGGGACAATTTGGCTTGTGTGATAGACAAGAAAAATCCAAATCTTGACAATTCTTGATTTAGAACCGGTTCTATTTTCCCAACTGCAATTGGACAATTTGATATTAATAGACACTAGAATTGAAGCAAATATCGAAACAGAGAACATAACTTCGTACTTTTAAATCATTATTATGCCTAATGATCAAATATTAACAGAACAATTGAATGCTAATTGCTGTTTAGGTCGATTGTTATGAAAAAACATAAAACTAACCTAACCTCAAACCATTGAAGTGAGACACAAAAACAAGATTTGAATTGGGACAATTTGAATCTGGAAGATTTTGGTTGCCCAACTTGAATAGCAGAGTGTATTACCCACTTAAGAGAAATTATAGTAGAGCGGCTAAGAAGAATGATTGTGAATTTTGTGATAAAAGCATGATATTTGGTGGAGATGTTCCTTAGGACATATAAAATCGGTTTGGCTATGATATCATTCGAGATTTTGCCCCCGGGGGCAGTGGTGACCTCTGGCGGTCAAATGACAAAAATCATACTCAATCATCTTTTTAACTGACCATACTCAAAGATGGCTGACAAAATGTACACATGACATTACTAGGAAAACGCTCAGTGTAACGCGTTGGTGAGCGAGCACGGGGACGTGCAAATTCTCGAACCGGAAATGCGTACACAAGCAAAGAAAACATATACATCCATATTGAATTGAAATATGATCACTTAATCAACACAACATAATTATGCTTTTCATTGAAACTTGAAAATAACATCTGAGCATCCTGGTACATATAGCAAATCAGATGCAATTCAATTTTCACTTGAAAACATTCATTTTGATACTTCATTACTAACAGATATTAAAAATGTTAATAAGTTCATACTTTCTTAACTGATTGGGATGAAATTTTGTAAAATAACAGACAATGATGTTGGTCTTAATGATCATGCAAAATATGAGTTAGATCTGAATTATCGAACACCGTTTTCATTTTTCAGCCTATCAGGAGATATTTATTTTAATTTTAACCAATAAATGGATTTCAAAAAAATTATGGTCAGCAAACAGAGAAGGTTGGTTTTACATGTGTGCAAAATTTCAGCTCGATCAAAGAAAAACTCTGACCTGTATAGCCAAAATATGAATTTGATCAGATTTATCGAAGACCATTTTCATTTTTTAACCTATCAGGAGATGTTTATTTCAATTTTAACCAATGAATGGATTTAAAAAAAATTTGGGGCCTGCAAACAGAAAAGGTTGTCTTTACATGTGTGCAAAATTTCAGATCGATCGAAGAAAAACTCTGACCTGTACAGCCTACCCAACAGAAAAAAAACAACAAAAAAACAACAAAAAAACAGAGGTCCGTGCCAAATGAGCCGAAAGGAGACGCTCGCTTCGCTCGCTCAATTAGAAAAAAGTTGAATTCTTACAAAATTTAACAGTTTTACAAACTACAAATTGCCATGCGATTGTCATGCGATTGGTAATTACAATCATTAAAACCAAATTTGTTGCGGGCTAGAAAGTCAATGAACCAAACAAATCAAACTTTTGATTCAATTATGGTTTCCGTCATGCCATAATAATACTATACAATATGATAGATGCACAAAACTTAGCAGAGACGTTCCTTAGCATACGAAAAACATTTCACTGTAATTAAACATGACTTCTGCATGAAGTAACTTTACTTCCCAGAAACCTGACGCCGATATTGCGTATAACGCTAGTATAGCGTATAAACATCTAGTATATATACATTCTAGGTGTCAGTGATTTCTCATTTCAGCCGCCATTTTGTTAACCGGAAGTGAGGCCATATCTCGAAAACGGCTTTACCAAATGGAACAAAGTTTTTGCTTTTCTTCGTGTAGTATCATTAGTACGTTATTAAGTACCAAACGCAACTTTCCTTATAGTAACAATATCGGAAATGGCTTTCTTTTAAATGAAGTAGTTTAAAAAATATTCCTTTTAAAGGAATTGCTCCGATATGTGCTACAACCTACAAGTGTGAGAATAATCTAAAAAAAGGTGTGATATTCCCTTAAAATCTCTCCGTGTAAACCTATCAGCCAAGTCTCTGCAACTTTAAAAAATAGAAGAAATCTAAAATTTCAGCACTGGAAAGTAGTGATATCAAAAAATTGGCCAAGTCAAAACTTAATTTTAAAAACCAAAATATACTTGGCGCATTGTTTTTAAACTATTTACGTATATGCACGATGCGCCAAGTATATTTTGATTTTTTCAAATTAAGTTCTGACTTAGCCAATTTTTTGATATAACTACTTTTCAATGCTGAAATTTTAGAATTCTTATATTTTTTTAAAGTTGAAGAGACTTGGTTGGTAATTTTACACGAGAGTTTTTATGGGGTCGTTATTACACTATAATTTATAATAAATATCCACTCTTTCAGTATATAACCAAATATCAACATTAATTCTTAGGAACATGAAAATGCTGACCGTTGGGTAAGAAATACTTTGATTTGTAGAATACCCAAACGACTCTAACGCCAAGTAAAATGATTAGTGACCACGATGTAGTGTCCTGATGTAGTGGTCTGTATCGTGATAGTGACAGACCTGTCGTCCTTGGCATATAGAGGTAAGATCTTACCTCCATGCTTGGCATCGTCCCATCTTCTGTTGCAAGCTGCAAGCTGCAAGTCAGTTGCAAGTCTAAGGTTGCACTTAGTCCTCGGCCGGCTAGATGATGAGCGGCAGCGATTTCGTCCTTCACGGCCCCAAAGAGCCGAGTGGTCCTGTACGGCCTCTTGGAGATCTGCTCACAGAAACATTGTCGGGATATGGCGACGCTGTGGCTCAAATGCAACAGGTATTAGTAAATCTCATTTTTCATAGAACTGCAGCTACAAAATATCGTGTTTTTTGTAAAGAAAAATCAGAAGAAAAATCAAAAGAAAATCAGAAATGGCGAAATGGCTGCTTGATTGTAGAAATTGATTGGTTGGTTGATAATTGAAATTAAGTGAATGCCTATTTTGTGAGTTTCAATCTCTGTATTTATTATTGTTAATAAATCCATATTATATCTACCTCTAGGTTTAGCTAAATACTCCAATAAATGCGCAAGAGTGTGCGTCTGTTACTTACTTGCAATGAAACGCAAATGCATTTTTAATTTAGAAGATCGTGCTTCTAGCTGATGGTTGTTTAAGGTATTATTATTGCCGTGTTTTAAGGAATTATGGATCGAGGTGTTGCACGTATCCGTGCTCGCTTATCAACGCGTAACACAGAGCGTATTCCTAGTTAATTATATTCTGCTGGAGGGGCCGAGCGCTATACCACCATACGCTGACAACTTGATGTCACTCCCGGCCATCCGCCACTCCACCCGCAGGGGGCAAAACTCCAGTCAGAAAATGATTGAATTAGCAAGCGCGCATACGAGCGCCGTTCCAAGAGTTCCAAGAATTTTTTAATTGCGCGCCAATGAATACACTTAGGGAGATGCGGTGTGTAACATTGTTTACCTGAGACTTTAAGGAATCACCTCCCATTTTTCGATTCCCTTTTTACACTTTGAGTGGCATCTGGGAACGTTTGAAAATAACATAGAAAGCACAAAAAGTGTTCTATTTAACTTGTTGTAACGTCGCAACTATTTGAAGTATCATGAATCGAAAAATTGGATGTGATTCCTTAGAGTTTTAGTTAAATGATGCTACAAACCGCATCTCTCTAAGTGTATTCATTGGCGCGCAATTAAAACATTCCTGGAACTCTTGGTACTGCGCTCGTATGATTGCGTGCGACGTGTCCAATTAGGTTTACTTTATAGCCACCTTGGACGTAACTCGTTTCTTGCCTGTTGTTTTGGCGCTTGAGGGGAAATATGCATGCAGAGTCGCCATCTCCGCTCTACAGGTCTAGGAAGAGCAGAAACGAAGTCGAAATGCGCGTTGATAAGTGAGCACCGGTACGTGCAATACCGCGAACACCCATGCAACAATCGAAATTAATTTAAACGACTATATTTTACTCTGGCAAATATTTACCGAAATTCAAGAATCAAAAAGTAATTCCTATCACTTTTTTATTTGAAATCCATTTGCCATGTAAAATATATCAATATCGTATTACTTAAAAAAGGTTTAAACTTATTGACCCCTGTCTCTAACTTGAGTTAAATGGAAACAACCTTTTTTATTAATGGTTGGGTTGGGGGTTGGGAGGGTCATTAGTGAGGGATGGAGACATGGAGTACACGGAAGTGACGTCAACTCAGCAGGGTGTCGCGGGGCAATATGTCATAAATAAAATAATCAACTTTTTGATTTGAATATTGCTCAAAAACTATGCAGGTATATGTTAGAATGATGTTAGTGTGTGTTCAAAATTTCCGCTCGATAGGTTGATCGGTGTGACCTGGAGGCTGGACACAAAAAAAACAGAGAAGAAGGCATAATAGTCCCGTAGAAACGCTCGCTTAAATAACTGATATTTTTTCAAAAAATTTGACACATATTTCCACACACACACGCATACAAAGTCCATAAAATGTAAATAATTAGACAGATAAGTACTAAAATTGACAAATCACCTAAAATGATGGTTCTGATGACGTTGCAAAATTATACTTGATGGATCAAACGCTTTAAGTTTTAATTTATAACAAATCACAGGATCTTGTTCAAAAACTATAATACACGAGTCCGCGCTTATGGCATAATAAGTGTGTGTGTAAAATTTCAGATAGACCAGTTAAACGGTGGTTAAACGGGGGACGTACTCGGAGCTGCTGCGTCACGGGAAGGTTGTGGCTGGTCTCCTGCGACAGCATGGCCTTGGATCCGGAGACACGGTGATGTAGTGTGTGTTGTCTCCAGGTAGATGGCGTGGAAGTGAGTGTGACGTACTCGGAGCTGCTGCGTCACGGGAAGGTTGTGGCTGGTCTCCTGCGACAGCATGGCCTTGGATCCGGAGACACGGTGATGTAGTGTGTGTTGTCTCCAGGTAGATGGCGTGGAAGTGAGTGTGACGTACTCGGAGCTGCTGCGTCACGGGAAGGTTGTGGCTGGTCTCCTGCGACAGCATGGCCTTGGATCCGGAGACACGGTGATGTAGTGTGTGTTGTATCCAGGTAGATGGCGTGGAAGTGAGTGTGACGTACTCGGAGCTGCTGCGTCACGGGAAGGTTGTGGCTGGTCTCCTGCGACAGCATGGCCTTGGATCCGGAGACACGGTGATGCTGTGCTGCGGAAACACTCTCGACGTCGGTCCAACCATGCTGGGCACCCTCTTTATTGGCGCCACCCTGGCGCCTGTCAATCCGGCCTT
The DNA here is from genome assembly GCA_934045905.1 of Leuctra nigra. Classification (NCBI taxonomy): domain Eukaryota; kingdom Metazoa; phylum Arthropoda; class Insecta; order Plecoptera; family Leuctridae; genus Leuctra; species Leuctra nigra. Next base: position 26,795,937 of record OW203764.1, read on the forward strand.
AGTGTTGGGTGAGAAACACTTTCTTCTACTAAAAGCCTAACGCCTTCATCATCCTGATGACCTTCAATAATTCCAGGTGACATGCTGCACTTGATAAACATCATCAAGCCACAACTCTGCATCTGCAACAAGCAGGCAGCATCAACGGTCCAGGAGGCTCTGACTCAGTACAACACACCTGTTCAGTTCATCACCCTGGAGGCCGTGAACAAGCGCTTGAAGGAGAATCCCGATGTCAAGGACTTCTTCCTCGGCAAGGTCGATGACCCCGAGACACATGTGGCGCTCGTCATGTGCTGTAGCGGGACAACGGGAAAGCCAAGGGGGGTGGAAAAGAGTCACGCTCGCCTATATATAGAACTGTAAGTTGATCTTGCCATGTTTCATTCCAATCTTCAACAATATTTTTCGTCAAGGAATATTTCTAATTACGTACTGTTTCTTCTTCTATATTCGACAATTCCTCAATGATAATTGATAACTAATGCCACAATTTTGTCTTCTGAATTGTGTTTACTTCGTTTCAGGACAAAGGATAGTTTTCAAAAAACCGGAGGTGTGGCAATGAACATTGCAGGGCCTTATTGGGCGACTGGTGTTTTGGCATATCTAATTAATTTTAGTTCAGACAATACTTTAATACTCATGGAAAATTTTGAATTGGAACCCTTCCTTCAAACTATTCAACAATTCAAGGTATGATTAAGTCATTATTTTTAATACAATAGTCGAATCCTGATATAGATGTGGCCACGTTCATCGCTTAGCAGTTTAGACTGGAATCAACCCAAATTATATACAGGTCATTTGGATTTCCTAACCTCCGGCAAAGATAATGTTATTATATATGACATGATTTGACTCACTGACCCTCTCCAAGATTCATGGATCATAGCTTAGTTCACACTAGTAAGACACGGTTCTCTCGCTTGACCAATGAAAGTGAAGCCTTTCCAGGTACCCAGCAATTTTCGTCATTTTGATGGAATAGCGCTTATATCAGCTACTGGTGGTAAAAATATGAACTTACACTGCATATGCATATACACTAGGTCTGTTCGTTTTGCTTACTGCAGTTGCAGTAGCAGCAGCTTACAGTAGGCCCTGGTAACTTGCAGTAGCTTGCTGTACTAATACAAAACGAACGCATTTACAGCAGGATGGCAGTCTGGCCTTTTCCTATTGGTTGAGAAGTTTGTGAATTTGGCGGGAGGAATGTAAACGTAAGTGAGGTTATGTTCTGCATTTAGAGAATTCTTGTCTAATCCCAATGCATTTTTATATAAAACGTATCATTTCATAACATATTACTCACCTAAACTCTGAAACAAATACACATTTCTCTCCTCCTTGGGCGTATTTCCCCTATCCATCCATAAGAAAAACATTTGACATTCATTTCGTCCGCCATTTTGCCGTCTACTGCAAAGTTACTGCAGCTACAGTACCTTCCTACCTAGCTGTAAGCACAGTCACTGCGCAGCTACTGTCAGTGTCAAATCGAACAAAATCGCAGTGACGGAACAGCAAGTTTTATGCAAAACGAACGGATTTGCAGTGAGTAGTAAAGTGCAGTAAGCAAAACGAACATACCTACTGCAAGTAGATCACTGTGGAGATAATTGATGGAGCTGCGCCATCAAAAAAACGAATTTCCCGAATCACATGGTCTGAAAAGGCTTTACTTCAGCCAATGTTAATGGTATAGGAGCTAGGAAGATAGGAGTAAACAAACCTTGCCTCAGTAGTATGAATGTAGTAATGATGTCCATGAATCTTGCCCTCTCTATGTAGGAGGGTAGACCAATATAGTCATCTGTGTACTGCGGCTTGCCTACCAATGCGAGCTAATAGGGACACCTGGCTGTTTTTTTTTACACTGACCTTACAAGTTCTGTTAAAAGCCAGTGAAATAACCAGTCTTGCATGACATCTTTCTAATTTCAATCTGCCTAATACTACGTCTGTGTACGACTGGTAGCCACTGTCAGGACATATGGAGGTGACTGTACATACAACTACAGGTACTGTATGTTCTGTGTTTAGGTCAACTACGTATTCCTGAGTCCCCATCACGTGGTTCCCCTCGCGAAGTATGACGCTTACGAGAAGTTTGATCTGTCAAGTGTCAAACGCATCATGTACGGCGGTGCGCCAATGAGTCAAGTCATGCTGGAAACAGCGGGAAAACGCCTCAACAATAAGTACATTGGAATGGAATATGGAATGACAGAAGCCCAGGGTATGACGAGAGGTACTTACGAAGATGTTGGGAAGCCAGGAAATATCGGAAGATTGTCACCTAACGTTTCTGCGAAGGTAGTTATATACTTGTTACGTTCTGGTCATGGTGTACGCCGGTTGGCACAAAAAAATCCACCGGTCTATAATAGTTTCAATATAGTGAACTCACAATCAGTGGGATTTTTTGGGCCACCCGGTATACTATTAAGGTGATAGCGCGAACCCAAACCATCCCAAACTGTCTAGTAGTAGTTCCACTTTTGCCGCTAGGTGGGCGCCCTTGGGTGGGCGCTAGAAGGGCTGGTGGAATCATAATGCGAGTAAGCGCGTTCACAAAACTAGTTTGTATCATCATGGTTCTAGAATAGAGCACCACCAACTTGCAACGACACCAATCAACAACCATGCAAAGTTGATTGCTTACATTTCTCCTTCAATTCAGGTTGTTGACCTCACAACTGGAACTCCGCTGGGTCCTAACAGCCAAGGGGAGCTGTGCTTCAAGAGCCCAGTTGCTTTCCTCCGTTACCGTGGCAACCCCCAAGCCACTGCAGACATGTTCGACGAAGACGGCTTCCTGCACACTGCCGACGTCGGTTACTACGACCAAGATGGCTACTTCTACGTCACCGATAGACTCAAGGAGATGATCAAATACGGCTGCGTTCATGTTAGTCTTTAGCACGCTGTCTTGTGCAGTTTGATCGACAATAAAATGCTAATGGTGTTTCCACTGGCTGCTCTGGGGCTGTACTGAAATGACGTCACAATACAAAACTCAAAGCAAATTTCAAACATAATATGGAACTAGTGCGGCCCAGTGCAATCAGTGGAATACGCCATTATGAAACTAATAGCTATTGATGGTAGTGGTATCACCTCATTCGCACCTTAAAGTACAGATGATGCCAACTTTAAACAAGCTTCTGAAATCCATTATAATAGGTACATATTTTTTAAAAATATTTTACAACCTGTAAAATATAAAATCCTACATCAGCCACCATTTGTAGTAAGAATGAATCACAAATAATATTACGGTCTTGATTTTCAATACTCAAGGCACTTTTAAGTTAATTAAAATAATTCAAGTTAAATTTAAAGTTATAACAGTCATTCTAGGAATATCATTGGTTGTTGCCATGACAATACAGTCCTAATCAGTAATCAACCGTTTAAAATATGGAAAGTATAAAAGGACATAAATATATAAATAAACTGTCACAATTCTTCAGTAGGTATGTCAGAATTACATAAACAAGAATTTAATTAAGCGAGCGTAGCGAGCATCATTACGGTACTCTTATGGCACTTTCTATGTATGTTTTTTTTTTTTTTTTTTTTTTGTGTGTGTGTGTTTTTATATGTTTTTTTGCGTGCAATGCATATTTCAAATCGTACAACCAATCGATCTGAAATTTTGCACATATACTTAAGTAATCTAAGCGGTCTCTGGGATCGTTTTTGAACGGGATCCTGTGATTGGTTCAAGTTTTTAAAAAAATCGAATGGTTTGGTCCGATCAATTTGAAATTTTGCAACGTCATTGCAACCAACATTTTCCCCAATCTTACAAAGTTTAAGCCAAATCGTCCCATTGGTCAAAACTTAAAACCACCTATCTTGTGATTTTTAAAAGTTCAACTAGAACCGTTTGACCGATCAACTTTTAAAACTTTGCATGGCCATTGGGACTAAAGCTGGGTCCACAAGGACCGTTTTTCTTTTTCCGTTTTCCGATTTTTCTTACCGACCTATCACAAGTCCAGAAACCGCTCAATGGAGACTGACTTGTGATTGGTTAATAGAAAAAAACGGAAAACGGAAAACGCAAAAACGGTATATGTGGACCCGGGCCAATTTTCAGACTAATAATTTCAACCTATTATATCAGTGCTAATGCTTCAGGTCCAAGGCCTGTAGAGGAGGGACGTGCAAACGCATATAAATTCACATACATTACGAAGGCTTGCTTATCAACGCGGTACACAGAGCGTTTTCCTAGTATATAATAGACATATTAATTATATTAATTATATAATATGTAAATAATGCATTATTAAATATTTTTCAAGTTTGTATTTTGGGAAATACCTGAAAGTTCACCAGTAAATGTGGTCAAAACGTTCAAAATGAATGTAATCTACACAATCGCAATGTGTTTGAGAATGTATTACATGTCAGGTGTCACCGGGGGACATCGAAGAGGTTCTCTTGCAACATGCTGACGTGATCGAGGCGGCCGTGGTGGCCATCAACCACGAGGTCGTCACGACTCACGCCACGGCCTTCGTGGTGCGACGTCCAGGCGCCAAGGTCACGGAGCAGGAGCTCGTCAAGCTTGTAGAGGGTAAGAATAATTGAGCGAGCGACTCCTCTTGATTCTTTAGACACGGACCTCTTTTTTGCTACTATCTGGAGCAATAGAAGTCGCACCGTTTCGCCGATCGATCTGAAATTTTGCACACATGTAACGACAACCTTTTTTGTTTGCAGACTTGATTGAAATGTATGTTAGTGTTTATATTAATCTTTTTCAACACGTGTAATTTCTTTCAGGATCACTTCCGAGCTACAAGTGGCTGCCCGGGGGAGTTCACTTCATTGACAAGTTGCCGAGAACTGCTTCGGGTAAAGTCCAGAAGTACCAGCTGAGACATCGCTTGACGAGGAGTTGAATGTTCACTCCCGGGCATACATCTCTGGACGCTATGGGATCATCTGGAGTAGGTGCTTTAACTAATACACATTACATGTCATTTCCAAAATACATTCTAAATGATCATTAACAATCTTATGCCTGGACAGAAAGAATTTAAACACTTTGACCAATAAAGCTATATTACACAATACTCTTTATTACAACGTAATGCGAGGAAATCTTTATGATTATAATTGCTCAAGTAACAAAATACGAAGAAAAATGATTACGTTTTTTAATGGTAAATAGCATGAGAAGAGATGTTGGTAATGCTCTATAACGGCATAAAGTAATGCCGCTAAGGTCTGTATAATAAATACCTTTTGTGATTTTGGCCCCTGAAAACAATTATTCTATCCTTTATCACTAAAACCACTAAAACTCTCCCCAAAACCCATAAAAACGCGCAAAAAATTATAATTCAAATAAAATCCGCGGGTTATTTTTTCCATCGCTGGGGACCCACCCCCGGATTCCCATTTTTATTTGTTGCAATATTACTTTTCGGGCACCCCTTGATTGTAAAGTCACCGCCCCTTCCTAGACCTGAATAGTTTAGAAATGATTCATGGTTCTAAAACGAACTAATAATGTCTCTACACCATAACGACTTGACTGCGTGGTGCGGCCGCCCCATTGAAACCAATGCGTTCAAATTATTGAAATTTTAAATATGTTCGAAAGCACCACCTTCTTCAAACACTCACAGTTCTTCCCTTCTCACAGAGAGAGGTCTTGAAGAAGGTGTTCGAAAGATTATAAGTAAAAGTTGAAACAAAGTTATGCATGGTTTTAAATTAAAATTGTTTTAACTTTTAGTATTGTTTCAGGTACCTACTTTAAACCTGGGTATTATTTTGAAACGAGTCAAGTAGGTAATAATGTGAAAAAGATTTAAAATAACTTCATATTTATTTTATAATACAGCAAATATACATTATCTTATATTAGCATTGGATTTGAACATAACACATTTGTTTCTATTATCTAAACACATTAATTTCCATATTGACATTAAACGATCGACAATACAAACACTAATTATACCTAAAGCAATTAACTTGCGTCACACAAATGGCAACATGATTTAAGAAAATAATACTTTCTTTATTATCAATCTTATAACTTTAACTGGTCGTTACGTAAGCGCGCGTTAACACAATGGCAACGCTCCTTGCAAATCACGTGACTATTCGAGATCACAGTACACTGAGCACAAAGTCCAAGAGTTCATATTGATTGGTAAGAACTTAATTCGTCTTGATATTCATTTGAGGGGTGAAGAAGCAACACGTACGTCATCTCCACTAAGCATAGTTACCAGAAAAACAGAGGAACAAGTTGCAACCCATAGTCTTAATGTGTTTGAACATTTAAAATTAAATATCTAACGCAATTTTTTTTTGAGAAGGCGAATTTTGCTTCTACACCCCTCATTTGTTAAAATGTGGGATCGTCTAGAGAATTAACATAATTTTCAACATATTGGTACCCTGGCATCAATTTACAATTATAATATTTTATTACAGTGAACGACATTAACAATAATATTATCTGTTTTTTAAGGAAGGTCAACAATGATTATTATTTAACAATAACAATGTCCTGTGTAGGGATGGATGAATGTTCTATTTATTGGTGAAAACACAAGATTCAGTTCATGGTTTAAAAGAGGGTTTCTTGAGACCATGTGTCATTCTTCTCAACAGGAGATGAACCCGAGCTTTTGCCCTCGACCAGTTCAGATGAAGATGCTGTGTGTATCATTGGCAAGCACGAGGAGGTCTCAAGACTGTCAGTACATATACAAGGCATGTCGGGCAATGGTGTTGGATTCAACGGCGTGGAGGGTAGAGGCAGAGGTAGAGGCGGTCTCGGGACCGTCGGAGGCGGCGTGTGATCGTCGACAAGTCTTTCACAAGAGTAACTGCAACACGGATCACTGTTCAAGGTCACAAGAACTTCCTGACAGCTGACGGTGCTCGAGAACCGTCTTGGTTTCGTCTGTTCCCGCACCACCGGCGTCGAGAGCCGCCGCTTGCTCGTCTGCTCCCTCCACCTCCCCCCCGGGGACGTCGACGGATAAGGTCTGAAGGGAACTTGTAGGAAGTGATTGGAGTATGGCAGATGATCGATGTCGCTTCTATCGAGCTGTGAATGTCGTCGGAGCTTGTGTTCGTCTCTCTCCTCATCGCTGTCGGTCGCGAAACCCTCGACCTCGTCCTCCGTGTCGATGTCGTTGTCGAGGAACACGGAGTCGGAGCCGAGCGACCGAGGCTCGCCGTCGGGGAAGTCGCTCAGAGGGCCGTACGTAGTGATGGAGGCGAGCGGCGCCAACCTCTGCATCGTGATACTCGAGATTGACTCCGCTATCGAGCCGCGGGATCGCTCCACGGCCGGCTTGATGCGGATGGGATCGTCGTAGAGGGTGCGTTCACTGCCACATGGGGAGATGTCGGGCGTGGGCTGGATCACTTGGATGTCGATGGGGTAGTAGAAGTCCCAAGGCTCTTGAATCATGGCGGATTTGTTGATGTGGCGTTTGTCCCGGTCTTTGTATGAGAAGGGTGGTGGAGGCGGCAAACCCAGCTCACATGCGGAACCTTTGCGCTCCAAGTACGATGTATCTGCACTGGAGCACGTGATGGAGCTCAGCCTCCTGGAGTGTGAAGGAACAGTGAGATATTGATGATAGAAACACGGCCCCACCATCTCCTCCTCGACTTGGTCAGGCACGGCGAGTGGAGGCGGAGAGTCGAGCTCGTCTTCTTCGCAGTAGCTCTCTTGCTGCGCGAACCTCAGTGCGGATCCCGGCAAACTCTTGCCGCGCTGGTAATAATAACACGCGGGGGGCTCGAGACTCGTGTAGCCGCCGATCGACGAGAGTCTCGCACTTCGCGTGAGAACCATCGCCGGCGCGCTCATGTTGCCGAGAGACAAGCGCGCCCCGCGGACGTTCTCGGGGTTGGTCGAGAAGTAGGCGGCCGCCTCGGCGATCTCCTGGTCTTCCTCCTCGACGACCGCCGCGGCGACCGCGTTCAGGTGCTCGTCGCTCAGCGACTTGCTCTTGCACTTGCTCTTGTAGATGACGAGGAGGACCATGAGGCCGAAGAAGCCGCCGAGCGTCGCGGCGATGCGGACGCCGGTCATCACGTCGTACGTCTTGAAGAACTCGATGCGCATCTGCTCGCGGTCGGTGAGCGTCGAGTTGACTTCCTCGACTTCCGTCGCCAACGTCGCGGCGCTGCTGGTGTTGAGCGCAGACGCAAAGTATGAGAGTGTGACGTCCATCATAGCCGATCTGTGGAAGAAGAAATCAATATAAGATTTTTTTGATATACAAACTTCTATATTTGACAATAAATCATTACTTATAAAATCAATCGAATACTACACTTTAGAGTAGAGCTTAGAGAGAAAATTAAAACTTTTTCTTTGGCGGTGAAATGGTCTTGGGAACTAAACATATGTAGATAATAGTACATACATATATGGTATAACGTCAGTCTGTAGGTTACGGAACAGGTTGGGTGAGTGGTTAACGCTCTGAACTTGTATTCCGGAGACCCGGGTTCGATTCCCGCGGCCGTCCTTCCTGCCTGGGGTTTTTCGTGGTTTTCCCTCAGTCGACAGGCAAATGCTGGGAAGGTACCATACTAATAGGCCACGACCGCCTCCTTCCAACCTTCCATCCTTACCTACTCTTCATCATCATCTCCCAATCATCATCATCATCATTCGTCCGTCGCCATTAGCCTAGCTGCAGAACAGTGCGACGTTAAGCCCCACACAAAAAAAGAAGGGCCCAATATTCGGCCCACTCCGTACTTTTGGAGTAGGTATTTCTCAAGGTAACCCAGTACTACTTCCACCACAGTACAGCCTTTGAATATATAATCCTTCGTAAGGATTATCCCCATAAAAAACACTTCGTGTAAAAATACCAGCCAAGTCTCTACTAAAAAAAAATATATGAAATCTAAAAATTCTGCACTGAAAAGTAATGATATCAAAAAATTTGCCAAGTCAAAACTTTATTTGAAAATCAAAAAATACTTGGCGCATCGTGTATATTAATAGCTTAGAAGTATAGGCCAGATATAAAATATACATAAAATATACAAACATATAGTAGACCTAAAATGCCCTAAAAAATCGATGCGCCAAGTATTTTTTGATTTTCAAATAAAGTTTTGACTTGGCAAATTTTTTGATATCATTACTTTTCAGTGCAGAATTTTTAGATTTCATATATTTTTTTTTAGTAGAGACTTGGCTGGTATTTTTACACGAAGTGTTTTTTATGGGGATATCACTCCTTTTTTTAGTTTATTCTATAACAACTTGTGACACATATAAAATGAACAATTACTAAATTCTTTTAAAAAATCATCACCCTTTACAATTTCGTTACCACTAATGAATAGCAGCGTATGGTCCTAAATAATTGCTTTAAATGATCTTTCACGAAGAATAGCAAAGGTTTCATTCCAATCAGTCAACCCAGTTCCGAGATATGGAAACACTTCGGTTTTCAAAATGGCTGCTGAACTTTCTGCAATGCCACATAGAATTTATTTCTATAAATGATGTGTATCATTTTAAGCTTTCTGAATATGTATTTATTGTATAGGAGGGAATTATAATAATTTATACATTTGAATGACGTCATTTCCGGTCTCATAAATAGGAAAATTCTATTTGTACGGTTCATATTCCATAGAGATGGCCTTCCGAATCGTTTGGCGCTAGTTTCATACCGATTTGTCTACCAGTTTTTGAGATATGACGTTACTTCCGGTTTAAAAATGGCGGCTGAAATCTCTGACCCCTTGAAGTATATTTGAAACATGATTACAATTATATAAGCTGTCTCAAATAGTATATTTATTGCATCAAAATAAAAATTTGTGAGATTATTAAAATGTGTGACGTCATTTCCGGTTTAGGTATAAGAAACTGCAAATATTATTGATGATAATACATAAAGTTGACCGTCTCAATTGTTTTGCGCTGGTTTCGTTGAAATCTATTTAGCCGTTATTGAGATATGATGTCACTTCCGGTTTCAAAATGGCGGCTTCCGGTTAGTTTTATAACAAGTCACATGAGACGTCAAAAGTACATACGTTACATAAATATCAAAATAATCGGATCAACCTTTGTTGCCAAAAAGCCAATCGATGATTTTCAAATTTCATTACGTCATTTCCGGTTTCTTTAACATAATGTTTAGTCTTTTGCTACTTATTATGCATATAGATGACCGTCTGGATCGTTTGGCGCAATTTTCGTTCCAATCGGTCCAGCCGTTGACGAGATATGACGTCACTTCCGGTTTCAAAATGGCGGCACAAAAAATTCATGGGGACAAGGTTAAATCAGACGCCAAAAGTGCACACGTGGTAAAAATGTGAGATCAATCGGTTCAGCCGTTTAGGCTGTGGCCTGTTTACCGGATTTTAGCTCCAGCCTACTACTACTAAGATTATTATTATGAAAACCGCCCTAAAACACTGTTTTCACGGCCCTCTAGCGCGCAAAGGGCGTAAACTATTGTTCCCAAATTTGGTATATGTTGTAGGGTGGGCCATAGCTCGAAATTAAGATATTTCGCAACAATGTGAGATTTCTCAATTTTAAGATCCAGTAGGCCGAAAATGCCACTTTGATGCTTACAGTAAAAGTGGGTTTGCTCCAGCCTTTTTAAATGAGTGTGTGCGCGCGCCGTACGACTTGGCTGGCGTGGAGCGACCGCTCCACTAGATATATTCAAAGGTACAGCTGCGTTAGTTGTGTTGCCTAGATACAGGAGGTCCCTCTACTGGCAATGCTGCTAAACCAGTCATGCAGGTAATCTAACTGCAACGATTTACCTTTCTCTTGGAGTTTACTAATTTAACTGATATACTGGCTTTAATAACTCCGTACATGCCGACATTCATCAATAATGATTTGCAACCAAGGTGTTTTCCTTAAGGATCTAGATTATGAAGTGAGATTAGGAAGTGGTCACACTACACTAGTAAACAGTTTCACCTCCTTATCTCTTGCTAACTCTGCTTATCGGGAAAGAGGCCCAGGGGCCGACATGTTGTCTCCTTGGCCTGATCAACAAGATTGAAAACCTCGCATACAGCTAGATAACATGATGTGAGAGCTCTCAGTGTCTCAAGACATCTCAGTGGTTTGTTTTGAAAACAATCTTTTGACACGAATGCGCTGTGTTGATGAAAACCACTTGCGTGAGAGCAAAGTGTCTGACATTCGCACGCGATCTAGAGAAAGTAATGTTTATAACAATGCAATTAATGGGGACCCGATTTCGTGACGAAAATCGTATCCCCGTCAGAAACACTTCGTGTAAAAATACCAGCCAAGTCTCTTCAACTAAATAAAAAATTAAGAAATCTAAAAACTCAGCACTGAAAAGTAGTGATATCAAAATATGTGCCAAGTCAAAACTATTTAAAAAATCTAAAAAATACTTTGCGCGTTGTGTAGTATATAAATAATATAGAACCGTATAGGCAAGAAATCTAATGTATAGGTATATAATATACATACCTTAAAATACACAAAAAGACGATGCGACAAGTATGTTTTAGATTTTTTAAATAGTTTTGACTTTACCCATTTTTTTAAAAGCTCTCCTTTTCAGTGCTGAGTTTTTAGATATCTTTAATTTTTTTTAGTTGAAGAGACTTGGCTGGTATTTTTTTTATCACGATTTCGTGACGAAAATCCTATTCCTACTTTATGTGTGGACTGTTTAATAATTCATAATCAAACTTGCGAGTTGATTTGTGAGTCTTCCAAATAGGTGGAAGACTTAGACCACAGTTTTTCTATACAATTATCCATCAGTAAAGCTGTGTATTTTTCAGTGACATCAAGAAACCGATCTTGCTAGAAATCAATATGTAAGCGAATCGAATAATAATGAACTTGTGTCTAAAAAAGAAATAATCGCTCCGTTCGTTAAATTATTGTATGGAGACAATTGCAATTCGAAGGCTGTGATAGAAGCGAGTATTATCTATCAAGCATTCTGCTTTAGGTGAAGCATATCTTGTTTTCGCAAGGAAATAATTGAATATGACTATTGCATTCGGTAGTCACTGATGTACGTACTTATTATGTTATTTTGCGAGTAATAACTTGAACTGACTTCCATGAAAGTGATGTGCAAATGAATCTGTCTAAGCGCGAGCGATTTTGCCGCTTGTAGCAGGCACTTTTTTGAATACGATTGGAGACAAAATTGGTTGACGAAATGATTTGAAATTTTAATCATGTTTAGATAAAAGACAAACTTAGGACAAACTGGGCCCGCATTCCATCAAAAAGAACAAGGAGCTACTACCGCAGAAACCAGTCACATAAACTTAGGAGGTTTATCACTTGGTACACTTTTAATTTTTTGCTTTGTTAATTAATTGAATTTTGGTGAAATATTGTATATTTTCTTGTCTCAATGGGTGCCGTATGAAATTTAATTTTAAAAATGTGCCAAGGGATAACCCTAAGTTACAATCTCCTAAGAGATTGATCTCCAATCGTATCGGAAATTTCATAGTTTTGCGCGGTTTTGTTGAATAACCGGTGCCCAATTAACAAGGCACGAAGCAAAAATGAAAAATTGCTGCTAATATTTAAACAGACTGATCATGTGAATATCTTGTCAAAGTTCACCCACTTATGAATTAATTTTTCTCTCTCAATTTGCTAAAACGGCCGAGCGCTTGTATCACCTTAAGATTTAATTTTTCCGCAAGGGGGCGTACTGCAACTTTTAGTGTTGGGTGAAAGTTTTATCAATGCAACATAAACACGCGAAAGACGATTTCCTGCACGGGTCACTCACAGTTGAATAAGGGAATTCACCCGGTATGTCATAGCATCTCAGAGTTCACCTAGATTCGCTTCAATCGATATTCAAATTGAGCTCAATCGTCCTGGTGGTGGATTAGAGGCAATTCAAGACGAGCCTAGGCTGTCATGAGCTCCTTGTGCAGCTCTTCAAACTGTACACGAAACTCTCATTGTCATCTTGACAGAGTTCTCTCGCTTTTCAGCCAAGAGATATTGAGCGAAAGAAATGAGAGCCTCTTTCTAATGAGCTTTCTGTGTCTTTCCTGTGCATTGTGAGAATTGAGTAGCGGGAAGAGAGGAGCAATTTCCTACTCCTGGTTCCACTTTCGTTCGGAAGTCCCGTGAGGATATCAATTCCCTTTCCACTCTCCACTCTTCTCAACAGTGATAAATTCAAACCGAGCGTGCTAAAACTACTTTAAAGCACATTTTAAGTTTTTCGCCAAGTTCATACGCCACTATATGTTCGCTTTCATTTTAGCGTAATGTTACACAATTTAAAAGTATAATTTTCTTTTCTAGCAAGTAAACAAGCAAACGACCACTGCTATCTCTTTGCATCAAAACAAAACTTTGATCATTATTTTCTTGTATGCTTCGGTAGAATCATCTATTCGTTATCGAATTTCGATAAAACAGGAAGAACTTCCTCTTATGGACCAACGCGAAACTTGCTTTTTCGTAGAAAACATGCTCACGCCAATTCAGTGCGTATAATTCTCTGTAAATTATACTAAAAGGGTTTTCATAAAGTTATAAGTTGGTAAGGTTTAAGTTTTAGTGACAGTTGATCAACATTATCGACGCTACGAAAAAATGTGTTCTTCGATTTGATGATGTTTTCATTCACTAATGCTGGGCACTATAACAAAAACGAAATCATTTCTGTCTGAAATCATTTCGATAAAACAAGAAGAACTTCCTCTTATGGACCACGCGCATCTTGCTTGCATATCACTTCCATTGCATTATTGCCTTTTCAAGGATCACATTGATCTGAAATGATTTAAGACCGAAATAATTTCCTTTTTGTTATACAATAAGGGCCCATACGGCCAGACTGATATGAAGAAGAAAACAACGCGTCTGTGATTTTTACTCAATAGTTATCTGCATGTTGTATTATCAAAAAAGAGATGAGACTTTCGCAAGTCATTCTTTAATATTGTAACATACAAATTGAAGTTGAGACTTATCACATATTGCACACATACACCTATGTGGTGGCGCGTTAATCGTACCGTGGCGTAAACGCTATACTTCATGATTTTTGGCTTTAGTTTAACTGAAATAATTGTATTCATGGCTATTGGCTTAATTTGTGTCGAGTAGATTCTTCTCTTTTGAAGAATCCACTCATAAGTCCGCAACTTATCTTAATTATTATGATGCATGTTACCACACTTTTATTCCTAATTTAATTTGTAATTACCTGCATTAACTAATTTATTACATATTATAAATCGGAGTACATTGGCTCAGTGCTAGAGATCTAGCCCACCGGTAAGACCGTCGTAGCACCAGTCACGTGACATTAAAATTAATATTAAATTCGGGCTAAGCCGGGACTACCGTGGACCGTCTTATATTGGTCTTACCGTGGTCTTATCGTGAAAAAAACACGTTATTAGGCAAGGTCCTGAACTTGACAATGTACCTCTGTCGAAAGGCAAATACTGTGAAATCTCTCGTAGTAGCACACGACCTTCTCCTTACCACCTACCAGATTACAGATCAGGTGACGTTAACTTAAACTACACTGAAATAAAGTATTCCGTATCTCAATGTGGTATTTTTAAGTTACCAAAAGTCATCATCCATGCTTTGTGTTTTACAATGTGGATCAATAATGTGTTTCTGCTATATGAAATGTAAAACTATCGCCCCAGGACCAAGGGTCCTTCCAGTTCAGGGAGGAAGGGGGGGAGGGATCTCCAAAATATGTAATATAGATACACGTTGAAATTGAAAGCTGCTGCTCAGAAAGCAGATCTGTTTGGTTAAAAGAGGTCTTCATCTTCGACCATATTTCATGCCCCGAAGAACGTATTTGGATCGGAATAGAAACTAATTTGTGCCGTTGAAACTTCTTCTTATGGGTATCTGTAAAATATGCTCATCCTTGTCTGGGAGAAAAGTTACCAAATCACAGAATACCCATTGCAATAAACAGATAATAAGTAGAATTTGTATTGATGAATTTAAATACATTAAATAGTGTAATAGTGATTATTTTTAAAGCAATTTTAGGGAAATGTGAACAAATGTGCTCTAAAAGAAGGTGGATTCCAGGATGGGAGGGGGGGGGGGGGGGGGGCACTTCATTCTTTGACCCTCTCCCATGATCACGTAAAAGCAATGCAATTAAATTAATGGCATTTGCATTTAACTTTTAAATTACTGTAATTAAATTATTTGGACATGCAGTTAGCATTTTTAACCGTTAATAGAATTATTTTGTATTTTATTTCAAAAGTGAGTGAGTGAGTAGGTTACTATGTAGGAATGAACCTCCGATATTCATATTAGTATGTGGTCCTACAGTAAAGATAGTATACAGATTGTTGCATCTTGTAAACAAACACATTACCTGCCAGCCTTAATTATTTCCACGTTCAATTGTTTGACATTTTGGGGGGAATTATCCGGGTTTTCTCGATTCATCAGTTTTCAATTATTATTATTAATAAGATTCGAAAGCGATAGACTGGCTTGCTGGATGAGAATCGATATTTCATCAGTGAACGATGCAGGAATTCCACCGCCTCCGCTTGTTTCAACATGATGTTGTGATGTTGCAAATGAATCGGCCCAGACTCGATTGAAATTACATTACAGCCCAACGGTTCGTAATCAAAAGAATAATACATTTTGAAAGTGATGTGCTACGGTCAGGATCTAGACCTGGCTACGGTCAATTTTATTCAGATTTCGGGTTGCTCTGAGGGGTTTATGTTTGTGGGGTGATCTGGGGAGAATTTTAGCTATAAATAACGTATCCAAACTGAAAATGGTTCGATGTTTTTTACTCTAACGAATTGTTCAAAATATCCATGGCTTACAATTATCAGGGAAATGTATGGTAGAGGGTGGAAACCGTAGCATAATGTACATCCTTGAAATGTTGTAAATTTCTCGATAGCAATGATGCCCTAAAATAGAAAATATGTGTTTCTGGAGGACAAACCCTTCCTCTTCAAACATAAACCATGATATTCGCGCTTATTCTTCTATAAGTAACACTTGACAGGTGCAAGTAAAAATATAAATGCATAATTTAAGAAACGGTGATTCTTCACACAATTCATTTGTTATTTCATTGAAACCATTACTATTAGTCATCCACTTTAAAATTCAAAACTGCGCTGGTTTTTATCCACCATTGATTCATAGTTTCGACAGATTTGTCATTGTGATCTTTGCAGTGTTGAAACATCATGGTTACATCAACTGATCGAAAATCACACCACGATACTGCCCCCCCCCCTCTCCCCTCTCGCTAACACGTACAAAATAATAGTGGTTAGAAATGAGCCAAGTTTCAGGGTCAAAGATTTATTTTTAAATAATTATTAATCGTCAACACTCTTATACAATTTGATTATGGAATTATAGAGGCCCTCCTATCAACGATGAAAAACTAGTAATTACTCCCTGCTATAATTAATTTATCAAGCGAGCGTAGCGAGTATCTCCACTTGAAACTTATGGCTCGAATCTCTGTTTTTTTTTTCTCTGTCGTTATGTGTTTTATCCATTTATTGCCAAACGAAGTAATGGATCAGGCCAATTTTTTCACAAAACTTATATTACTATACTGGTCGTTTACACGTAGATTTTCAGCTTCTGAAGAAAAACTGAACTCTTTTGATCCTGCAAGTGATTAGGTAATTATTGACGAGACGTCCGCACAGCTTTAATCATCAAGTACAATTAAACTTTTGTGTGTCATCTATCTTCATAGGTATTAAATAAAATATCATATGGGCGATAAAAGAGTAATATTACCTACATCCATTTGGACATCCTGTAGTGTTTTTCCTTCATTTACCTGATCAGGATTTTAGCCGTTCGGGCATTTCGTCTATAATTACCGTCAATATTCAGGGATTTACGGAATTTCGAGTAGATCATGCTTCGATATTCTGCATATCCGTGCTCGCTTATCAACGCGTTACACCGAGCGTTTTCCTAGTTAGACAAGAATAGGTTTTTGCTGTAAACTTTGTAATAATATAAATGAAATGTGTCTAACACTATTCCAAAACCAATATTTCAATTCGGCCAGTGACTGACGTGTACCTAAAGATGACAAGCAATCTACTAATTGCTAGCCAATGTGGAGCGACCGCACTCTATTATTGATATTTCAGAACGCCGCGTCTAAAATTGGAGAATTCTGCCAACTTTAAACTCGATTAATGTCTGGACTCGAACCTGCGATGAACTTTGTTCCTCCGAGTCGTTTGTCTGACCCAGGCTAGACAATGGAATGGCGCACCTGGACAGTCGCGGTCCAGTAGTCCGCTCCACATCTTATTTCTTGCTCGCCCAACCTCGGAGAATTTATTGATTTGATGCTTCGTCACAAATTGTCAAAACATCCTTCAACTCGCGCACCCCTCCCAGTTTATAACCGGGGGGAGGGGGGAAATATCGGAAAAAAGAAATAATGGTTGATTAAGCAATTAGGTGTAATACACACTAAATGTTCATTTTACTAAATAGTCTAATTGCTACAATCTAGGAGAGAAATTGCGTTCAATTTAATTTCACCTTACCTAACGAATAAAGCATACAACGTTTCTTAATTGGATCAATTAATTACCCTTCTATACTTGAAACAGCTTCTATGCTTGAAACATAATAATAGCCAATACGACATTATGCATTTAGATGATAGAAAACTACAATTCCAAAAGGAAATAAATTAGGTACAAATTACGCATATCAAAACACAAATTATTTATAAGCAAGATCTTTCCTTAGCATACTGGATTTATTAATTAATTAGATACTCAACGCATAGACATTTATACTCACTGAGTGAGTATAAATGTCTATGCTCAACGTAACCACTGATCACAGATGCACACCTATAATATTATTGTTGATCATCTGCTACTAATGCAAATGGGCTTGTTCACGCAAAGCTCAGCATAGATGGCGCCACTATGTTACGTGCTTTAATCCGACTTTAGGCCGAGATGGGTAACAAAATGACGTCATTTCCGGCTTTGATTTCCGGTACAAATAATTACGGCACAGAGTGTTTACATTATTAAAAATGACCCAAAAATTAACAGAAAAAACAAAAAAAACTTAAATGTACATAGTACAAAGATGTAGCCTGAAGTCGTATCTTGTTTTCATGTGAAAACTATTTACTGGGCAGAGATTAGAACGCGGCAAGATGACGAAAATTTGAAAATATGGAATTTATGTTGGGTCAATGATGGCATTTCGTTTTACAAAGATATTATGCACGTAGGACACTGTAATTTACATTTTTAAATGTATTTGAGATTACAACAGACTACCAAAGATTATCAATACATAAATTGGTCATTTAAACTCTTTAAAACTCATTTTAGATACTACCAAAGATGTTACCCAACCGCTGGCGCCATCCCACGGACATTTTGGTTACTAAGAAAAATGTTACTAATCTCGGCCCAACGAAGCTGCCCAAGCTAATCCGATGCTAGCGATCCTGGGTGAGAGCAAATGGCAGTGAACAAGCCCATTAGAAATGTCTGCTAAGACAGAGAACCTCTAGTTATATTTGTGAACAACATCTGTGAGAGGCAACTTGTAAGAATATTGATACAGCAATGCAATGGGATCGAGATGTCAGCTCCCTAAACAATCAAGTCGGGAAGCTGGAGTCAAGAGATATTGTTCCAGAGGGAGATAGAATAGATTTTCAGTGACAAATGATAATATGTCATTTCAAATCTAAGTTCCAGCCAAGGCGCTGATTGATTAGTCTTGTAGGGCGCTAGTGCAACTCAGTCAAGTTGTCATATGTAAGACAATAAAACCCTTGGATAGGAGCATATTATAGTGTATCGGTTATCATTACCTAAAATATGAAAATGAGTTCGATTGATATACACTCAGTATCTGCTGTTTCTAATTTTTTAAATGTGTATCTCTGAAGTCAAAACAGTAACTTGTCAATTGCATTCAACTGTAGTTGTATAAAAGGGGAAATTGTTATTCGACTGTCGTTTAAACAATCAGTATTAATGGTTTCTGCCAAATGTAAAGGAGAAAATGATAACGTCACAGAGTTGTTAAATTTGTATGGCTTTTCTGAAACCCGCTCAAAAAGGTCGTTGAATAGTACTGTTATAAGCTCTCAAATTGGCTGGAACGGTCTTAAAGTATCTCACTGACGTTTGCAAAACGGGTCTACGTAAACGTCGCCGCTCATAAACCATCCTTGTCATTAGAACAAAATTAAACACCGTTTCGTTGACCAAGTTAGAAATATCAGTGATGCACAACCAAGCGTCGCGCGATTTTACATCGTGTGCAAATCCTCAGGGGATTGCTCACCTGACCCTCACCCCCCACCCACCCCCTAAAGGCCATTCGAAGGAAGTAGATGCATTCACGCATGTAAACACGAATTAAAATTACATTCGCACGGAAACGCGTGAAACTCTCTATACATACATCATGTATTAATTTACCAACTTCGTTGCTGTACGCTAGTGTACTCTAGCGGCGACGGGGGAAACAAGTTTTAGCGCCAGACCATCCGGCTGCACGTGTCACTTCACTCTTAAATGAAATTAATTCAATATTTAATGAGACACAGTTTCGGGTCAGCGCACGACGAAAAGCAGAATATATTATGAGCAGCTTTTAACTGACATTTTGTAACTTTTAATGACATGAAGCAATTGTGTCTACATTTCTAGATAGATCCTTCAGGGCTCGGATTTACAAAGCTTTTCCCCCGGGGGAATTAATGGTGAACCCCACTTTGGTGTATCTAATAAGCAGTGAAATAAGGGGTATTATTTTAAAACCCCGGAAGAAAAGCTTAGCACACTAAGCACACTAAGGTGATGTATAAAATGTGACGTACTTTCTTTCCGCTTTAAAAGACTCGGACTTGAATCACCAACGCAGAAATATTTTCGAAACAAAACTCAAGTCTAGAGCCAAAAAGTAAGAACTAAACAAAATATTTCAACTGAAATTCTTAAAGTAATTTTACTCCTTAACACTCTTCAAATTATGCAATTTAATTATTGTTGTGATGTTTTCAATTTTTGTCCTGTTGCATTTTTCACGACAGAATTGTTGTTATAATCTTGAATCTCATTTAAAATATTGATCCCACTTCAGGCTTAACAAGTTCCTGAATAGATTGAATCACGCTGCTCAATCTCCTGTGATCCCGTCACAGTAATATTAATTAAAATGAACTGTCGTTGGTGATTACTGATTATTCGTGACTCCCTCGCGCGTAGAATATTGTGGAGTATGCTGGGAATTACACATGGTGGCAGAGATTGAATATACAAATGGTGGCAGAGGTAGGATTTCTAAATGTATTCACAGGAATTATACATCAAGGGGTTTTGAAATGTCTTCGAGATGCTGCATAAAGAAAGATGCTCTTCTAATTTAGATACTCCCTGACATGATGTTAAGGTTCGTTAAAATAATTTTGCAACTGACGGTTGTCACACTTTATGACGTAATAGCGTCCAGTGTTACATACACTATTGCTTATAAAGTATTTTATTATTTATTGTTATATTTATTGTCCGGATCGATTTATTTATATAGTGTGATTTTAAGCACTGTACAATTTTGAAAGAATCTTAATTTACGAATAAGCTACAAAACACCATACCTCGTATGCTAGTAAAATTAATATAGCCTGTCGTCGTTGATTATTTTTCAGTCTCTTACGCGTATAATTAAGGTACGGGAATTGCAAATGGTAGCAGAGATGTAATATTACACAAATGGTGGCAGATGTAGGATTTCCTAATTTATCATAGATTTTATACACTATTTTCTGTGATATGTCTCGGAGTATTTTTTTAGAAAGTGTCTGCGGAAATTTAGTTATCTCAGACATTATTATTCAGATTATCATCATCATCATCATCATCATCATCATCATCATCATCATCATCATCATCATCATCATCATCATCATCATCATCATCATCATCATCATCATCATTGAGTTTAGTGAACAGTCATATATTGATATAATCTTAATATAAACTTGACTCTATGTGGCTTCAATATTCCAATAAACTACAAAGTACCTTATAGTATTGTACGCTCATAAAATGGCGGACCAAATTATACATTAAAAGGCAACCCATTTAAAATAACAGTAAACATACGCATCCAAGAAAAACCGCAACTCGGCATAAAGTAACAATAACAATATCTCACATCAATTTGTTATCACTTAAACAAATGTCAGATATATCAATATCAACTATTTATCAAAGATTGGTTGATAAATAGAGATCATTAATTGAATATGTTATTATTATTATTATTATTATTATTATTATGATTCAGATGAGTATTATTATTAATGTTATTTTTCCTATACAACTCAATTACGTTTGGTAAATACTTTGTAATATAATCCTGTATTTCTTATGAATTTGTATTGTTTATTGAATTAATTAATTATGTCTGCAATATTGATATTGTATTTCTTTATGATTTATTATGGTTTATTGAATTATGTATTGCCACAGGCTAGCCAGTCATGGCTATGTGGCCTAGTCTGACTATATGTATTAACCTGTTTATAATAAATAAAATGTTAAAACAAAACAAAACAAACTATCAACATAAATAATATCATTCTAACGACACGCTTCTAAATAATGCATATAACTTGTCACTAAAGCGATCAGTACCCATTACGCCTACGTTAATCACTAGTATCAAATTACATACAATTATTACCACAACGATATGAGTAGGAAGCTTGCACGCTACAGGGGATCATGAACAATGCATGAAACTTGACTCTAGCGCTCCACTCGGCTCGACGAAGTACTAGAGTTTCTCTGGAGAGTCGGAGCCAAACGGATGGATACCTCCGCTTTATAGGTCTATAGTGTATTGGCATGTCATGCCTGGTCTACCTCGACGAGCATGAATATTGGAGCATGTTATCTGAAATGTAGAATTGCAATCTACGACAAGAGTTGGAGGTTTATCCTGCGGTTCTATTGTGTTGAACTTAGGTTGAATATCTAGTTAGTGGGAGAGAGAGACGGTTGAAGGGAAAGGAGATGAATGGTTATTGATTCTGGTTCAGTTGTTACGTAATGCAGTTTTCATGTTCAGATTGACAACTCAAGATGTTCGTCTATATGTGTTGACGCGATGTTAACCGATGCTAAATGCAGTTTATTGAAGCGGAAAATTGCGTCGATTCGAATTAAATAAAGGAACGGCGAATAATTGACAAATATGAGTGTATCATTTCGCACTTTTTATTACATTGTTTCTATCACGATATGACAGTTAGCTATTAATTAACTTTAATCTCTAATCTGCTTAATTGCTGAAAATATTATTATGTTTATACATAGGTACATACATAATATGAACGTACAAACAGTATATATAAACAGAAATTTTAATTGAATCCTTCAGAAAAATAATCAACTAATCTGAAAGTAAACTTCAATTGGCCCAGACTAGTCAGTGTGGCTATGGGACATGCATATTTAGGGTGTTTTTATTTAGGTAAAAATTAATAACGAATTTGGGACTGAAAAACTGAAACTGATTTTGAAACAAACTACGTATGAATGTTCTAGAGGTGGTTATGGTGCACGTTGTGAAAATGGAAATCGTATTCCAAACATTCTGCGGGATTTCTTTAAATCCATTGCCTGAAGAAAGTTTACTTTAAACCCCTTAGCGGACGGTCAATACATTTAGAGAGTTCGGTTTTGTGATGTAAGCACTTATTTTTCCTTTATCTTTCACTTCTACAAAACCAAGTGAATCGATAAAAACTCAATGGAATTGTTCCAGAAGTTTCTACAACCAAGTCCCTACGGAATCTGCGTTCTATTTTCTGACTACATATTCTTCACTCCAGCCAACATGCCAGACACGCAGAAGTTCAGAGTGTTTGATCTTCGACGATAGCCACTGTGGGTTTATGTAGCGTGGTGTCCAATCAATAATATCAAACCACCGTAGTGTGGTCCAGGCAGCTAGGATTCTGGAGAGATTACTCTTGTTTGAACAATATGAGTATACAGACAGCAGACTGGACGTTTCTCGTCTTTCCACGTCGATATAATATGCCCAAGCCAACATTCATGATTCCACATGGGGAAACCTGATAGATAAAGCACAGACAAGATAAACTAATGGTGACAGTATATAGTTTGTTGACTGAGAATATTATGGGAGTCGGTAAACGTTCCATTTGGAGTCGAGAAACCACAAAATAACCACGAAGAAGTCATCATATACCGATATTATCAAATTTAATCTGTGGTTTAGAGGTAGAAGGTCGGAAGTCCATTTCAATCGTTCTTGAGGTAAGATAAAAAATCAGCAATTTTGACCAATTTTGATCCAATCATATTGTAATGGTGACATGAGTATTTTAACAAGAGAATACTTCAATAGTGTGTATTTTGTTGATATCAGGAGAGCTTTTCATTCCAAAAGTTTGCAAGGCAAATTCGAGAAATTCGGCTTCTGGCCTATATCAGAAATGTTATTTCATAAAATTGCATTCAAAAGTTATTTGGACGTAGATTTATTTTATAAATATGAAGTTTTAATGACGATTCAAAAATTGAAAGAGAAGCGTTTCCATTTCAACACATGGGCTTGACATCTTGTTTTTGCAGCTTATTAAATGGTAAACTACTTCAAAAGGCACAGTTAGCAATTCATATAGCTTATTTTATCCGATTTTATCGCATGTAATGACGAAGAACGCTTCAAAACGTTATTATACGTTATTATATAATTTCAACGTTATTAAACGACATGAAAGCGTTATCCTAGTATGCATTTGTCGGCATTTGTTCTGGTATATTATCATTATAATTTATTTGTGACCCGCAAATAAAATTAAATAGAATTAAAAGAACACTTAATCAAATTGCTGAAAAAATATGAGAAGTGAATTGTCTACTATTGTAGCTTTAATTATCTTTGATTGTAGTACTTGAATGCATGATGTTGAACACTAATTCGTAAACTATTTGCTAGAAATAAAAGTCCCTTAATTGTAGCGCTGCCTTCACAGTCTGCAAATAAAATGTCGCAATGTATGTTGAGTGTTGACGTATTGATCATTGCACTTACTTTCAGGCTGTAAGTCTGCAATGAACGTATGTTCACGAGACCGTGAATTATTTCGTCAACCTCGTAACAGAAATGAAAATTAAAATGTGTTCTGATGAAAACAAACTGATCGAGAGCACACACTGGGTCCGAATAAACAGTATGCAAAACCCCGATTGAAAGCATAATATTTACATTTTATCGATCAGTCAGGTGGTTGCAACTTTCAAAGTGGTTGCAAAAAGGATTGTAATTGGGAAGTGTGATGACATGTACATGTCTTTGTATTTCTCTAGCCCTGAAATGCGCAGGTACGTCATTTCACACAAAAAAACAAAACAATAATGCTTCGTTTTTTATTTCATCTACTATCACTTCTAAAAAAATATGTTCTCTATAATAAATATTATATTTTGATGAACCCACAACTATTAAATAAAGAAACCGAATATTTAGTACTACAATCTTTACACATAGAAAATACATAATGTAACGTAGGTGGGCTTCTGTTAACCAATCAAATTCGATCTTGGATTAAACATGCAGAATTTATTTCATTTGGTAAGCGAAGCGATCTATACAAAAGATTGATTTCTATTCCTCAACAAACGAATTCCAAATCTACTTAACACTAAGCATATTCTTTTTTGTATGAGTTTAGAGAGTTTGAACAAAAGAAACATAAAGCCATCACAATAAAAGTCCCGCCATCTTTATCGGGCCTTAGCCGAGTATTCCATCTTTTGTTCAACACACAATATGTACTTGACCGTTTGTTTAGGTAATCAGTCAACGCTTTAGCTGTATTGCACGCTGAATATATTACGTAGGTACAGATCTTATCTCGCAGCACGCTATTCCAGAGACCTGTTGCTGACCTCAAGTCTCTAGTCCTTTGTGACCACACTCTACCCTCTTCGTGCGACAATTCCGATCAGAACCCTGTCTGGAATGATTGATGATGAGCTGAGTCAACCGATTGAATAACGTTCTTACAAACTAGTCGGAACAATCGTCGCCATTTTGTCATGACAATGAAATAATGTCGAAACTCAGTTCAGAGTCTATTGTTTAGTGTTCAGGTTCGGTTTTATTAGACTTACAAATAAATATTATCTGTCGAATAGCTGGTCTTGTCTCAGTCTGGTATCATTTTAGATGGATTAGACTCTTCGCCAGCTTTCTGAGAATGTATTTTCCAATTTGACGTAACACCCACGGGCACAATAATATCAAGTGTTGCTCATAAGATTGGTAAATGCAATTTTTGTGTCCGTGTGCGTACGTAAAACCAATAATTAACCCATTAAAGTAACAAGAAATCGTGGAATGTACTTTGATTTCTTATAATAAACGTTTAAAAATAAATGCTCCCAGTTGTCTTCAAGATTGCGACGACAGTAAAAGTATTCCACGAAAATAAGTATATCGACTTAAATTCTAAAAGTTTATGAAGTACATACTTCATCTCTGACAGAAATGAAGCAGATGAGAGAAAATTATATTTCCATCTTTACGAAGCTCAAAATGACGAGTCACTTCGTCTCAGCAATCTAAGTCAGGCTATTTAAAGATGCAAATTTTACAGAAAATTAGTATGCATAGAATTTTTAATTGTTTAATGGATCTAGGTAGGTATCACTTTATGGCTTACAGCTACCTTTGAACTTTGCGGGTCATAGCCAATGAGCTTCCAAAGCTCTTGTCATGAGCTTGAAGCAGATCTTAACCAATGACCACAAAACATCTGAATAATGTATTTACTTATTTTGATAATAACAAGAAGATGTTTTCGAAGATCGACAGGAATACTTTGCTATACATTTTAGGAACTTTACTTACCCAGCTGAGATGCAATAGCCCACTTAGCTGAGTCAGTGACGAAGATAAATCGATTTTTTTGTAAATGAATAATGCATGTTTGATAACTTCGTCAGTTCCCCCCAATGGCACTTAAAACGTACCTTAAATCTGGTTGAGTTGGGTAACTTTTACTTTTTGTGAATTCACTTAAGAAAGGTAGGTTTGATAACTTATGAGTTTAATAATACAACCTAAGAGTAGACAAACATTGTTGTCCATGTTGTAATGGGATAATCATAATGTAAAAAATTAGGTACATAAACGACATACGATCCATTTTCTAGGCGACATCAGCAGTAAGTTGTTATGTGCGAGATATGACGAGGGCGTTGAACATCCCCATTACAAGAAAACTGTCACGTTTACTTCATCCGTTTTCATAAACTTTCTGAGTGAACAACAGAATTATCGATGATGAAGTGGAAACATAGCAGTTCGAATTCAATTATCTTATAATTTGATTTCACAACAAACGTCGCCATCTCTTTTATAAAGATTAAATCAGCTGTATCAATTGATCCTCAATCAACTAATCTGATGTATAAAACCAGACATGGTTGAACCACCATCAGCTATAATTTCATATTTTCACAACGTTATTTATTTTTTTGAGGACGTAAACTGTAAAGATCTAGCCCGTGAGCAGTTTATACATTTAGACATCTAGTTTTGACACTTGATTATTGACTCAGAATTTGAATACGTGTGATTCTAGAGAGACATTTGGATGCTTGGTCGAATATTGCACGAACATGCATTCAATGTCCGCCGCCATTTGTTTGAACTTGTCAAGATTGTGTTGTAACAGACAAAGCAGAGAATATACACATTGGCGTAATTCAAACCGTTTAACTATTCAAAACTCAGCTGCATCGTACATTAAACTTTTGCCATGTGAGATCTATTAGTAGCTTTTGTTTCTGGAGGGCAGAATAGTTGAGTCGAATCGTGATCGATACATCAGCATGTTTCACGGGGATCGCAAATGACGACCTCTGCTAATAAATACTTAAAACAGTATTAGAAAACAGAATCCAAGTCGCCCCTTCAAAAAAGGAAATATATCATAATATTGAACACTGAAATGTAAAGTCATCACCAAATGCAAAATAATTGTATTATTTTTACGTACAATCGATTGACGAAAAATCGCGGTCTATTTTATATAGCTTTACAAGTGTTTTTTATCCTATAGATAAGTGTACATTTAACTTTCTAGCCTGTTATTTTGACTATTTGACAACATTACAAATTTTAAAAAAATATATATGAATTTAACAAATGATATATTCGATATTGAATCTTTTCTTAAAATGTCTAAGATGATTCCATACAAAATCCAAGATAAAATTTACAAAATCGTGATTAAGTTCCTTATTCACGTTTTTAATTTATTTTTCCTGTATACTGCTTCCTGGCTCCAATATGGACAAGTATTTTTTGAACAAATTATATTTTTACCGATATTTTAGACCCAGTTCTCGTCTCAGGACAATTTTATATTTGTAATACCCAGTATTATCACAAGGCAGAAATGGGAAAACTATAATGCCACTTTGGTTTAACCGTTTCTCAGGAATTTAAACAGATTGCAGAAGGAGATATTTCACATAAGCAAAATGCAATATTACGTGACACATTTACTTGTTTAATTTATGTATGTATTTCCAGCAATTTGTAACATTTAGAATGAGTAACAACGCGTAACCGCACATACCCGAAACTGTCACCACGCATGTAAGATATGACTTTAGATATTTTACTAAAATAAGATCTTTGGTGTATATTGTGTTTCTTATTAGTCTATTCAAATTAGAAGGAAAGATCGTTTTTCATTTTCAATTATAACAACAAAAACGACAATAATTATTATAACTATACAAATTATATAATATTTTTTATAACATTGAGGTATATAATATGGCGGATATTAGATTAGATCTCTTTATTAAGTGTTTAAAATGGACTGAAAGCTTTTAGTTCAAAATTTCACATTATTATTTGTTAGATATAATGGTGTGAGTCATTCACCAGTGAGGTTATCATTTGTTAATAGCATTATATCATTATCAACTAAATACAAATTTAAATATTACACCGTATTTCACTTTTAACAATGACGACAAATGTTTATAACATTGAGATCCACAATATGACGGATGTCTAATTGATTTATACAACAAGCATGGTAATTCAAAAGTTACAATATTATTTTGTTAAGCGTATCTCCTATGTTTATATATTTTAAATTACGATTTGGACCAAGAGTTTCATCGCTGCAAGATAACAAATAATTATATTGTGTAGTTTGTTTGACATTGCATATTTTATTTATTCATATAGTGAGTATAAATAGAGACGGAGATCCGACCAAATCATTACAAGCTAGAAGTTTGAATCCAACTAACTCAACATGTCGACAAGAATAATATTATTGGCTATCGCCTTCTGTACTCTGGTAAGTAATTTTACGCTTAGATTTAATTTCTGTTCAAGATTCCATTTCGAAAATAGTCTGGCGGTTTTGGTTTAAAAAACTTTTAGTTTGGTATTTTTAATATCTATATTAAAAAAACCAAACTGAAATAGGAGTTACTATGTTCACCTATCATCCAATGTTCTAGAGATTTCTGTTGAATCGATATCTGGACCATTATACATTTTTTAAACGCAGATTTGATACAGTAAGGCGGTCTTTTTATCTCTAGCTTAAGTTCTTTAGCTAATGCATAAAGTTCGCTATCACAAAATTAACAATTTGTTTAATCCTCGAATTCTGCGGTTCTTAAACTTTTCTACTCCGCTGACCCCCTTAAGGTAGCACAACTGATATCTCATATCTTCCAAATAAGCCTATTTTTGGCAGAGGTATCAATAATTACTATTTACACGATATTGTGAAATATGAACAACTTCTCTTGTCTAGATTTTGAGATATTGTAGTTATAAATTCCTATTTTTAACATGTAGTCTTATGGGGGCCATTAAAATCATGACGATTTCCATGCTATTTTTGAGTTTTGAATTTTACTGAGGTTCAACGTTTTTTCAAAAAACTGATTTCTAGATAGATAGTTGGACATTCTATTAGGAAAAAAATTGAAAACAATACCAACGTGTGCTATTTTAAAAGTTCTCAACCAAAAACTAAATGATTTCCCTATACCTCCTGTGTTACAGTTTTGTTCATTCTCGGAAGGCAATAAATTGAAACCTCGCTATACGACAGGGGTTGCAAGTTAAATGACATTTTATGATTCATTTATACTTAAATATAGTTGAAATGTAGGAAAACGTTTTCTGAACTTGTAATTTCAAGATTTTTATTTTTTTGTATATGTATAATGAAGGTACTACCTTAAGGTGGCGCGATGATTTCTCACACTTGTCTAGAAAGTTTTGAAACTTTCAATATTAGTTTGTTATTGTATCATCCTCAATAATATCGAAAATTAGTACCTGAATTTAATTCTGAGATATTTACAGTTGAAGTTTCACTTTTGCCCTATACTTTAACATTGGATGGGGTATAAAAGGGTCAGTTTTATTTTTTTTCTCTCTCAATTTAAACTATGTTCCCACATTGAGAATTTTGCCAAAAACTAAAATTAAGGTAGAATATATATTAAGGAACACAATTTCGACAAGAAAAATGTAACCAAGTTGAGCTATTTAAAAAGATGTTCATCATTATATTATTAGATCTACTTTTTTGATATTCCCATAAGAGCAATACAAGTATATAGTTCAAAGATAAAACATTGACTGCCAAAATTCATTATATTTTCATGATCAACAATACTAAAATTATTTCAAAATTAATTATATATATATCCACAAAACTTTAAAAAATTAAAAAATTCGAAGTAATCAAGGATCGAGTAATCGAGGTCAATGTTTTCATCGAAATCATCGGCCCCCTTAAAATATATTCTGTTGTTGCGGACCCCCAAAACTTATCCTCATCATTTTTGCAACCCCCATTGGTCCCCATTGGTCAGATTATAATTCCCCATTCACAAAAATTAAAAAATAATATGATTACAGATTAATAATATTAAATAATAAAATTACTATGAATGTAATATTGCTTAAATATTTGTATAGTTCCCTACTTTCCTAAATTAGTACGGATCGACTCATTTCATGGAAAACTGTTTGTACACGAAACAATGCGTCTTCGGAAGGGGTGGATAGTTTTTCCTCAAGGATTTAAAATAAATAAAGATATTAATAAAATCAGGTTCATTAAAAATTACTCGTAAAAATACTGTATCTATTTAATGAACAAGTGTTCTTCTTTACAGATGTCAGCTGTGGTATCACAGACTACTCAGGGAAGCCAGGGAGGAGTAAGTGTCCCTTTACCTACTTGCTGACTGTCTAAAGTGTCAGTTTTATCAGTCAGTCTTGTCTATTGGGTCTTTAACTGATCATCATCTTTCCTAACATCTGTTTGTCTGTTTGATTGTTTGAATGTTTGTCTTAGTTCCATCGTGGGCATGTCTATGAATGCTGCAAGCAAATTCCGCAACTTGTGACCAAAGATTCTAAGGACAAGTGCTTCCCACAACGTCAACAGGGTTCGCAAGGTTATTCACACCACGGAGGTCACAACTGGACAGTACGTATACTCATGCACCGATATTGTTGTAACACCTTTTAGTACATTCAAGAGGTTTCAAATACGTAGCATTGCAATCATAATTTACGAAATATAATATTATGGCAGTACACATTGTACAAAAAGTATACACAAGGGAATGGTATTCTTGACGTATCTGAAATGTCATTTCTTTACACTTCTAAATTAAGAAATCGAAATTATGAAATGATTATGTGATGATTCAAATATTGACATTGTAAATACATGTTGCAATTTACATTTCAATCGGTGTTACAGTAACTGATAACTAATTAAATAATTCATACAAATACATTTTCTAAATGCAATTCAATTGTATAATTCTGCTTCTTTGTCTAGTGCGTGGCCGAGTGTGTATGGAAGAATCAGAATCTGGTAAGTTCGCTCAACACAATATGTTATCTAGTGGAGCGGTCGCATCACTCAGCCAAGTCGTTACAATTCATTCGGATACACTTTTTACTGGATTTCAATAATGCACAATTGTTGTGCAATTTTACCCACTCGACACCATAATATATCAAACTTGCCAATATGAAAATGCCTTTTACTAGATATAGGGCATTGATAATCTTGTTCTGTACGGGATTCTTCTGATGATATTTTTCATCTGACAAAATAATCCTTTTCACCTCTGCAACCTAAACGGCTGAACCGCACTTTTGCATCTGATGTGCTCTCACTCTACTGACTTCTTCTGTCACCATTTTGAAACCCAAGTAACGCCATATCTTAAAAAAGGCTGGAGCTATTGGAACGAAGCTAGCGCCAATGGATTCAGCCAGTCAATCATATAATCAAATAAGTTATTTGTCTCTGTAGGTGACTGCAGCCAATGTAGTTGACCAGACGGCGCTTCAGACCGCTATCAATGCACTGGCAACACAAAACCCAACATTTTCCACTGTATTTACTGGTGCTTTCAACAACTGCACTGCAAATCCAGGTAAAACATATCTCATGTGCTAGGCTGGGGGGGGGGGAGTGTAGGTCTTACGCAGTCATAGCTAATCATTTTGAATCATACGAGAACCAAACCTACTAAAAAGAGCGTCTAAAGCTCAATATTTTCTGTTACAAAAACCCGGATTTATACCCGAATTAATGTAAATGTATGTGTTATGTAACTCCCTTTACACCTCTTTTGTGGGGTCAATTGTTATTCAAAATATGTTAAATTAAAATACGGTATTCTCAAAGGTATTTTTATGTCATGTTTTCAAATTTTTTATTAATTGAAAACTTCTTCATGGAGGTGAGAGCAAAGAATATACATTCATGCATGTAATCATGTAATCATGTAATCATGTAATCATGTAATCATGTCATCAAGCTCCTTCAATCTCTGTTTGCAGTTAGTGTTCCTGCAACCGCAACCTGCAAGTCCGGCGCAGGGCAGCTAAGTCACTGTCTGAGACATTACATAATGGTCGTAAGTAACCACAGACTTGTTTTAGCCTTCGGTATTACCATAGACATTGTACAGCCATTTACGGGGGTGAAAGTTGTGTTGGGGGTAAATACTTCTTAGATGTTGTTAATTCAAATAAAAGATAAATTAATATTACCAGCGCCAATAACACCATCTAAGAAATAATACTAAAGAATCGAATTTGGTGGCTATATAATGGGCGACTATATTTTTGGTTAAATTTTTGGTCAGAAAACCTGCAAGATTTCTTGTTGAAGAACTAAATGTAGATCCTACTCAAGATTTCTTGAAATGGAACCTTTCAAGTAATTTTATATTATTTTTTTATCATTAAGTGGGTTTTCTACAGCAACTATGGCCGTTTCCCACATTCCAGATGCACCTCCTCCTATATAATTTTATATTATATTTTATTAAATAAAAATGCAAATGCTCTTCCCTACGTCAATTCATTTGTGTGTACAGTGAAAGTTCCTCTAACGGTGTTTTTTAAATGAAAAATGTGGGATGTTACAACGGTAGTTTAATAAATTAGGTTTGCTTTTAAAACAATAAATATTTGATAATGAAATAATGCCGTATAATTTGGATAATTGCTTATTTAGTAACAAATGCTGTTATTTGGAATAATATTTGAATGATGATTTTCAGAACTGCCCGGCAAGTGCTCGAAGCAACTCCACGCAATGTACCGCTTTCTTCAGTAAGATATCTCAAGGATAAAGACGGTCAGGATTCAGGACGAATCAGGATCAGGACGCATTCAGGACGCAAGCTGATAATCAGGACAATCCTCAGAATCTCGCCCATGCACGCACTTTTTTGGTAAAATTATCACTTTGTGCAGTTATTTGACTTTCTTTCTATTTCGTTAATAAAGTAATGAATGAGTGATATTAAAAGAAGGTTTATTTATTGTAACCAGCAATGAAGCTTTCCTCCCTTATTTAAACTAGGAAAACGCTCTGTGAAACGCGTTGATGAGCGAGCACGGATACGCGCAACACCTCGAACCGAAATTCTGCGTCTATCGAAAATATCATTAAAAGCCAATAATTCTTGCATTTTTCACAGACTTGTTTAAAAATCTCCAAATATAACTCAAATATTAGTCCCAATAACCATGCAAAGTTTTAAGTTGATCGATGGAACCTTTATAATTGAACAACGTTCCCAGTAAATATTCAAAAATCACAGAATCTCTTTCAAAAAATATACCTGGGGGGACCACTCATACGATATTAGTGTGTGTACACAATATCAGATCGATCTGTTGAACGGTCATTATTAGTTTCATATGCGTTTAAAAGTTTTTGCTTAACTACCTTGGATTAGAACTGAAGAGTCAAAGTAGCCGTGATCAACATTTTCGAGAAATTTGACAGCCAACATGCAAAATGTCCGTAAAATGTCAATTAATTTTGGATTTAAACACAGAATAGTCTGAAAGTAGTAAAAAATACAGAGAATGTTGGTCTCAATAACCATGCAAAGTTTTAAGTTGATCGGTCATACGGTTCTAGTTAAAATTTCAAAAAACATATGAAATAATTTTTTTAATTTTAACCAATAAGAGGATTTGGATGAAATTTTGTTTGATTGGGCAAAATGTTGGTCGTAATGACTTCTCAAAATTTCAAATTGAACGGGCAAACCAATCGAAAGATAATTTTTTTTAAATTTGAACCAATCACAGGATCCCTTTCAAAAACGATCCCAGAGACCGCATAGATTACGTTAGTACGAGTGCAAAATTTCAGATCGATTGGTTGAGCGGTTTGACCTGGGCAGTGAACACAAAAAAAAAAAAAAAAACACACAGAGAAAGTGCCGTAAGAGTACCGTGGTGACGCTCGCTACGCTCGCTCAAAAACATGCATTTTTAAAATGAGCGAAAATTAGTAGATACAATGTTGAATGTTGTATTATGTCTTGAAGCTACTCCTGGTTATATTGAAAAAAATCGCAAATTTGTTAACTATATTTAAATTAATATCAGATTTGTAAGATTAGGAATTATCTCTACAAACAGACTTTCATATTTTGCCAGTCAGGATCCATGATAAATAGTTCCCTAACACGGTATTTGTGAATGTGTTGACTATTATGAACAAACATTACGGCAGCGGTAATCGATTATATCCTAAGGTATATTTATACCCAAACAGTTTGCTACACGTGCCATAGCACGACATTCGGTGTTCATAGAGACCCGGGTTCGAATCGTGATTTCCACCAGAAACAGTTCAATTTGTCAATAATGTATCGCCACGGCATGCAGCTTCTTCACTATTCGTTCTATACCGCAATATCATCCATCATCTTTGAACAAGACCATTACAACAGCAGAACAGCGCCGTTAAATCTCGGCAAGAAAGTTACTCGAGAAAAGATTTACTGCTGATGTAAATCAGAGACTAACAATAAAGTTAGAGGCTTTAATTGCACCTTAAGCCAGGAAATGTGTTGATGTAACTGAATGGTATTGCTGGCGTGGTAATTAGGTTAGAGCATGATTAAATCCAGACGATCCAAGAAATTCACAGATCATTATTGTCAAAGATGTGAAGTTAATTGCAAAAAACAAATAAATGTTGTCGTCAATCATGGACTTGTTAATGAATGTTTTCAGAGAGTGCAGTACCAAAGATATTATTAAAACTGAGTGTTCATAATATTTTGGGCAGTAGGTACCAAGATTCCCGTTCGTCAATGTTAAATTCTCCAAAAGTGACTTCGCTCTCGGATGTTCAATGATATACCGATCGTCTGGTCGGTGTATTGACGCTCGGGTGTCTCAGCATCACTGCCTTCTGCTTTGCAAGAGATAACCAGGAACTGCTCCAAACTCTATGAGCTAACTATGAATGAAGCATGGCATTTCAATCTGCCCGTGCATGATGGCGCCGAATGTAAACAAACAATGTTGCCAAAAGTGTGTCTTAAAATATTTCGACAAAAACTTATAACGAAATTAGTCTTTAGATAAATTTGTGTTAAAGATAGGTAAACAATTTGTAATATTATAATGGATGTTCGAAAACTAAATCGCTCATAAGCTCATTGATACAATTTTATACTGAGTCTTTTAAAACCAGGCTACAGAAAGCAGTTTCTTAATATTTAGCTGAATCACGGTAAGCTATTATCAGGATAGTTTGCCTTGGACTCGAACTAGGTCTGAATAATAACGAAGCGCCACATACTTATGATCATCGCAGTTGGCTGCTATTTTCAGCATTCTCCAAACATACATTATAGATGACGACAGCTTTAGTAGAAATCGAACAGTTTGAACTTGTGGAGGACAATGCCTCATCAACACATACTTATTGGAATATTGAGAGAATATACAGCAGTTATGATACTTCAGAAATTTAAAAGATGTATATACCTGGTGGCGCAAGAAAAAGCTCAATGGGCGAGACATAAGTAGCTGTGACGAAACTACTGCACACATCGGGCTGAAAATTTCACATAATATAAACAACATAAGATTTATGTGTGCAAGTTTCAAAAATATTACCTTTTTATGAAAAAAGTTACAGCTTTTCGAATTTGGTTGTCGAAAAATCATTATGATGCTCAAATAGTGCGCGTCCAGAAAAAGTTCATTGGTTGGGACGCTTAATAAAAACTGAAAATTTAAATTTTATGCAAAATATATTGCTATCATTTGTGTAAAAAATTCAATAAATTTGAATCAATGGAACGAAAGTTATGGTACCTAGAATTGGAGAAATTTCAATAAATATCGTCCCGGCCAATGAACGTAATTCTGTAGGCGCTCTACGGTGCTCAGCGTACAGAACACGTCCAAAAACGTCCAAATTTGATATAATCGAATTTTTTACTAAACATTCGAACAGCTTTAACTTTTTCCCTACAAATTTAATGTTTTTGAAACTTTCAAACATTAAACCTTAGTATGTTGTTTATATTATGTGAAATTTTCAGACCTATGTATGCAGTAGTTTCGTCACAGCGATATCTCACCAATTTTGCGCTTTTTTTGCGCTACGGTAATCGTTTCCGTATCACAATTTCAATATAAACTCGTGTTATTTCAATGGAAATAAAAGGTTTTTAGAATGAAACTTTGTAAGATCAAAGATACTAGCTTGTTAAGAGAGTCTACCTGTTCCTCAATCAACCAATCATTAATGTTATAACCTGCGGTGTTTTAGTTATGACGTGAACTTCCTCTTCAGGGGTAAACATAGCGAGCGAATATAACGCATTCCCATAGAATATTTATAAACAAACACACATCTTTCAAACAATGTAAGGAAGCGAGAATCTGAAGGCGATCTCGATGGTTGTTTTAACGAACGACAAATCACTCATAATGGCTTCCTGACAAACATTGACCGTCCCAGCGAGCGACATTTAGCAGCTGTCCACTGTTAAATAGCATGTAACAAGTAATGACCGACCTACGTGGAAGTTACTGACAATTTTGAAAAACAGTCACGACGACGAGAAGTAGAAAGTTTACAAATTATAGAATTTCATTAGTAGTTTACGAAAAGTAATTTGCAGTAGGATATAAGTAGAAAGTTCAGTTGGTCGAATTGGTAAGGCTTACATACATCCTGTACAAAGTGTGTGCTGATAATAGCACCTGTAGTACACCCTCCTACAGGTGAATATATGGAGGGTGCATGTCACCCATCCCACCTTCTTCCCTCTCCTCCCCCTCGACCCTTATCACAGGTAAAGTTGTTTGAATGTGGGGGGGGGGGGGGGTGAAGAGAGGAGAATGATAGAGACTATTTTCCGCGGAGTTATGTTCAGTAGGAAAAAATGCATCAGTGCATTCAGATCTCAGATTTTCAGAAAATCTTATAATTTCGGTTTAGTTCAGTTTTATTTCCAATTTACATCCTAAATCCTAAAGTGACATTGATGTTGACAGGAAAATGCATGTTTTAAAGCTATAACAACTTTACAACTTGTTGACAAGAATAAAAAGTCTTGCCCACACCCCAAGTTTATAAACGCTTCACTTCTGTTTGTGAAACTGATTTCAAAAGCTTCTAATTTAAGTTTTGAAATCCTTTGAATTATTAGTTGAAGTTGAAGAGCAATTCTTGGATATGTATGTCGGATAACCACCATTACGTCAGACCAGCATCACCTACACACCTATATCTCGGTATTTATTGATTCTTCCAGCTCTATATGTTAGCGGACGCGTTCAGCTTGAGCTCGCCAAATGACCGTTTTAATTACAGATAGTCGACATTCATCACTGTTACTGTCGAGAAGATATTTATCGGAGAAGACGTCACACCAAGGAGTGGGGGCACTCTCAAATAATTGGGGACAATGCAGCAGAGGAAATTGTAAAAAAGGGAAGGTGTTGGTCGCCAGATAACGCAATCCATTCTGATACCTGGGGAGGGGGGGGGGGGGGGTAGGAGGGGGTTAACCCCACCCCCGTCTAGCATCCTCTACAGAGCGATTTATTTTTAATTTTTACAGTACTTGAAATACAAATGTTAAAAAATGTTTTGTAAAATTAAATTAAAGAGTAACCTGAAATGCATGATGCTATGATATTATCTTCAGGTGGAAACGTGTATTATTAAAAAATTACGAAAGTAAATTTATTTTTACTTTCTGGGAATGTGGATTTCTGGGAATGTGCCCTATTCCCTCTTCTATGGACTGGAGATGCAATATAGAAAACATAATATTTACATTTACTAAAAAGTATCTGAATCTAACTTTTGGATTTTATATACTATAAGTATAATGTATTATCTTACCGCAATCATTTTTATTTAGTTTGTCATCTGGACATTTTCTACTGACGGCAAGCGGAATCGCCAAATATCAGTGTTGAATTTGACACAATATTCATCCTTCTTCTTGCAAATAAAACAATAGCTTACATTTCAAATCAGGGACTTTTACCTCAAATCAGGCAATAGGGTTGCTTTATCTGATGTCTCAAACAATCTACATGCATTTTCTTCGACATTTAGACTAGGTATCTCATGAGATGGAAACAATAAAATGCATTTCGCTGCATCTTCCTTTGCAACTGGGAGTCGTCTCGTTTCACACAAGAACGAGCCACCGAATAAAATGCACTGCACAGATATTGATCTAAATCGTGGTTTCAAAACTAAACTTGTAATGTTCATACAAGCGAGCTGGAACGATGTTAACATTTCGTTCAAATAAAATTTCATTGTTTTGACTTCATTATAGATATCATATTTTTGTAATAATTTGTTTTACCAATCCACAGAAATAAAAGTTCAGCGTAATATTCCAATTCCATTTCACTGGTTATTTCAAACTAAATGGGAGCGCTTTCCTAATTTACAATGTTTACCTGACCTAATTAAGTATCGCTCCTACAACGGAACGAGATAACTGAAGCAGCAGGCAAGAGTGGGGTTCTTTAGATTTCACCTCTCCAGTCTCTCACCCACCCCCAACCCCCACCTCTCTCTCTCTCCACTCTTCCAGACTCTTTTAACAATGAACACTTTTGCACTGACGTCATGTCAGTATCGACTTCTCATATTTTATACCTTCTATTCTCTTCTCACTCCTGTTTAGGTAGCAAGGAGAGATCGAATCTGGGCTATAAACTCAACCTGCTTATAGGTTTCCTTCCGCGGAGATCTCTTCAGTCATGAAATACGAAATGAAATGTTATTAACTTAATATTTACTGGCTTACTCTAAAGTTGTGCGATATATCATGGACACGAACGCCATATTATATACGTAATATTTTTTGATACGTCATCACGGAAAACAAAATTAAAAATATATCGTGTATGCAATTTGCTGTGCATTACTTCAAATAGTGAACTAGTATAATATATAAAGCTCTAATATTTTCTAAATCGAAAATATTGGGTCAGTTTTTTGAAATAGTTGATTAGGCCTATATTGCCATGGCAACAAAACTAATGAAATTCCTTGTACGACCTTATTGGTTTTAGCAGAGTATTGAAAACCCGCCCCTTGTTTTATGAATAATGTCGAAATAGCGCTAGTCAACTCGGTCGGGCTGCACTCCGGAGGCCCGGGTTCGATCCCCTCGGTCGACATTTTTCTTGATTGCAGATTTGTCTCGGTTTCTCTCAGTCAAGAGGTAAATGCTTGGTAAGTTCCTTACTTCACACCTTCCATCGCCATCTCCCTATCGTCATCAGAATCATTCATTCGTAGCCATTAGGAGAAGAATATCATTGACCCAGGGCAATTTGCTTAGTTGCAAAAGACTGGTTATACATCACAAAAATAATGAAAAATTTTATTACAAAGTTTTGTTTGAAAATTGAGAAATATAACCTGTTGCTTGAACTGTCTGTTCAGTTTCAGATTATGTAAACTACCTTCAACAAACTCTGATTAGGGTAGGGCATACAGACAGGTCTATGGAATGACGATTCATTTCTTTTATTCCTTACATTTTGTTATCTCCTCTCCTCTTAGAACTATTCACATTAGTCAGATTTTTAAAATAATAATTTGGTCTGCCCAAAAGAACACAAAAGAACACAAAGGCATTTTCTTCCGATTTTAGCAATAATTTTCAACTTTTTTAGAATCAAGATGTGATCATTCAAAAATTACAAAAAATATCAGAGGTGAGGGGCAAAGTATTCACTTTCCAATGAGATGGGCAAACAAAACAATGCATTTAGTTTTTCGAGTACATATCGGTCTTTGGGGAAATCCCCCCCCCCCCCCACCACCTCTGGACGCCCATGTGGATTGTTAAATTGCATTACAGTGCGTTTTGTTCTGTTTGCCAATTATTTGTATCGTTCCCAAGTAGAACGATGTGGAGTTCATACCGATTTAAAGTTCAAACTGTCTTCCTGAAGATATTAATAGTCGCAGTTCCTGCATCGCCGTTCCGCTTCTATGCAGTCATGGTAGTTGGAGGGATTTTACTT
The DNA here is from genome assembly GCA_934045905.1 of Leuctra nigra. Lineage (NCBI taxonomy): Eukaryota > Metazoa > Arthropoda > Insecta > Plecoptera > Leuctridae > Leuctra > Leuctra nigra. Next base: position 26,835,964 of record OW203764.1, read on the forward strand.
CAAATTCTTAGTAAATACCTTAAAATAAGTATTAATAGATGAATATATTAATAGAAATACACTGGAGTCATAAGGATTTCCGCAGAGAAATTAAATAACAAAATTATGTTAAAGAGTGGCCAATATACAAGGAAACGCATTTTATTTCTAAATTATGGCCGATTCTTTCCCAATTTAAAAGTTTTCTTGACAATGTTTTGTTATGAACAAGTGAGCAACTAAACAATTATGTTCAGTTTGTATATATTTATTTGATAATGCCCGAAGTGAACAACATCACATCATGTTCAACAACAATACAACGCATTTCATTGATGATAATAAACATCTATACTTTTACAAAAGAACGAAAATAGAACTGGAGGTCTAAAATCCAATCTTAATGTTAAGTGTACTGTATCCAAGTACGATGGGAGAAAGTATTCAACAATTTCGATCAAATTTTGATGAACATCATTTTGATTGATCAGTGACTGACAAGTGACAAGAAAATCGATACATATCCTACATCGTTAAACTTGACTGCAGACTGCAGACATTCGGCTTGTTAATTACATAACTTCAATTGCTTCTTTTATGGAAATTATTTTGTTGTCTTCCTTGAGAGCAAAGTGTTGTGTTTTTTATTAATGTATTCCTGTACGAAACTCTTCTCTCAAGTCACGTAGGTACTTGACTTCTCTACTTACTTAAAACGTACATTATAGCCTTTTAGCTAATTGCTTTTAAAGTCGAAGATGTTCTTCACCATTTCATTTCGTATCTTCTTTCACTGTAAAAACAAGTAGCCAGAACAGGGTGAATAAAAAACAACTCCAGTGTATTTTAGGTCGCTTTTCTCCTGACACAACCCATAAAATGTGAGCCAAAACGGCTTCATTAGCCCATTTGGCTCACATTTTAGGGGCTGTTTCAAGAAAAACATCACCTAAAATACACTGGAGCTGTTTTTGATACATGTCGTCTTTGCTACTTGTTTTTCTGTTATCAAACTTGTCAAGTCAAGTGAGCTGTCACTGTCATAAAGAAGAGCGTTTGTGTTCATTGTGATCATGAATTAATTACACATACATTGGGGGTGATAACAGTAGAGAAAGCAGGTCGAACAAAGAAAAATTGACACTTGATTGTACTTACCACACGTATCTGTTTTTTTTCGCCGTAATCGTAGACTCATTGTTCAAACATAAGATTATTTATCTCATAACGTCACTGCCACTGTAATTTCCCTGGTGCATAGCATTGAAGAAGCTTGGAAATGCATTTTAGTATTTTCTATATAGTAGGTAAACTTGTAAGAAATGTAGTTGTTTTCCTCAAGATTTTCGTACTATTTTTAATTTGGCGCCATAGATTCATGATTCATGTAAAACTAAGCGACATAGGTTATATATTTTCGAAGATAAAGATTTTTCAGATCAACAAAATAATGAATTAATGTGATTCTTTAGTCTTAATAAAAATAGACTCGGATCATTGGAAAACCAACCAAGTTCAAACACAGTCACGTATATCTGAAGAAAAGATCAATACTAGAGACGAACTTGTACAAATTGACACTCGTAAACAAAATTAGGTTAACTCTCGAAGTAAAATGTAGACGCTCGGTAGTGAACGAACACGCTAGAAACTCTAGCTCAATACTGAGCTTGCTGGTGATGCGACGCCCTTCTAACGTGTCTTCCAGTCGGCGTCGGCGGAATAGGGATGCGGCGTCGATTCGTCGGGGTAGGGGGGGGGGGGGCAGCGTCGTCCATGTGAGGTAATTATTCACTCCATGCAGGCGCGAACGCCTAACCGCATCGCGATGGTGGGTGGGTGCCATGTTAGATAGGATCGGAGAGTTCAAGAGAAGACAAGTAGAAAATTATATAACATAGTGATAGCGCCACTTTCGTATTTTTTTTACATTTGAGATCTTGTTTTTTGAGTTTTGTGGCTCCTATGAAGTTAGACCATTACTATGATCAATTTGAAGCCGACATAAAAATCTCATCAAAGGCTCATGAATTTAACACAGCCTAGTGCTTAGATGGTTGATATTACTGTTAGCGTCATATATATATATATATATATATATATATATATATATATATATATATATATATATATATTTCATCGGCCTCATGTTCAAATATATTTCTAGATTTATGTGCGCAGGTACAGCACAGAATCTACTACATTCATACGATTAGTTGACACGGTCTTGTGGTGTTCAGGATTTTGGCTGGCTCTATTGGCACGGCAGCCGTGCCCGCAAGGGGTTCATATTCTATTTACACCAGAGTAGCCGTGTGCGCATGAAGGCGTATTCTATTGGCACCAGAGTACACCAGAGCACGGTCGCCGTGTGCGCAAGAAGGCGTATGCTATTGACACCAGAATCCACCAGAGTTCACTCCAAGATGGCCGTCCTCTGAACAGCTGTTTTCCGGAGCCTATTTAGACTTTTTAAACTAATGCAGAAGGATCGTGACGTTTTGAAAAGTGTAGGAACTGAACAATAATCAATACAATTAGGCCAGGGTCATACGTCACGACCTCAAACTTCGATCTAAACGCATCTGTGCAGCTAAATGACTTCACTTACGCGCACGGTTTTACTTCTGGTGTAAATAGAATAGGAATTCATAGGAACACGGCAGCCGTTTGCGCAAGGGGTTCAAATTCTATTGCCACCAGAGTACACCAGAGTTCACTCCAAGATGGCCGTCCTCTGAACAGCTGTTTTCCGGAGCCTATTTAGACTTTTTATACTAATGCAGAAGGATCGTGACGTTTTGAAAAGTATTGGAACTGATCTATAATAATTACAATTAGGTCAGGGTCATACGTCACGACCTCAAACTTCGATCTAAACGCATCTGTGCAGCTAAATGACTTCACTTACGCGCACGGTTTTACTTCTGGTGTAAATAGAATAGGAATTCATAGGAACACGGCAGCCGTTTGCGCAAGGGGTTCAAATTCTATTGCCACCAGAGTACACCAGAGTTCACTCCAAGATGGCCGTCCTCTGAACAGCTGTTTTCCGGAGCCTATTTAGACTTTTTATACTAATGCAGAAGGATCGTGACGTTTTGAAAAGTATTGGAACTGATCAATAATAATTACAATTAGGTCAGGGTCATACGTCACGACCTCAAACTTCGATCTAAACGCATCTGTGCAGCTAAATGACTTCACTTACGCGCACGGTTTTACTTCTGGTGTAAATAGAATAGGAATTCATAGGAACACGGCAGCCGTTTGCGCAAGGGGTTCAAATTCTATTGCCACCAGAGTACACCAGAGTTCACTCCAAGATGGCCGTCCTCTGAACAGCTGTTTTCCAGAGCCTATTTAGACTTTTTATACTAATGCAGAAGGATCGTGACGGAACAATATGTTCTGACATTTTACTATACTGAGAATCGTGGAGTTATAAAGAGGACTGGGAACATTTATTATCTAATAAAATTTCAGCTATGGGTATGATAGCTCCAGTAAAATATCTTTGACGTCCAGATGCACTGATACGTGTCAGCAGCTAGAACACACTGGCAGCTAGAAGTACAACTTCACATTGCGCGCGCATGAGTTAACTGGGCAGACGAAGGAAAAAAACTCTCTATGGCTAGACAAATTCCAACGTGCGAAAATTAAAGCTGGGCAACCTAAAAAAAATAGCTCTATGGTTAGGCAGAATACAAACTTGTGAAAATGTCAAAATAAAAAATTTCGTCCCCGACCAGATTCGAACCGGTGTACCCTTGCACCGCAGGCAAACGCCTTACCGCCTGAGCTACAAAGCTGCTCACGCCGAGGTGCGTTAAAAACTGCTACATAAAATTACACACAGGCAGGCATTGCTTACGCGCATCCTACTGCGCAATGTGCCGGTTGTCCCTTTAGCTGCCAATCATTACACGTATGAACATGATTCCACTTTGAACATGATTCCACTTCCCCCTATAGCATAGGAGGAAGTGGATATTCTACGTCACGACCTGAGTGCGGATATGACCGGTCCAAGTAGCCCCAATAGCCGGCTATTGATGCAAATAAAAAGACCATGTGTTTTATGTCTACTTAAGTTGCAATATGGTTTCACTAGTATTTGTAATACGTGGCTGACCTAATTGCAATCAATTATTGATCAGTTCCTATTCTTTTTAAACAGTCACGACTCTTCTACATTAATTTAAGTCTAAATAGGCTCCGGAAAACAGCTGTTAAGAGGACGGCCATCTTGGAGTGAACTCTGGTGTACTCTGGTGGCAATAGAATTTGAACCCCTTGCGCAAACGGCTGCCGTGTTCTATGAATTCCTATTCTATTTACACCAGAAGTAAAACAGTGCGCGTAAGTGAAGTCATTTAGCTGCACAGATGCGTTTAGAACGAAGTTTGGGGTCGTGACGTATGACCCTGGCCTAATTGTATTGATTATTGATCAGTTCCTACACTTTTCAAAACGTCACGATCCTTCTGCATTAGTATAAAAAGTCTAAATAGGCTCCGGAAAACAGCTGTTCAGAGGACGGCCATCTTGGAGTGAACTCTGGTGTACTCTGGTGGCAATAGAATTTGAACTCCTTGCGCAAACGGCTGCCGTGTTCCTATGAATTCCTATTCTATTTACACCAGAAGTAAAACCGTGCGCGTAAGTGAAGTCATTTAGCTGCACAGATGCGTTTAGAACGAAGTTTGGGGTCGTGACGTATGACCCTGGCCTAATTGTATTGATTATTGATCAGTTCCTACACTTTTCAAAACGTCACGATCCTTCTGCATTAGTATAAAAAGTCTAAATAGGCTCCGGAAAACAGCTGTTCAGAGGACGGCCATCTTGGACTGAACTCTGGTGTACTCTGGTGGCAATAGAATTTGAACCCCTTGCGCAAACAGCCGCCGTGACTGGACCTTGAACGCTAGAAGGCAATGTTTTACGAAGTGAAAACTAGTATTATAATTGTATGACGCATTTAATCTTATATTAAACATAAAAATACATGTCAAATGACCAGTAGATTGTAAATAAAGTTAATTACAGACGTAAAAAAGATATTCCCTGACGGGGAATCGAACCCCGATCGTCTGCGATCGGGGTTCGATCCTAAGCCAATGGGCTAACCAACCGGCTATTGTTGCCACAGAGGAATTGTTGCGTTAGATGTCTACTTAAGTTGCTATATGGTGTCACTCTAGAATTTGAACTTGGTATCTAATGTGTTCGCAGCTCACTTGCACGGTCTACTACCGTGTCGTGTTCATAATACAAAGCCGTTTCCACACACGGTTTTACTCTGGTGTAAATAGCATACGCCTTCTTGCGCGCACGGCGAACTCTGGTGTAAATAGCATACGCCTTCTTGGCTACACGGCGAACTTCTGGTGTAAATAGAATTTGAACCCCTTGCGGGCACGGCCACCGTGTGAATAGACACGCCGCAGGATTTTTGGGTTTAATTTTTGGATGTATTTTTTGATTTTGTGTTGCTGTTTTTCATAACTGCTTTTCTGCTACTGGCGACGGATGACTATGAGTGATGATGATAGGCAAAGGGAAGGATTCCGGGTCCTCCTCCTGGGGAAGGACCCGGGAAGAAGGCGGTTGACTATTATAGCTTCTAAAAGTTTTAAAGATTTTCCCTACATTTCTTAACACTCTCCAAAGTTAAAATGGCAGCGCACTCCACAATATTGAGCCCAGAGAGCGCACTCAATATCCAATTAATTATTGGCCATATTGATTATTGCCCCTGGGAGTTATGTCCGATGCAATACACTCACGTGCATTGGGCTGCCTATAGCTACAGGTGCTCTGAGCGATCGGTTCAATCAAGTAGTACATTGTAATGAAGATATTAGACGTTCTTATCTACAATATCGAGACAGGCAAGGTTTACGACTTGAAATCACGCATTGCACGGAGAATAAAACTATCGTAATATTGGCATGAAATGGACGAAACTTCTACAATTATAATTTAAGTACTAGTATCATAGAAGTAAGAAGGGTTTGGTTGTATCTTGGTGAAAAGGAACAAGGATAGGATTTCATGTTTTACTATTACTTGGGGAAGTGATGACATAATTATGTTTCATGAAGTAATTTTCATTTTAATTGCTAAAAGCATAGTTTTACAAAAATCTTGAAATTATTAAGTTAAAAATACAAACCAAATGGATAAAAATAATAAGATACAAAACTCATACAAAGATAATACCTCATTGGAAAGCCAAAATACTTAAGTTTGTGCCCTTCTGTCGGAACTGCAGATGTGCCTGAAACAATAGAAAGAATAATGAAACATTCTCTCTCCTCACTCTTCACTCTTAGTTTATCAGTATCACCACCAATGAATCCCCACCATTTTGGGGTTATGACACTCTGGTTTAAGAAAGATTTTATGTTGATGAATGATGAGACAAATTTCTCTTTGAAATCCATTAAGGGCGGTCATCAATTTTTACCCGCCTTTTTTTATCGCTCGTCTGTCGCTTGCACGGAGCCACATAGTAGGAGCAAAGTTTTGACAGTAGGCGATGAAAATCTAGATAAAGGTTCAATACATGTTACTGCTGACTTGCTTTTTAGATATTTATAGGTAGCCGTTTGTCAAATAGTATAGTCATTTATATTTTGTATTTCCAAACTGCTCTATGGCAGGAAAAAATTAATGACCGCCCTTTAAATTTAATAAATTTAGTTAGGATGTTAAATTTTTCAAAAAATGATCACAGTAAATTTGTAAAAATGTAGGATATCAAATATTAAAAAGAATGAAGAGCAATGAATTTACTACAGTTTGTCACTTTAAAAAGATGGTCACAATCCCAAAAATGGCGGTTTAGAAGATTATCCTTCCCCACCAACTAACAGTAAGAAGTTTCTGTTACATCGATAATCTTGGCAAACTCCGGTCTCTGCAACAAGGTGTAGGCCGTGGTCAGCAGCTGCAATGCCGACCGATGGAGCGCAGCGCCACCGAAAGAGAACAAGTCGATGCCAAGTTCCAGGCTGGTTCCAAAGTCGCACTCATCGTTAGCGATGTTGGCTGCAGTGATCACCGGTTGCAAGCTCTCCAAGTAGCCGTCTCTCTCAGTATCCGTGTCCGCTTCGACAATCATCTTCAATATCCTCTTCAACCGGGCTGTGCGAGTAGAAAGGTGGAATGAAAAGCATGGAATCAATTTCTGCAATGTGTGTGACTAATGGACCACTAGTCATTACTCATTATCTTGCTATGTGACGTCACGAATAAAACAGATGACAGAAGGTTGTGGGCCGTGAGTGTCAAGAAGGCTGTGACAGCACAGTAATCAATAGTAATCAAATAGCAAATGGATCCATTTTGAAATTCAACTGTCTTTCCTCCACACGTTTGATTGGCTCCCTCTCCCACTATATGGACAGTGCTGCTCTAGTGTGAGTAAAGAGAACTATTACGCTACATGACTCCTCCCATCACCATTGGTCCATTAAGAAGAAGAATTATAATTACAATCGCTCTCGATGAGTTCCCTGTATCCTAGATCTGTTTTCGGTTGAACAGGAACAACTATTCCAGCCATGTGAAATGTTTTCGAGACGACTTTGCCCTTACGATTCTTCATCTTTGGAGTCAAGGCATCGAGACAGAAATTATTTTCTTTGGCCCAAGAATGAAGAAGTTTCTGAATTGGGGCAATTTTCAGCTTCTGGAATGGATTGGTAGCCTTCTTTGATGCCTCAAAGTAGGTGCTGTAATAAAAAGAATATTAAATTAAAATAGAGTAGGCATGAAAAAACAAAATTACTAGTTATATCAGAAAATATGAAAATTTTACTTCACAGCACCAAAGATGTTTTCTCCTAATGGTGTAATGACACCATCTTTATTAGCACAATTACTTCCTAAAAAACTTGGAGCTTCCTTCGGATCATCTCGAAAATATCCAATATGGTATTGAGTTCTGTCCTCTCCTTTTAGTACGGTCTGCAAAGAAATTAGTAGTAGATTTTATTTGATAGAAATTTGGTAGATGCATAACTTATTACATGAATTATTTCAAGAGTGCATACTTGGAATTCGGGTGGGTCATAATAATATCGCCAATGTGTTAAATACATTGAGGTATTCTTTAGTTTATGATTATTGAATTTTCCTGCGACAACATCGTACGGTCCAACTAGCTGAAGTCCACACGTCTTCAAGGCATCTGCAAGAACACAGTTCGCTGTAAGAATATTCTAGGTACCTACTACTTGCAGGAGAAAGAAAGCGATTCGACTAACCTGCCGGATTATTCTTGTCAAGCGACCTACAAAATGACCAAAAACTGTAAAAATCATCAGGCATATCAAACAGAAACTTGTGTTTGATTGCATTGTTAATAATCTCTCTTGGGGTTGAATCAGTAATATTAACACATTGACCGCCATTAGCATTCTCCTCCGTGGAATTACTTTCACGCTTGGAGAGGACATTTGTTTTCAAGCCCTCTGCTATTTTCTCCTCCTCAGACTTATTCAGTTTTTTATTCTTATTTTTGTCTTGCTCCATGTCAGTTGAATCAGAATTACGATCCGAGCTATGATGGCCGCTGTCAAGGATTCCTCGTACTTCAGCTACCTCTCTGATGTTATCAACACTGTCAGATTCAGAATCTGAGCTTTCTGATATTATGTGCTCTTTCCGAGATGCAGTAGAAGACTCTTTCTCAGTACCAGTAACCTTCAACCAGTTAGCTGTTAATTTTGTTTGTCCAACAGCTGCAACTCCCGTGTCGGAGAGCTTCTTTTTCTTACTGTCAGCTTTCAATGTTACCTAAAATAGGTATACGAGACATATACAAAGAATTGTCATAACACAGAGTATCACTATTGAAGGGTGATATTTAGTAATTATTATTGTACTAGGTACTCTGATTGCTAAACAAATAAATAAATGTCAAAACTCAAGCTGGGCCTACTGCCAGTGCCACTTGCAAGTACGTACATAACCTAAAATAATACATTTCTGTTAGTATTTAATCATCCTATTTACTTACGTCTGATTCTCTCTTTTGAGTGGACGGATGCTTATATTTCTTTAGATGCACAGGATTTATCTGATAGCAATCTTTGCCATATTTACACGGGCTCCTTGGGTCCTCTTCATACGAAAGTACTTTTTCCATTTCATCTGCCATTTGCTTTGGCGCGCGCAACGCTGACCTTGAATTCACTTTTTGAACTTCCCTTCTGTAATATTCGGCACCAGTTTCAAATTCAAATTTCGAATCGAAATACAGAGGCTAGCTAGTCCAATCATATTTTTATTACCGACTTGACATATTTAAATTTATTCACATCTGAAAATTACTTTGCTTCAAGGAGAGGAGAGGATTGGCAATGCTATATAGAATAAAAATAATATCATTTAAAAAAAATGTTTATTGAATTTCAAAAGATGACAAAAGCAAATTCACCGTAGTTATAGATAATCTATCTGTATGCTGCCATTATTGGTGCAGCACTATCAAAATCAATCTTTTCAGTAATATTCTTGGTTTTAATATTTTCATCTTGATTTGCAATGAAAATCATACCATTTTCTTCTTTCCATCCATATTTATGAACCCAATGAAGGAGAGTAGAATTCTCTACATCACCTAATAGTTTGGCAAGCTCAGCTTTATCGATGGTCTGGAATGTAATACCAGCAACGTGGCACACAAACTTGCGGATGGAATCATGAAATCCCGTAATACGAGAGCAAAGTTCGGGCATCGAGTGGACACGTGTCCAAAACTGTTGGAAGTCGCACCGTTCCAAAATATCTGCCAAGTACATGATCTGATCGATGGGAGTTTCAGAAATCTGTAACACAAAATAGAGACATTTAAAGTCAATGAATATCTGCTGTTGAGATCTGGATCAAGTTGCAATGGGAGGATTAAGAATAACTTACATTTTTGTCATTCAACAAACACTTGCACAACACGAAATCTGTGTGCGGGAAATTGGTGAGTGCCTTCAGAAGAATCTGCCCGGTGATCTCCACGTTGTACTTATGAGGATTAAACTGGTAGAGCTTCAATACAGCTAAGTTGGCTTCCAAATCATAAGCATTCTCCCTGGACTGAATCTCAACGTAGCGCTCTAATGTTGGCAAGTTTTCGGGATTGTACCTGAGAAAAATTAAATTAAATCTTGAATACTAGCCCTAGGAGTGTCACACATATTTTATCCGCACAGCAAGTTTTAACTGTGTTTAAAAGGAACTAATTAAAGAGAATTAGTAATATTTTCTGTGATCCAGGCCTTGTGTACAGGATGACAACTTGTGTGGAAGCCTTGGTGGCAGACAGGGCTCACATCTGGTACGTAACAAACACTGATAATGGTCAACTTTCATTGAGGTTTACTTATTTATTTGTCACGGTTTTCTTAATCTATCTGAAAAACAATACGAACATTATTTTCAGACAATAATTACCTCTCAATCCCTTTCAGCATATTAGCAACAGTCTGCCGCATGCCTTCCGCCATTTTGAACGTCACGAAGAACCGAGATTCGAACCCGGAACTTTCTCGGAACGGCTAGATAAAAATTTTGTTTTGTCGGAGTGGCAGTACTTGCCGAACAACGAAACAACGAACACATGTGCACGGGTGACGTTTGTGTTGGACAGCTGCAATTTATAAAATTGAAAGATTCATAATTCTTAAACTTAATTGCGGAGTTGTATTTCTACAATTATGGGGGACGATTTACCTACAGAATATGACTGCATAGTTATTGGCACAGGTGGGATATACCTAGTAACATCATAAATAATCTAATAATATCATTATTCTAGCATGAATTAGTAGGTCCTAGGTAGGTACTAGTAGTAGGTACACTAGGTACCTACCTACCTTAGGTAGGTAGCTACCTATGCCAGTTAAATTTTATGATGGCTTTGTCTTTGTGCTTACCTAGATTGTACCTAATTACTAATTAGTTTGTAGATCTCAAGATTTATCTAGATCTATAGGTAGGTAGGTAGTAGGTAGGTATACTACCTGCACTAAACTAAATCCAATCTTGTAGATCAGTGCGGACTGGAGACTGATTCTACAATTTAGAGAAGCAAACTGTAATACATGTCAAATTGCGACCGCTTGGCAGTTATAGAATCTCTACCCTGGCCTGACTGGTAGGCCTACCTACAGCTATAGTACCTATTTTCACTGCAAACATATTATTGCACTAGTTTGCCTCGGAAAGGTGGAGTGGGAAGGTTGGTTACGGAAATCCAGGTAGCTCTCAGCCGAATACAATGAAAGGGATGCTCAAACCGAGATTGTTTGACCGATTTTGCCAAGCGTGGCAGAATATGCTGGGAGAGAAAATTACTATTGTATGGAATCCCATACCTGCACTACACAGGCCCATTTTTTGAATAATGGTATCCCAATAAGACCTGTTTTATATTTATATTTAAAATTAATATCTGATTCAACTCATTGGGCTATATTTGGTGGTGCCATGGTAACGACCAATTTACCCTTTCAATAACTTGATTGGATCATCAATCAACCTAGTTCTTACCTATATTTCTCTAGATAGCTATGATCATTGGCTGTTCACATTGTAAATATATCGATATTTAACCTATTATATCTATTATATTATATTATTAGGTATATCTACCTATTGCCATGTTGCTAACTCAAAGGGGACTTTTCACAACCAATTTAACGGAGCAAACTTATTGAACCCCTGACAAAACCACTCTATTTTTAAACGGAACCTTCCACAATAAGCCTATTATTGCAAGGGAATTTAGACCGCCAATGGAGAATGTACGTCATAGAAATGTGAATGGTAGGCAATTCTCAGACAGCCACCCCCATAGGGACCCACCCCCAACAATAATTTAGCAGTGCAATTACATTTCTGTATTGTAAGATGAGGCCATTTGTATTATTTCCAGGCATGACTGAGTCAATAATAGCAGCTGCTGCCAGTAGAATAGGCAAGCGGGTTTTGCACCTTGACATTAACGAGTTTTACGGAGGTCAATGGGCTTCCTTCAACTTTGACGGGTTGCAGAGCTGGTTGAATGACTGTCGCAAGCTTGAATGTCATCCTGACACGTCAACTGATAAATACTCAAGCACTCTTCAAAAAGACAATGAAGTTGCAATAAAAGCTGGAAACCAGTTTTCTGCTTTTATCAACATTGAGGAGAACTGGTTTATATCTGAGTAAGACATTTTGAATGGTTCTACTAGGTAAAATTTGGTACCACTATCACTAGCCATCAAGAAATTGTAGTAAAGGTTAAATGTCCCTTCAGTTTGTCCTACCTGAAGCTTCCTACCCTGAGTCCTGTGGCACTCTATGCGTTTCTTACGCTGCGGCGATACTGGTGCAGTTTGAAAATTACACTTGTTATTAGAGTATCTACAAGGTCACAATCTCTTATTTGACTAAGTGGGTTGTTCAAATTAATCCAGTTTTGCTGCAGTGGCCAAAACATGTGTAGGTACTACGTAGTGTGACATCGGGCCTAACTTAAGCTAATTTGTCATCGGTAAACTAAATTTTTGACTTGGTTGTAGTTGATAGTATTGAGCAATGACGAGTAGAGTAGGTATGCTTTTAAATTAACACTTAAACATTTTGGCTTAACCAAGTTTTAATAATTTGAAATGGGGTTTGTCCAGATGCTCTTAATAAGATAACTAGTACCTAATAGTAATTAGTAATTACCTACACAGTATGTAAAATTACATTTTGATTCTGATGAAGAACAGCCAATAATAGGGCTTTTGAAAGTTTTGTATTGATGGCTATTACAACCTGATAGTTTGATTCAATGGCATGAGGTGGACTGATATAAATTGTACATGATTTTCTTGCTGTGCAAATCTTAGAGCTAGTTTCAATGTTTTCATATTTTCACTCAAAATCTTTAATACCAGCTAGGTACCTAAACGATGGGTAATACTAATATAAGTGCAAAGTGCATATTGAAGAGCTTGATGCCAATATTGATATTTCTAGTAAACTTGAAGAATCGTTGGATCAATTATCCTTGTCAAAGAAAACGCAAACTGATCCTGCCAACAAGGACCTTGAGGAATCTGGAGTGTCAAAGTTACAAGACGAGTCGGACAAACTGGACCGAGACAAGTCTGAATCTGAGAAAATCGAATCCAATGACGCAAACACCATTGAGGAAGAAGCAAACGATGGAGAAACAAAACTAGAGATATTGGAATCCAAATACTGGACTCCAGCAAAGATCAAAGGCGATCAACGAAAATTTAATCTTGATCTCGCACCAAAGTTGCTGTTTGCTCGGGGTTCGTTGGTAGAACTTCTCATCTCGTCCAACATTGCTCGCTACGCAGAATTCCGCAATGTCAGCCGAGTGCTGACGTGTCTCGATGGCTTACTCGAGTCAGTGCCTTGCTCGCGCGCAGACGTCTTTGCTACTCGCCACGTTTCCGTCGTTGAGAAGAGGATGCTCATGAAACTTCTCACTGTGTGTATGGAATTTGAGAAAAATGAAGCAGAGTTTGAAGGTAAAACACATTGCTATTTTTCTACTCGAATTCTTAATTTACTCTTGTTTTGCTGATTTAAAGAAAACATAATAATTTAGTGGGAATGTCAGAACTACAGTCCGTGTCATACATTGTCCACTAGTGATGGGCAGCGAAACTTTCAAATTCGAAACTTTCATAAATTTCCGAAACTTTTGGAAACTTTCAACGGAGGACAATAAATTTCCGAAATTTATGAAATTTATAAAATTTCAATGTTTCTTGATTGAATATTTCCCCCCACTTTATCCCTTACTGATTGGGCAACAGTTTCCATTATTATTGTTCAAGAAATCACCACTATGTGTCACCTGCTGCTCTGTCTTGAAGGATTTCATGATTTGGAGGTTATGTGGAACACACAAGATCGTGAATTTTCAGACTGAATCGTGTTAGGTTAGGTTAGTCAATAATTCAGTCAAATATCTTTGTTATTAGTAGAAATTACCAACGTTTTTATGATTTAAAGTCAGTGCAATGGTAAATCCAAAGTCATAAGATATGGCGGTATTTTGAGGATAGCAGGGAACAATGGTTGTTTGCGCTTAACGGTTCAGCTTTGAGCCGAGCCGTGTGTGTGTCGAGCTGTAAACGTAGCTTAAGTTTCCTTATTATTCACTTCTGCACATTGGTAAGACAAAGTCACTGTACCCAACTGTAATAACCCTACTTTCCAATAAAATACCACCAGAAAAAAAACATCGGCTAATTCTCAAAAAAATTCTTAAATTTCAAAAATTTCCGTAAATTTCATAAATTTTACGAAACTTTCAATCGAAACTTTCAATTTTATAAATTTCCGAAATTTGCCCATCACTATTGTCCACTAAGATATTTTGAATACCTCTTGTCCGAGAGAGGGATGGTCTCGGTACACCGCGCGATCGCTCACAACGACTGAGGGATGAACAAAAAACCGGTTATTTGCAACATTAGGGGCCAAGTCTGGGGAACAACTCCGTGTGACACGGACTGTAAACTACAATTTAGCTACAAAGTCAAGGTCTTTTTGTTAAGGAAATTAGCAGAGACTTGGTCCTCAAATGTACAAAGAAGTACCTAGGCCATACAATAAATCAAAATATGTCTTTAAAATTTAAATATGTCAAAAACTAGGTAAATCAACATCACCTTATTCAATCGTTTCTTTTGTAGGATTCGAAGAGAAGACATTCCTCGATTATCTCAAGAGCAAGAAGCTTACACCAAATTTGATCCACTATGTCTTGTACGCAATTTCAATGTCGACCAACGACACGCCATGCCTGGTGGGCGTGACTCGAACCCAAAAATTCCTCAACAGTCTGGGTCGCTACGGCAACACACCGTTCCTGTGGCCCATGTACGGCAGTGGAGAGTTACCGCAGTGCTTCTGTCGGCTGTGTGCCGTCTTCGGCGGGGTTTACCACCTGAAGCGCTCGGCAGAGGCGCTCATACTGACGGAGGATCAGCAAAAGTGTCTTGGTATGTTATTGTACTTCATGTTCTTAAAACTAGGAAGAAGATGTTCCGATAAACTGAAGATATTTAGAAAAAAAATAATTAGTCATCCAAAAGATTACATTGCTCAATTACCTACAGGGTTTGAACATAAATCTCGTGTAGGTACTGGAAATTGAAAGAAACTATTACATATTGTCTTAATCGTTGGGTTCTATTATAAAAGAAAATTAGGTCGGTAGGTACCTACCAATAACAAAATACCTAAATATTTTTAGTGACTTACATAATACCTATCTATTTGCTGTTTAGTTATAGACACAGCCATGGGTTTTACATTTTGTTGAATTTTTAGAATTGGATGTCCACTCTTTTGCCAGCTCGGTTAGTTCACATTAACTAATAACTTGAAACTCGTTGCAGGAATAATTTCTGGAGGTCAGAGGCTGGAATCCTCGCAGCTGGTGTTGGGCGTTGGCTTTGCACCGCCCCAGTTCCTGAAGTCGACGCCAGCTCGTGGGATCTCTCGAGCCATCTTCATCACAGATGCTTCCATCTTGCCGGCCGAGAAGGAGACGCTGACTCTCATGCAGTTCCCGTCACTTGACGGATCCAAGGATCCTGTCACGGTCATCGAACTTGGACCATCGACCAACGCATGCCCTCGGGGATTGTGTGAGTCCGTGCTAGAATAGTGTTGGCTCTCTCGGAATCCTAATTAATGTAGTACCTACTCAAATCATAAAACCTCTGTAGGTATTTTAAAGAATGCGGGTGGATGATACACCATTGATCATTCTAGTCTGAAAACATCATCTATTTCCTCACATCTCTACTAGTATGCACAATTGTGTCAATGAATTCTGAATAGAGGGGTGGATGCGTGCACCATATTCAAATTGCATTTAATGAACTTGAAATATGCTCAAATTTCTCAATCACTAGCTAACCAATATAGCACAATTAATTTTAACTATGAGGAAAAGCTGGATTTTCGTGCCTGTTGAAATGTAACACTGAATGACGTCTTGCCTAGATGTGGTCCACATGACCTGCAAGCAAAGTGACACCGCCCGCAGTGACCTTGACCATGTTGTGGAGGCGCTGCTCCGCCACAAGACTTATGAGCCAGCTACCTCGTCGGTTGCCTCGGAAACTCGTTTCACGCAGACCAATGCAGCAGTAGCTGAAGAGGCGGGGCCAGTGACTGATCCAGACGAAGGTATGTAATATAACCCCAGTCGGTTATTCTTATTATTCACAGATAATGTGTATGAAGGTGGTGCAAGCGCTCGGCCATTTTAGAAAATTGAGAGAGAAAAATTAATTCATAAGTGGGTGTAACTTTGACAGGATGTTCACATGATTAGTCTGTTTGTAGTATATAAGTAGCACTTTTTAATTTTTGCTTTGTGCCTTGTTAATTAGGCGCCGGTTATTTGACAAAACCGTGCAAAACTCTGAAATTTCTGATACGATTGGAGACCAAACCCGTTAAACAATTGATCTCAAATTTAAGAGCCATAAGAGTATGTCCTCCCTGCTCAATTGCATCTTTAACTATCATCTAGAAAACTGTATCAGGAGATTGTACTACAATTGGAAGTACCAGGATTAGAGAGTACTACAGGAGTTTTACTACAAAAACTTGACTGTCCCCGAAACATGAATCCAATTAGATAATCGAGTTTGATTTGTAACGCAGAGAAACGCGATGTTTCGGAGAAGTCGAGCCGGCCGGGAAAACCACAAGTGTTGTGGTCGCTCTACTTCAACTGCCACGACACGTCCGAGTGCGATTTCTCCGCCAACATTCCCGACAACGTTTTCCTCTGCTCTGGACCGGATCTCGACCTGGACTTCGAGGTTGCTGTCGCTCAGGTACTAAACTTTAGATAGCGTGACACTTGTACCAGAATTACTTCAGAATTTCTAAGATTTCAGTACCTACAAATAATAACTAAATATTGTTTTACTTGTATGAATAACAGAAACAGTCAACATTTACCTTAGAATAATTAGACTTCGAGTCTGGCAGCCTTAAAGATTCACACAATGGTTTTTGTCTAATGGTCTGTGGGTTGTTTATGATGTTGAGCTCCTAACAAGTCATTGCAAATCATCTAATATTAGAATGTCTTACACAGGCCCGCAGTGTTTTCTCGAGGATGTACCCCGAGAGCGAGTTCCTGCCTCGTGCACCCGATCCCGAGGAGATCGTTCTCGATGGAGACGACACCGAACCAGGACCATCGTTCCAAGGAGCCGCTGAGGCTGGCGATCAGGTGGACGACCAAGCAAAGCAGGTCCAAGAAAGCGAAGTTGTTGAGGAAATTGTTGGGCAGGGTGATGAGAGTGTCGAGGGGTAGGCTTTGGGCTGGCAGTATACGTATCTCTACAGCACTCTTATTTCTTGGTTGATAACTGCAGTTGAAGTGCTGCCTTTGTAACTATGCTTAATCTACTAGTCACACATGCAATGCAAAGCATCACAAAGCTGTATTATATTATTCCCTGGGTCAGCTTAACCTCCCACTGACTTATTAATTTTAAAGTTCCACATGCTTACATATAACAGCAGGTTCTTACATTATGATGCTATTATTACATAAATACTGCTAATTATTGTAATTTTTATTTGTTTTGTGACTTAAGCGATAATATAACTGTCATATTGATTATTTGTTTTCTCGAGTGTAAGCGTAGGTATTATGTGTTGAATGACGCGGAAGCGATGAATGGAGTAAGTTTGATATCAGATGATTATTGTGATTGTTCAAAACTTGTGCTGAATGGCCTTGAAAGAGTGATTATAGAAAATGTGCAGGCAAAATGTGAAAACACATTCCATCTCTACTCTAGCAATTCAATTGCTTACTTGTGGATCATTTTTAAAAGTGTCTTCATCTATTGAAATGTGGGATGTAATGTAATGTAAATGTGAATCTCTTATTTTGTGGCCTAAGATTATTATACTTAGATTTTTAATTGAACTGAACAATAAAAAGTACCTACAATAAAATAATTCTGAGTTGTTTATTTCATGAGGCACTTATAAAGCATAGGTAAAACTGAGAGGAACTTTAGTTTGAATCAAATACCTAATGTCGGAGTCTGGAGGCAAAGTTTCATTAGATTGCAAAGATTTGAGATCAATGAAGAAAATGTGTTCTTGTGAAAAAGTTTAAAAAAAACTTTCGAACACATTGGATTCTGGATGGTGTCTTTAAAACAAAATATAATTGCATGTTTGTTTTATTAGTAAAGGGAAATATTCAATACTTCACAATAAATAGCATTCTCCACCACGGCGAGCAAGTACGGACACATTCAACTTGAAATCATTGCACAATATAAACTATCTGTCCACCGAGTTTAACCGGCTCTTTGGAACCGTTGATGCAGAGATGCACTTGCTTGCAGTCGAAGTCAAGACGGAAGATGGCTTCGGGGTCTATGAGCTCCTTGCCATCCATTGGCTTGCTGCACACCGGGATTGTTCTTGGACCCATATCTGGGTCTTTGTAGCGCCACAGCTGTATACTGCTGGCTTCTACAATGAAAGAAGAAAAAATAATTCAATAATTTATCAGGCAAAGACTTATTGTAACTATTTTTGAACTGGTATCCACAACCACAATCATTTTTAACTCAAGTTGAAAATAAAAAACTAACCTAAAACACTATTACCTACATTACAAAACAGTAAACTATGCATTTCCAAAGTTGGGTTCACCAACTGAAATTTCTCCTCAAAAACAAATCATGTGCAATATTTATTCGGTCTTGTCCTACTTGTAGATAATATACTATCAATTTACAAAAGATCGTTACATGTTACATTGTCAAATCAACTAATTATGTTCTGCAGTGCGATTGTGTAACGTGAGTTGCCGAGAACAATAATGAATAACTTTCAAGAGATACCGTACTATATCTCGATAATGAAATTTAAATTTTAATTACTACTGGTCTATAAATGAACCTACCTTTGATAAGTTTGTTCGCCTTGGAAATCCTAGTTGCCAGTTTGACCGCCGTGTCGCCATCGGCAACCGAGATAACTTGCGAGAAACATCCATTCTGTGGCTGAGGATTGACAATGTTGAGCGGTAGAGTGGGACGAACAGAGAGTGATATCAACGGATGTCCGGGACAGCAGTCTTCTCGAATATTGTCGGGAGCCGTGTCATTGTACTTCACCGTTAGCTCCTCCAACTGCAGAAAAATTACAGTAACAATATAAATATACACATGAACCTATGTAATAGTTAGAACCCTGTACTTTTGTTTTTAACTTTCTGAGAGAGCGGCTGGGGACGCAAGCACTTCAAGATTAGACAGTGGGTCTTGATATTAAAGTCTCCCCATGCTTGTAATACTGAGTTCCTCCTATCTTTAGTCTCTTTACCAACCTCGTATTTATACATTTCTGTTTAAAATAACTGAAAATAGATTAAAAAAATATGACATTTGCACAATTTAAATTTCTCAAGAGTTGTAATTTGTTGGTAGGTAAACGTAAACTATCCATTGTTTTATATGAAATACAAACAATTTTAACTTTTTTAGAAGCAAATCAAAACCTAGTGAATGTTGTCTCCTTTTTCAATAAAATAAATTTTGCACAGTAATGTGGCATGTAGCAAAACAAAAATACAATATTAGGGCTGTGCGGGTAGCATTTTTGGAGGTCGGGTCGGGTTCGAGTCGGGTAGTAAAAATACGTCTGGTATCGATCGGGTAATTTCGGGTATTTTTTTATTTAAAAAAAATCATTGTTAACTCTCTAGGGTAGTATTTAGTTTGATTTACCATGAACAAATGATGAAGAAGCCTTTCTTCTGTTGTTGGTACCGTTGCTTGTACCATTTGTACCTGGTCTTGGACTATTACGTCGCAACAAATCATTGTCAAATACCTCGCCTTCCTCATCCCTATCCACAACAAACCGATTGGCACCGTCCGTTGCTTGTACCTGGTCTTGGACTATTAGGTACGTTACGTCGCAAAAAATCATTGTCAACTACCTCGCCCTGCTCATCACTATCCATAACAAAAATATTCATTGCACTTGGCACTTTTACATAATTTAGAAACTCAACAACAAACTGTAAATTGGACGACGCACATATTTTCATCCATCAGTGTTTTCATCTCGTCAATTCCAAAATGGCGGACGACCGACTTCACGGCGCAGGCGCTTAGCGCAACCGCGGACTAGTGCAACCTAGCGGGAAAAAGCGCAACTACGTTCTGGAGACTTTTGGCGGCAATTTCAAACTACCCGAAAAAACCCTTTTTCGAGTTTTATATTTTGTTTTCGAGTCGGGTTTCAACTACCCGTCCGAACCCGAAATTTCCGGTACCCGCACAGCCCTAAACAATATTCAACAAGTCAAGTTCCACTCACATCTAGCGTTGTCTCGAGGTAGACCTGGTTGCTGGAGAGAACCTCGAACTCGTCGAAGTCAAGTGTGAGGTTGAGTGCTTCTGGTCCGATGACGTCCATCTGCTCTCGCGTCGCCTGAACGAATGGCATCACGCGCTTCATGTACTTCTTAAGATCCTCCTTGCCGCTGAGCTCTGAGGAGATCACTTTGTTGTCAGGCAGCTGGCCACTCTTCTGCAAGCCAAAGAATCAAATTATTATTGTAGGGTTCAGGTTAAACTCAGCTTAGAACAAAGGCGATCTAGAAGCGATTACTTAAGGCAAATGCCCACTATCAGTGTTAAGCCTTTCACACTTATTGACAAGTGCAAAAGCCACCAATAACAATGATGTGGCAAATTTATGCCAAGTTTGCAATTTAACACAGTAACTTCATGCCAATATGTTTTAGTCATGTATTAGGAAAACACTCTGTGTAACGCATTGATTAGTGAGTATTTGTATTGCATGTGAATTCATATTCGAGGGTGAGAAGCTGTTCTGTAATACCTTGGAAATAGGTAGGAAAACCAATAGAGGACATGCCTCAATATTTTTACAAATATTTCAAAATAAGCATAAAATTTCAATTCTTGAAGTTCTTCAACAGAGTCAGATTTGTATGAAAATTGTCAAACACTCCTAAAATGTTGGTCCCAATAATAATCATTCAAAATGTGAAGTTGATCGGTCAATTGGTTCCATTTTAAATTTCAAAAAATCATAGGACCTTTTTAAAAACCTTTGCATGTGATCACTCATATGATATTAGTGGGTGTGCAAAATATCAGACTGATTGTTGAATGATGTGACCTGGGCAGTGCATGCAAAAACAAATTATTAAAAAAACAGAGAAAGAGCCATGAGAGTCCCGTGCAACCGTAGTAAAGCTCAGTAAATAATAAACGAGACATATTTAGCCAATGGACCAGCATTGTGAATCAAATCGTTTATATTAGTAGTGATATTATACCGAACCAATACTAAAAGAATTCTGGACCAAGTATGTTTTCATCTTCAACTCACACTCATTAGTTGCTTCATTGTGGTCAGCACCGTGCACTGCCACGGTGGGAATGTCTTGGCCACCCACACTACAGCTGTCGTTGGCTTCTCTGGCGGCGGGAGCGCGGCGCCACCCTTCTTAGGCTTCTTCGCCTGCATCTGGTTCTTCTGGTAGATGCGGAACGAGTGGGCGGCTTCCATGAGGTACGCCGATGACTTCAGCAGCGTGGAGTCGATATCGCCGGCCACGGGCCATGCGGCGCGCACAATGCTGCCCGTCTACAAGGTAAAGAAATGTTAGATAGATATTTACATATATATTACAGATATTATTAATTTAGGTTGACAGTAATACTTAATACTACCACGAAAGATGTACCTAAGTAGCAAAGAGCTGTTACCACAAAGCCAATAGAAATATAAAAACATCGATTTCCACCCACACCTTCAATGAAATCACACTAACCTTGCCCAGCAGTTGCCACACATGCTCTGCAACGTGAGGACATATCGGCGACAGCAGCAGCGCCTGCACCTCGATGAACCTCGCAATCAGCTCTCCGTGCATTCCTTCCAGCTGCGTTAGCTCGCGATACTTGTCCCTCGCCAGTTGCAGCTCGAAGAATCCAGTCCGTAGAGCCTCCTGCAAACGTATTCCATGAACAAACTTTCCAGACCAGCAACGGACATACCTACATTGAAATAGCACACCTTACACCTTAGCTTAGGACTTGTGTGATGCAACATGCAATATACAAATAAGGACAAGCGATGCTAAATATTAAAAGGAATAAATATTTGTCCGAACATCCGCTGCTGTTAAGTGTTCTAGCTAATGAGTAGGCACGAGAACCCTAGTACATTAGACAGCATTTGAACCAACTCAAATATAAATTATAATTTGTGGCATACAAATCATTCTTAATGTTTCATGCCTTTATTAATTTGGGGAAATATAAGCGGCTACAGTGGGAACACGGAGAGTGGGGCGACCAAGAGACAGGTGGATTGGACTGAACAAGGAGGATGTGCTGGAGAGAGGAGGAAGCTGGAGTGAGTTGGAGGCTGAGAGACAGTGGGAGGACAGAACACAGTGGAAGAAATTTGTGGAACAATTAGAAGTGGAAGAAGAAGAGGAGGAAACGCCAGGCGTGGCCAGCCGATTTCCAGGAGTCCTGCGGCCCTAGTGTTGGTTGGAATACCCACCCCCTGAACCATTAAATTAAAACCAGGGATGGATTATTATTATTATAAAATGATCTTGAATCTCATTATCTTAAGTTAAAACACAATTTATTTACATTAAACTTCTTGAGTTAATTATTTGTTATAAATATTTGTCATAGGTACCTAAATATTTGTATAGGACAGGTAGGTACACTCGACAATGGGGTTGTTCACTGCCATTTGCTTTCACTCACAGCGCTAGCGGCATTGGAGGTGCCTCTCTCTGATTGGTTGGTTTCTGAATCCAAGATCTCTGAATCAAACTCCCGCCAAGGTTTAAAAACCTTCCATTCCGCTAGATGCATTTTGATTGGCTCTCTCCAGGACGATTAGAACAGCAGCGCCATATACAATAGTTTTGCGTGAACAACCCCATTCATAAAACGGTATTTGAAAGAAATGGATTGTCTGAAAAAAATGGGATGGCATCATCCGATGAAGTCTATGCTAACTCGTCATCTACCTCTAGTAGGTGAGCTCTGATTTCATTGATAATAACAAGGATTGATTGTCAAGGAACCTGACCAGCAGCCAATTTCCGTTTCTTTCAAATACCGTTTTATCATTTGTTGAGTGTACCTACAAACTTGGGTCTGAACAAGAACCATTTTTAGTTCAATGCAAATCCTCAAATCTCTGTGCCATATGTGCTTCACTCTCTACTTTGTCTTGCCTTGAACAACATCTTGTTGTAGTTGCTGTCAGTCTCGCCGATCTTCAGATTCATCTCGCTGAAGAAGACTCTGTCGTTGAACGAACTCATGGGTCCGCTGCGCAAGGTGTCCCTCGCCGCCAGCGCCTCCTTGACCCACTCGATGAACGTGTAGAGCCGCAGGATGCCGGCGTCGGCCGTGGACTCGACGAAGTTGGCGTCCTCGACAGAGTCGCCCGAGTCGGCCAAGCACAGTCTCATTCCGTCGGCGCTGAACTTGGAGACCGCGTCCGACACGGTCAGGAAGTTACCCTCGGACTTGGACATCTACAAACATAACATAATCTCCACTAGAATTTAATTGAACAATTACATCTGCCATTCAATCATTACTGAATACAAATAATACTGCTTTTCATATTGAAGTAGAAAGGTACCAATTTAATTTCAATATCATCAACGGTTAAGTATGGATAGTCTCCATAGCCCATAGCAGACTTTTTTAATTGGTTAAGTAATTTGTAGGTAGTATAAATATTTAGTGAACAATATCAAGTACCATTGGATACCCACTCTCCTCTATTTTCTAGCCTCTTAAGTTCTTATTTTCTTAACCATTTTAGCCTATTATTGTCCTTTAAAAGCCCTTATGGTCCACAGAAAAATCACTTGATTCTTCTGATAATTCTCTGTCAGGATGTGAATTTTTAGATCAAGTTGGACTTGGACATCTGCTGTGTTAAAGTCTTCCTTTCAAATGGTCACGTGATCAACAGCTAAGCCACGCCCAAGTGAAATCTGATTGGCTCGCTGATTAAAAATCGCAATTCTCATTGGCTTAGAGAAGAAATAAAATATGAAAATTTAAATTGAACATATCTCGAAATTTAATATGGTGAGGTATCAATATTATATTTTATTCGCAAAGCTTATTTTTTTTTACACTGAAAAACGTTTTTTCCAAAGAATTGTCATTTGAAGCACGCCCCTCAGACCCAGTTAAACACCAACATATCCACTCCAGACAGAAATCACCATATAACACTGTGGTTAAAACTGCAACTTTAAAAGTGATATATCTCAGAAAATAATGTGGATAGCCCATTATTTAATGGTATATTTGGAATCAGCGTATTTTTATCTGTATAATTATTAGGGTTGGGATTCGATTTGATTTGCTAAATCGATGTCAAACTGAAGATTTCGACATCAAATCGAAATAATTTCGACATCGAAATAATTTTGACATCGTAATAATGGGCCACATCGAAATAATTACGGCGAAATGTGGCAACACTGCAATTGCGTCTGCCCAAGGCCATGTTCCAGCGCTAGAGATGTCCCTCTCACACCCCCCTCGCGGCAACAAATGACGAGGAAATGATTGAAATAAATAACTTTTTCATTTCAAATAACGTACAAGCATTTATTTATGTAAAAGGGAACAATTAATGAAAAAATTTCGTTGCAAATCCAGTTGCAAATTCATGGTTTTATTAGACTTGTTGCCGGAATATATCCCGTGAAGCATAGGTAACATTGTCTGCATTCAACATCCTTTAGCAATGTTGCCCGTAATGTTCACTTCAAACTCGAAAACTTTCCACAATTCACTTCGTCTCCACGGCGGGATTATTATTTTTTTGCGTGGAAACATTCTTTCACGAGAGAATAAAAACAACACGCGCTGAATGGCAAGAGACAACTGACCAACCCACCCTCAACTGCACACGCGGTATGCAGGAAGGGCGGAAGCAGGCCACTCAGCTGATCTTGAGAGGCGCGTTGCACTGTTGCCAGCTCTACAATACTG
This sequence comes from Leuctra nigra, assembly GCA_934045905.1. Classification (NCBI taxonomy): domain Eukaryota; kingdom Metazoa; phylum Arthropoda; class Insecta; order Plecoptera; family Leuctridae; genus Leuctra; species Leuctra nigra. The sequence goes on from OW203764.1 coordinate 26,861,082, forward strand.
CGCGCTGATTCTCGGAATTTTTTAAACGATGTCAAACGATTATTTGATTAAACAATTCAAATCGATGTCGAATCGAAACTCAAAATATCATTCGACATCGATGTCAAATCGAAAAATCGATGTCAAGTCCCAACCCTAATAATTATGAAGTTTCATCGAAATATCATTTACATGCAGTTTTGAAAGGAAGACTTTAAGTGGTATTATCTGGTTCTTAAAAGTTTATAAAGGAAAAAATAAAAAATAGAAGTACATAAAAGTATCTCACTTTTGTTGAATTGAGAAGAAGATGACCATTGGCCCGAATGCCTCTCGGCCACTTGGTCTCGTCCTTGGGCCAAATAGCACAGTGGTTGTAGATGAAATACGTCAGATGGTTCTGAATCAGGTCCTTGCCGGAACACCGCAGGTCCACGGGATACCAGAACTCGAACTCGTGCTTCATCGTGTCCAGGTGCGCCTTCTTGATTGTTGTGGCCTTGGCGGGGAACTTGGCGTCCTTGAAGAAGATGTAGTCCCACACGGCCGACGTCATCTGCTCCGGCTTGATGTTGAACTTGTTGCCCTTCTCTCCGCGGAACGTCCCTTCTTGCAGGAAGTGACAGACGGTGTAGAACGCCATGTAGATCGTCGAGTCGGAGAGCGATTCGATCAGCCATTTGTCGTCCCATGGTAGCTTTGTTCCTGAATATACATTTATGAGTTTCAATTTAAGAAAAACACCACATTATGTCACATTGAACAAAACAGTCTTTCAATTACTTAATAGTTCAAAATACTGAAGGTAACATTGATTTTTTTAAATAATCGTGAAGACTCATTAAGTGCTATTTTACCACAAGAGAAGGGGAACCAAATCCACACAAAAAGGCTTTATTTCTGGGAACATAAGGCTTCAAGATGTACAAGCCCCTCTGTCTTTGAGCTGTCTCTTGGGTTGGGTATTCACAAAATACTGGTTTTAAAAGAAAAATCCAATCCACAGGTTACCTGTTGGTAGGGATGGCACTTTTACCGGGTCTGAAAAAATCGGTAAATTTACCGGTCAGCGGTAAATTTTGAAAAATGATGGCAGATACCAATTCATGACTATACCAAATTTACAAAAATGACCCTACTTTATTATTTGACCCATTTACAAAGATTACTGCTGTCAGGACAATAACAATACCTACATCTATAACAATGTTTATAATAACAATACTCCATATTGATAAGGGATGATATAGCATGATTCGACCTTCTAGTGTAGGCTATGCCATGCTACCTGTGCTATTCTCCCATAAGAGGAATTGTCGACCACCAATTTGATCAAGTTACAATCTGTTTCTGCTAAACAAGCAAACCTGAAGAGAGATTCCGACATTGGAAGTAATGGTATATGGATGGAGTTATCATTCTGAATGATTAAGGACAACCAAAAATCAACGTAAAATATGCCTAACTGCTAATATTGTCACACTGATGTTTCCTTATAGTTTTTACTTAAAATTTCATATCTCCATTCATACAATGGAGAGGATCAAAAAAACAAAATTTACCATTTTTTTACCGGTAAATTAATAATCGGTAAATTTACCGGTAAATTTACCTTAATTTACCGGTAAATTTTACCGGGTGCCATCCCTACCTGTTGGATACTTTAGTAGTAGTCCCAAGACTTTTAATATCTTCGGTTGTACCTACAGCAAGTATGTTCATTCATATATAACTATAAGTCATGTCCATTCGCAATGATGTCAATTATGGTAATGTAGGGAGATAGGAAGTGATAAATCGAGCTACATTGATGATCTCACCGAGTCCATACGTCCTTGAACAAGCATAGCCGTGGAGCCAGTTGAGCGTTGCGATGAAGTTCTTCTTGACCTCTTCATGGTAGGTGTTGATGTTGTCGAGGGCTCGGTCCGCTTGCTTCCTCCACTCTGCTTCACCGTAGTCGAGGTACCACTGATCGCAGAGGGCAATGACGCACTCTTCACCCGACCGAGACATGATGAGCTTCTCCGGCTCGTAGTAGATCACTGCCTCTTTGCGGTCGACGAGTTCCTGCTGCAGCTCCTTCTTCACGTCTTGCACCTTCTTGCCTTTCAGGCGGCCAACCAACATCACCTGCACATCAAAGCATTCAGATTTACAAAATAAATTATGTTTATTTTCTCGGCTAACTGATTACAAATATTTACTTTAAAGTAGGTTATACAAAATTAAGCACAAGGATATTGGGAATTATTTACTGTCACAAGTCACAACAAACAAAAACAAGTGACCTTTAGAGACACAATTGTTAAATTTGTATTTCAGTCAGCAGTACCAACATCTTTACTAACTAGACGATACGTTTAATGGACACCCTAATAAGGAGTACAGAAACTACATGACATTTCATTTAAAATCCAAGTATTCTGTGCAAAATTGCAGTCTCTGGACATGGCCAACCACTAGTTTTTCTTATTATTCTTACTTTATTCAGTCAGCAATAGATAAATATGTCTATTGATTAATCAATTATTGTGTGTGATGATGTCAAAGCAAGAACGAAAAAAACAAAACAATTACGATGAAAGTTGCATTCAGACATTTTATTTGGTGTACTTGATGTTTTACTAACCCCATCATAAAATCCTTTGAGATAAACCATCTCCTTGGCCTCCTGGAGTTTATCCTTATCGTTCTGACTCTGTATCTTCAGCTTGTCGTATGCTGCAACGGCGCTGAGGTTTCCGAAGTCCGGCACCTCGATGATCGGGATCGGCTCGAAAGGGACGACCATGTGATCGGCGATGCCGTACTTCTCTCGGAATGCCGGCTTCTTCTTCAAATCGACCAGAGCAGCGTAGTCATCTGGCGAGTCAGATGGTACGCTGGTAACGATGCCAGTACCTGTGGATTAAATGTATTCTGTCACATTAAAATAAGCAGTATATTTATGAATGGTTCTTAATTCACATTCAATTAAAAATGTTCATATATATTACTCCTGAACACAAGCCAATAAAAAATTAGTAGCACTAAGGAATGAAGTTAATCAAAATACAAAACGAGCATCAAAGGTCTCTCAAACACATTGTCTTCACTTAAGGGCTAAGCCCTGTGAACATTTCTCTCTAGAGTGAAGATGTTGTAAACTTGTCAATTCTATACCTTTTTCCTCCTTGATGGTCAACATCGGAAGAGCGTAGATGACATCGTTGAAACTGAATGGAGCCTTCAACGCAGCGCCCAGGATATCCTGTCCGACCAATTCCATCACTACGTCCACTTGTCCATCCTGCTGCGTGAAACCTTGGTACGCCATGTTGCGTGCTGCGCGTCGCGTGCTCACTAGCACGTCGCCGCTGGCGGTGCGGTGAGCGATGTAGCGCATGTCCGGTCGGACCCAGCAGTTGGTCTGGCCGTACATCGTCTCGGGGCGCAGAGTCGCGGCAACCAGGAACAAGGCACTTCCTTTCAGTGCACTGAAAGGTATTGAATGTCAATTAATTTGGAGATTTAACAAATTGTGTTATGGTTGTTGTGATGAGCAAAAGAATTACAATTGAGGTAGGTAGGTAATGTTTTGGTATAAGAAAATTAAAGACAATTAAACTACCTAGTATAAAAGCACACCAGTGGGCTAAAAATATTAGTTTCAAGGCTACAGATTCTAGATTAAAAATAAAACTAGATTCATTTGGATATACTGGCAGTAATTTCTTAGTTCTACCATGAATCATCTGAGCTGAGCACCTACCTTAATTTCTGAGGGTACGGCTCCAACACACGCATCTTGATGAGCGTGTACTCTTGTGGTCCCACACCCTCGCCTGAACTGCGATCGTGGTCCATGCACGGCTGATTATCGCGCGGTGAGAACACGGTGTAGCGCTTGCCGAACTTGATCTTCTTGCGTTCTTTCAGGTGCTCAAACTGCCAGCGCACGAAACTGTCGAAGAACGGGTTCGCATCTGTGGTGATGAATGTCCGCCTCCAGTCCACCTGCGATCACAGTAAGTTATCTTTCAAAACTTCCAAGTCCAACCCATCAAGTCCCAACCATTCCACAGACAAAATTAGAACTGATGCTACCAATTCGCTCCCAATTAGATTACGACCATTCTTGGTAGACAAATCTGATGGAATGTACGTAAACTTGTAAAGGATTGAATAGAGCTGGACCGTACTTGCATTCAATCGGTGAAACTCTTGCTGAGATATGGGAATGTGACTTCCAGTTTGAAAATTCACTGCAGCCTAGAATCTGAATTTGGTGTGATGTGATGTCTATGATGTGATCTTACAACTATGCAGAACCTTTGTTGCCTAAAATCAATGGTTGACAGCGTGGACTGGGCTTTAGGTACAATTAATTTAAACATGAGTTATGCAATTTTCGCTATTGTTAATTAGTAAAGGGAGTCTAGTTTTACTCGAATTTAATACAATGACCCAGAAAAAAGGACTCCTCACTTACGTGAAGTCCAATGCTCCGAAGATCTTGAACTGCTAGTGGTGGGAAATAATCCAGCCAATGCAATGCATCAGCAAATTTCTTGATGTCGTCGTCTTCCAAGCCGAGACTCTGCATGATCTGCCACTGATATTTAGCTGAGCCTTGTTTTGCCAAGGCTTTACTCTAAAAATATCACAAATTATAGTATTGCAAATGATGTAGCCTAGGAAAGGCAATATACTTCCAGATGCATTAGAATTATCTGAATTACCATCATACTATTCCAATAATAAAAAAAATTATTATTATGGCATTCAAGAAATGTTACTCTCACAAAAATTACCTTTTTCCCTTTACTCTTGTCCTTGATCACAATCTCTTCATGCTGATCAACTGGAGGCGGAGTGTCATCCGTCGAGTCAGGAAACTGCGGTGGGCAGCCAAAATCCTCCATTTCTCGTTTCAGTTTATCCGCACAGGCTTTGATAGGCATTCCCGTGCAGTGGAAGCCAAACGGGAAGAGGACTTTTTTCCCCTTTAGCCTCTGATATCGTACAGCAAACTGTGGAGAACATAATTCAAGAACAATCAGACTCTGTATGGAAGATAATAAAATAAAGAATCAGAATAATTAGAAAGCTTTCTTCATTACCTCGCATTTTGATAGTGAGAATGTGTGTCCCAGGTGCAGTCTACCGTTCATATATGGAAATGGGAAAGTAGTAAAAAACTTTTCGTCTGGACTCTTTCTTGTTTTTTCTGGAGCATTTTCCTCGAAAACCTTTTCTAGATCCCATTTTGCTTGCACTGTTTGCTCAATGTTTTGAAGGTATTCAACCTTGAATGTTCCTTTTCGATCAAGACTTGCCGCCTAAAAGGAAGAATGTCATATTAAAAGTGGTGCAAGCGCAAACGATTTTGCCGCTTGTTGCATGCACTTTCTTGTATATGAAAGAGACAAAATGGGTTGACGAAATGATTTGAAATTTAAATCATGATTAATTAAATATAAACTTAGGGTTAACTACATTTTTAATTTGTTGCTTTGTTAGTTTAATAATTAGTTGATTTTTGGTGAAAAATTGCCGTATAAAATTTAATTTTAAAAATGCGCCAAGTAGTGACAACCCTAAGTTTGTCTTTTATCTATAATCATGATTAAAATTTGAGATCAATTGGTTAACAGGTTTAGTCTCCAATCGTATCGGAAATTTCCTAGTTTTGCTGAATAACCGGCGCCTAATTACAAGGCACAAAGCAAAAAAGAATAGGTAGTGCTACTAATATACAATCAGACTGATCATGTGAACATCCAATCAAAGCTACACCCAATTATGAAAATATTTTTCTCACTCAATTTGCTAAAACGGCCGAGCGCTTGCACCACCATCATTACTAATATGTTGAGAAATCACAGTGGAATACAGGACCCTTACCTAATATCACAATAGGTTCAGTAGCACTGTGTTACTGTAGCACGATCGGGCTAGTTGAATTCTTATGGCTAAAACTTTTAAAACTAAAGTTGTGCTACAGTAACACGGTGCTACTGAAATATGGCGAAATTAGGTACCTAAGGGTCCAGGGTCAAGACAATAGACAACATAATAAATTATCTAGTTAGCTCTGCTTTTCAAAAAATTTCATATGCAGTACCGTGATCCAAGTAGGTATCTATTATGGTTATGATCCATTGTTGAAATGGCTATGATCCATTGTTGAAAAACCATAATAGATACTTGGATCACGGTACTGCATATGAAATTTTTTGAAAAGCAGAGCTAACTAGATAATTTATGATGTTGTCTATTTGGATCAAGGTCATTCGTTTCTAGGTGCAATTTTTAATCGCAGTGTATAGCAATTTTGGGGAATTATACATTCACAAAATATCCAAAAATTGGTCTAAGAGGTCTAAGAATAGGCAGGTACATTTATTGAACTTATTAGGATATTCAAGTCTGGGGCAAATAGCCCCAGAAAATGTTTGGTATTATCTCAATTCTAACCATTTTGGAACGTTTTTGACATGATCCGTCTATTTTGATGTGTTTTTTTTGCTATTTAAATGTGCTTATTTTTTTAGATGAAACCCTGATTAATAATAATAGTAATGTAATTTATTGAGCACATAAATTAGGTACACAATTGGTCTGTATTCAACAATTGAGTCGTTGATCTTCCATACATCAATCTCCCCCCTCCCCTGAATACGCCCTTGAGAGATACTGGGAAAGTAGGTAACTTATTCGTTTGATATTTCTGGACCTAACCAAAACCTAACCATCAATTTGTCATGCAAGTGCAAGCACTCCATTCGCTCCACGGATTGCATCATTGTAAATTATCGATGATACACTGACTCGGTAACTGCTTGAAACTGCTCGACTTTGACTATGTACGACTATAATGACAATTTTGAGAAATTGGTCCAGGCGGCAGCAGTGCAGCATTGAGATAGGTAGTTAGGTACCTACTACCTACTTTTCGAAAGTGAGGTTGTTATGAATGTTTTCCGTTACGGCTTTGGTAAAATTACGTTTAGCGACTTCACTCTAACCTTGGTCATGGTGGGACGAATGAGCAATGCTAGAGTGAAGTAGAATTATCGTAGAATTACCGCGGCTTTATGTTAATACCTATAAGGACCATGACATATGTAGGTAATCCGAGGGGCATGCTCCTTCGTAGAAAGGCGTGGAACATATAATGCGCGACTTCTACTGTATAGGTACATTTATTAGAAATACTTACCATTTTAATACAATTTTAGTCAATCAAAAACAGGTACACTTCACAACCTATGTAGGCAAATTCAATCAATGTTTCATCATGTTCTCTCCACGTGTACGTATCAAATGAACTATCAGCTGCAAGTGAAGTGCAACTTTGACAGCTGCTGAACCGACATGAAGCTAGCAACAGGAAAAAGAAATTTTCAGCGGGAACAGTTTGAATGCAGAAAATTTTCTCCACATCACCGGTGGGCAGGCGGGCGATAGTAGTTTTGTATTTGTATTAATATCTTTTTGAGGCTGTCGGAGAGTGGGAGGACAGAGCTCGGTGGAAGCAATTTGTGGAACATTTGCCTGGTAGTGGAAGAAGTGGAGGAAGATTAGGAGGAAACCCCACGGAACCTATTTTTGAGATTGTTCGAGTGCTCATATTATAATCGAGCTTGACGTCAAAGTGATGTCCTTCGGAATGAAATAGGCACGGCAGTTTAATATTTTGTTTGGCCTGAGGTCAGGCGGCCATTAATCCGTATGAATTTGTCTCAACGATCTCGAAAATAGGTTCCCAGGAGTGCCCAGGCGATTTCTATAAAGTCCTACGGCGCTAGTATAGCGTTAGTTACGATTAGCCCTCAAGTGACGCAACAATATTCAATACTTCGGACAAGCGATGCTAAAAAATTAAAAAAAAAACAATCAAGAAAGAAATTTGTGTCCGAATTTCCACTGCACACTTGAGTTGTCAATCTATTTATAGATTCGTAACAAACGCCCACCCTCTGACCCAATGTGTAGGAACTAGGGAGTATAATTAATATTATTCAATTATCGTTATTTAGCTAGGCATTACGTCTGGTTTTCATATGCTATTGTTATTATAAGTACTAGGTAGTAGGTATATTGCCTAAAAAGAAATAGGTAGATATTTGGGATGAACACCAAATTAAAATAAATAATAGATTTCTATTATGGCATGGTGGTTTAATATTAAGTATATTATATCAATAATAACATTCTCTAAAATAATAATTATACACATCATTCAATACATCAAATTTATACATAATAATGTGGAAAACTCAATATTTCCATAAAGAATCGCTAAAATCTCTAGATAGATACAAACATTTTTAATCCCGAAATTCAATATAATTAATTAATTATAATTAGGTACCAAATAATATACATCCTCACTTTAGCATTTCAGTTCAGCTTCAAATAATGTTACTATACCTACAACTCCAACCCAATGTAATACAAAATAAAAAAAAATATGATAAAGGATGTGTGTTGGCGTGATTTGGATTGGAGTATTATATGTACAATAGTTCCACCTACTAGAATATGTTACAAACTGATACAGTGTCACGACTGTTAATAGAATTTGTCTACATCAATTTGAAAGCTTTCAATAAAGTTTATAATGGCACTTCCCGATTACAGAAAGAAGGCCATGCCACCACTATGCTAATTCTGCACATGATGCGGATCAATGTAGATTAAAAATCACAAATCGTTATTGTTCAGTGATCCTTCTTCTCTTTAAATCCCATCTCAAAATATTTGCAAGTATTTAAATATTTACAGCAATCTTTTGAAGGTAGAATGTTTTGTTGGGACAAAATTTTCAAGACATTTAAGGATTAAATGTTCAAAGGTTAGAGTTACCAAGAAAATCTTTTCTTTTAGGTAAACTAACAACAAATTTAAAAGTCTACCAAAATTAAATATAAATGTACCTACAGTAGGTAATCTGAATCATTTGAGACTGAAATTACCCTCAAAATACACTTAGAACACCCCTGCATGGCCCACTGGCAATCTAATAAAAATGACATGTGGGAATTACATAATAGTCTTCAAAAGACTGTTGTTTGTTTATCGAACATGAAGAAATGTTATTTATTTCATTGATAACCAATATAATTATCACGATGAAGAGAAAAATTATTAATGCAATCACAACTTGAGGCTAGGCAGACACTTCTGAACTCCCCTAAATGTACGGCCTTGCTTTTACATAAATACTATTTATTTAGGTAGTAATATGATGATTTATTATTATTATTATTGAGGAATATCAATCAATTATATTTGCATTCAAAAAATATAATATATTAAATTTAAAATGTATAACTTTAAAGATCAATACTGCAATACAACACTTGATGATGTGTGTAGTAGGTATTCACTTGAATCACAATATTACGTCTTGTGTATGGGACTCCAATAAAAGGCTTCAATATGAACACAATTATGTAATTCAAAACAAGATTAAGTCTGGTGGGGTGGTAATGAGAGGAATGTGCCCGATAGAAACAATGAATATAATACACTAGATGTTTGAGAAACTTACAGAAAACACAGAGAATTAGGTATCGCCAAAGAGTGCAAGGAGACGTTTCACGATGCTCAAGATCCTCCAGAGAAACTTCAGTGAAATAACAAGTCTCAAGGTTACAACACTCTGTGACGATGTCATAGAACATGGAAGTTGTTATCATTCAGGAGAGTTCACAAGACACCGAGACACAGGTACAAAATGTACTTTACTGGGCAACTGAACAATGCTGATTATAATATATTTACAAAATAGAGTGTAAACAAGTTGCACAGTTACATCAGTTGATCTCCTAATAAAAACATTTTGTCCTGTGATGTTGGTGAAAACTTTCGCGCCTTTCCAGTCTGCAAGATTACAACTTCCAGTTGAATAGAGTGATCTGTCCAGCGAGAGGAAGAGAATGGGTTTCTTTAAATGATGCTACATTTCATAAACAGCATAGTGACATTATCTTCACACCCCATCTTTAACGTGGAATCAATGCTCTATCTCTCGTTTGACAGATAGTAATCGAAGGATTTTTAAATCTTTTGCATCTATGAGCGAAACTTCCGGAACTATCTTTGGCATTACCTAATATTAGGATTCATGTGGCCTGCTAGCTGAACCAATTGCCTGAATGCTTCACTTCGCTTGACTAATTAACAGTAGCACCACAGACATCCGTCGACAGTCAATCAATTAATCACACCTTTCTTGTCTTTCCATGCAGTTCAAAGTTAGGATGGAGTCGAGTTGTTGGACTTATCTCAGTTTTATCCACAGTAGGAATCCAAAGAGTAAGCAGATTCCAACCAATACAGAAATCATGCACGCCTTTTTCTTGAGCTGACCAGTCTGGAAACATTAATTAATTTCATGATTGTGAAATCACATGTGCTAATTTGGAATTGAAATATAATATTTTTTGACCTTGGGAGTTGGGATAATAAGCAGCTGGGGGGTCATTCACGAAACTTTTCCATAATCGGTGCTATTCCGGATTATCTTAACCTGCCTCTAATCCCCGTTAACACAAGATGGAAAATCGTATTCACAAAACATTTAGGCGCCGCCCTTGTGTTCAAGTTCAGTAGCCAATCAGAAACGTACAATTGGAAAAAATTTACTTGCCCGCAATGAGTGTATTGTTTTCACAAAGTTACGGAAGTCGTTGAAATGTTTCCGTCACATAATTTGAAGCTACTTCCGGTATCTAATTTACGAATAAACTAATGTTTTAAACTGTAAAATCATTATAAGAACACATAAAAACAAAGTACATATGCTCTAATATGTTTGATGAAGAGTTCAAGAACAATTAAAATAAAAATCATCAATAATGCATGTCGATGGTCCAGTACAATACTGAGACATCTCCAAAATCATAGTTTTGAGAAAAATCGAATATAAGATTTCATTAAGATGACTCAGTAAAGAACTGGGACATTTACATAGGGTTATTTTACACGATGTAAAATAGATGATAGAGATACATCAGCGATCTCGTGGAGGCAAATGAAACTAAAAGATATCTCAGTACAGGACTGGATAGAGCTTGAAATTCTGAATCCAATGATATATAATTTCATTTTTCAATTTTTTTGAGATGTCTCAGTATTGAACTGGACCATCGATGTATTGTGAGAGTCGGTCGCTTTTAACCTACATACCCCCGATAAACCGTGCTAAAACTACCCCATACCGGTTTTAGTGAATGTTAGATAAATCGCGTTCGTGAATCGGATTTTCTCAAGGTCAGCGCTAATCGGAGATAACCCAAGCTATCCATGCTTTGTGAATGAGGCCCCTGTGGATTACCATCAATAAGGCAGCATTTTATGGAATATATTAAAAAAATAAAAAGCGCCACAACTACTACGTATTTCTCAACTACTCTCAACCACTAATAATAATAAGTAATTACTAATTAGTAGGTACCTACAAGCAAAATAGCAGGAGAAACAAAGAAGAAGTGCAAAGAAAATGTGATTTGTTTTCAATCACACGATTTGTTTTGATTTGCTTTATCTTAGGTTTGTTTATCACTTTTGAAGACCTGCTTAGGCAGTCATGTAACAGTGACCATGCACACAACATGTGTTCATTTAAAAAACAACCAGTTTGAGGTTTTCTGGTTTTTAAGGTGCAACAATCAAAGCCTCCTAACGTGGCCAATAGGAATTAGTTGTTAGTTGATAGAGAGAATTGACTATTTTTAAAACGAATGGTACAATTAGGTACATGTTATTGTGTGAGCTGATTAGTGATAGCAATGACTCTGTATGTGAGTCACTAAGTTTTGTGCCAAGTTATCTTATCTATAGAGTTCATGGAATTCTGAATGATATCTCTCTCACAATCAAGTTTAAACCAGAAATTAACTGTAAATAGCCAAATTTTAAAATTTTAACATTTACAAAATTATATGAAAGCCAAAATTAGTCACTTGTCATGACAATTTTCATGACACAAATGTAAACTAGTAACTTGACGAATCAGCTAAGTGGCCAGTATTGTGAATGTTACGTAGTTCAGTTAGGTCGTTAAGTTTCCAACATGAAAGTATCTTCAAGCTTTGTAATGTAAAATACAATTTTACACACATACCTACATATACTACAAGTAAAAACCACCCTCTTCTTCATGCACTACTTATCTTCGTTTCATTCTCTTGACGTTCGACTGGAGCAATTTTGTTGAAAGAGTCTTTCATCTACGAAGAATTACATTAATCTAGCAACCACTGAAAGGGATGCATTGTATTTATACATTTGACTGTATTGTGTTGTAAACTTGAATAGATGTTAATATCAATTGCTCTGCAAGTGGCAAAAAAATGTACTTCAGGAAAAGAAGCAAAAGTTAAACCGTCGACAAGATTTTGTCTTCATTGTACATAGGTCTTTTTTGAAAATTGACGCATCATTCAAGATGCTCTTGTTGACAACAGATGAAAAGTCAAACAAACGATACATTTACTGTTGAACAATAGAAGGGAACAAAGTGATAGTGCATGAAGAAGGTGGTTGTAAAAATAAAAGTAAGAAGCGTGGGAATTACTTACGTGTTAATTGCCGCTTGTCTGCCAGACAATAATGCCAATGATCACAGCTAAGATGATAGCAAGGCAAATTGCCAAGATACATTTCTTCTTGCGTATTTTGGTCTGCAAATCAAAATGAAAAATCTGTGCTACTGTGTGCTAATAAAATAAAACGATTAGGTAAGCAATTCAATGCTACACTAGAAAACAATAAGATGAATGTGCAAAATAAAAAACAGGTAACAAACTCTACACAGATTTTAGTCTCAAATGAAATTACGATCTAAACAATTTCTAATAGTCAAATGTAAGTGGTAGAATAATAACCTTATAGTTGCTAGCTTGGCGTAGTTGAGCCGTTCCTTCGCCGACGAATACCTCCGTCCTCTCGACGCTGGCCTCAATGCTGTCGACGACCTCGCCTTGCTCGTGGACCATTGCTCCTAGCTCCTTAAAGATCTGGTTCACGTCACTGATGTCATTCTAGTGAGACAAGAAAACTCAATATTATATCCATCATGGCTGCACCATGACAATGCTCCTTGAAGATCTGGTTCAGTCATGCATGAACAGCATATTCGTTTGAGTTCAGATGTACCCTGCAATAGTTATTTCATTATACGTATTACAGGATTTCATATTCCCTATCATAGGTACTCCTCTCATTAAATAATATAATAATAATATCGCGACCCTGCTTCCAACTATTGTCGGGTCAGGGGGTGGGATGATCCACCAATGTTCTAGGCCACTTGTGTTCTCAGAGCCGACTTGCCAAGTCCGACACTCCACACTTCTTCAATCTCTTCTTCCAGTTCTTCAGCCTCCTCTCTTTCCACCAGCTCCCTCCATCTCTCTCTGTCTTCCCACCACTTCTCTGTTGTAATTACTCCCCAACACTCTCCTCTTTCTTCTGCAGCTGCCTCTATTCCGTTGATCCATTTGGTTAAATGGTATTAAATAATATCTACTTTTATTCCTAGAATAGATCATATACTGCCGAATCTTTAAATACCTAATCCAATTCTAGGCAGCTAATCTATAACTTGAAAATTCCCATTTGGATGAACATTGGACCAAATCGAATTCGGGACGAAATCGAATACGGATATTTAAAGTTAAATAGCTGCCCTGGCCCCTGTTTTCCCTAGTTAAGTGCCTATTGTTTGTAATAAAACCTACCTCAAGTTGTCTGATTGACTGCTCTTGCTCTTCCAGCATCTGTATGTTGGCATCATCCTGCATCTGCGCTTGCTGCTGCTGTCGGGGATCCTGTAGCTCGATCAACTGGTCCGCAAATCTACCCTCTAGAAGAGAGCAAAACATTCCATCACCTAGTTACACATTACACCTAGTTACACCTAGTTACACATTCTCATAGTGGTAAGTAAACACTAAGTATAAGTAAACACCTAGTTAAAACATTGAAGCCAGATCTTTTAAAAACCTCGCAGGTAACTCTAATATTTTATAATTTATATCACTTATGAACCACAAATTAATGAAGGTTTGCAGAAGGCCATATTTACAGAACAGATTTCTAATTAAATATTGATTCAACTGTTACCTCCGAATGGATCAGGTAATCCAGAGTTGAGTCGTTGCCGTTTCATCTGCTCCTTCTCCTTCTGTGCTGCTTTCCGTTGCGTGCCTTGGAAAGCGTTGAGAGCCGAAGTGAATTCGTCCGCAAGCCGCTCCTTCTGCATCTTCCATTGTCGCTGCTCTGATGTTGATATTGGAGGCTGCAGGGTCGCCAACTCTTTCAAGTTGGAACTTGTGTCTTTGGCCAGCTGCTGCGTGTAATGCTGGATCTGATGACTGAAATCAGAGCATACCACAGTTCAGTGCCACCATTTTAGTGTATGTATCAAAATGAGTCATCCAGTTTTAATGTTGAATACGAAACATCTGGGATTAACCGGCATCCATCCATGTAACTTTCATCTCTCTGAATAGGTACCTATTTTAAATATGAAAATGAGAATTTCGTCAAAGTTTGAGCATTAATTATGTCATTTCCGGTTTATATCATTCAGAAATTATACCTAGTTTTGCTGACTTAATATCATTGAGATGACCATCTGAATCCACTGTCGCTGGTGTTAGTTCAAAAGGACCATAATTTTTTAGATACATCACTATTGGTTTTAAAATGGAGACATTCGGTTTGATTGTTGATTCAACAGGGCATAGGGCGCTAACCCAAAGGATCTGGGTTCGTATCCCACTCGGGGTGCACGCTTTAATTTCGCAGGGACAGGCAAAGATGAATCCGCGCTAGCGCTATTCCCGTTCGCTAACCCAGGCCTCTTAACCCTCTTAGTGCCAGCATTATTTCCTGTATATATGCGAAGAATGCCAGGCCATATTTTCACAAATTGTTGAGTCACAGTAAAAAGTTGATATCTTTGCTTGTGCTCACCAAAACTGTTGATTTTTTTTTACATGGTGGTAAAAGTATAATGAGGACTTGGACAAAAATTTAGATCATGATTATTCTTATTGTACATGTTTCATTTTTTTATTTGGATTATAAAAAAAAATAAAAAATAAAAAAAAATTTTATTATGCCACAAATTTTGTAATGAATTTTTACCAACAAAGTGAATATATTTTTTAGATTTCCTGATATTTTCTCAACACTCATGATTAATTTCATATTTTTGTGATTAAAACTACAGAAGCTATGAAATAATGTATAAAATATATGCCAGCAAAAGTAGACGCCATTTTGAATTGAAAAAATGTCATTTTGCGTCAAAATAGTAAGAAATCAGTACACTACCGCCACCAAACATTTTTTCAATAAACTACC
The DNA here is from genome assembly GCA_934045905.1 of Leuctra nigra. Classification (NCBI taxonomy): domain Eukaryota; kingdom Metazoa; phylum Arthropoda; class Insecta; order Plecoptera; family Leuctridae; genus Leuctra; species Leuctra nigra. The sequence goes on from OW203764.1 coordinate 26,876,433, forward strand.
ACACTATTACCAACCCAGTCGATCAAGCAGTTCAACATTCCAAAGACATTAAGAGGCGCGAGATTTAATTTAAAATTTAGCCGATATATCGGCCCTTGGCAAGTTTTGCACAAACTCTCAGAGCCGATATATCGGCTCTTGGCACTAAGAGGGTTAATTAAGCAAAATGAACTCACAGCTGATTTCGAAGTTCTTGGGAATCTTGAGGCGTACCGAGTTGATTCACCATCCGCTGCATGGATGAGACTGAAAATAAATACATTAAATTCAGATCGAGACGAGACAGCTAGTTTGGTATATGGACATGTCAGGAGAATGGAGGAAGAGAGGTGGCCAAGAAGGATGTTGGGATGTAGCCTCCGTACAGATGGAAGTGTAGACGCCCGAGGAGCTCGTGGATGGATGGTGTTCAGAGGGCAATGGAGGAAAGGGATTTGTAAGAGGGTGATTGGGAGGATAGAGATAACTGGAGGTTGAGATGCAAGAAATAGCAGCAGCTGTAAATCTTTGTAAAAAAAAAAAATCTATTTATTTAAATCACAATTAAAAAAATACTAAATTTTAAGGAAAACTGTCTACTTCTATTGCGACTTGCATAAAAAATGTGTTTTACCTGGCCTCTGATTCTATAACTCACTTTCAATTGCTGGCGAAATTGCAATCTGCATAAAGCATGGCAAAATCTCACTGCTAGCAGATTTGTTTACCTAGTACTACTTTGCAGTTATAGAATCAGGCCTCTGAGGTTTAAAAATAAAAAAATTACAAAAAAGGTAATAGGTACCTTGTTCCTACTATGACTTTCAACTGCAGTTGAAATCTCAATCGCAGTTGAAAACCAGTGTGAACTGAACGCGATCGAGTTCAACTGCAGTTGAAATCTCAATTTAGTTCTAGAAAGAATCGCGGTTGAAACTGTAGTGAGAACGGGGTATAAGGATGCTAGCTAATTGACAATTGAGTGTTATGTCTTGTCCTGAATGTCAAGCAAAACCAAAAAGATAATATCAGTACAGTTCTACTACCAGATCAATATTTGTAGAATCCAGTTGTAATCTCTTTATGATTAATATTATTATTAAATTGATCATAGAACATGTAAATTGACTGTAAATTGCAAATTTACCGTTTTGCGATATTTTCTGAATGCTGGTGCCGATCGTTTGAGCCACTTTTTGAAAATCCTTTTCTCTACCGGGACCTCCATTATGGTATGCAGAGAAACCATAATTCCCGTCCATTTTCAGTAATGAAGTTGTTGACTTCCCGATTGCCTGGTACTAGAACTTAAAATCAGCTGAAACACAGATGTACACAAGTTAATCAGGTATGGAAGCGTTCAAGATCTATTACACAACAGAAATCACCATTAATCGAGGAGATGTTGTAAGCTGGAGCTGTGGTCGATTTGGCTCAAGCCGAGCTAATCCAAAGTGAAACCCACTGCTAGTACTTGCAAATTATTGAAAATATAATGTGTAGTGTTTGTGTTACAAGTTAGGTAGGTACTACTACACAAGTACAACATTAGAGAATTGAATGTCAATAGCATTCAGATGATTAAAGGCCCAGATGACATAAAACAACACGATAAGGAAAATATGTAGTAGGTACCAACAACCTAGAACTTTATTTCCGAATGAAAGGAAAATGTTTATCAATACAATTCATTTGTCTCCAGAAAACATTGTAACCTACTTGTAGGTACCTTCCTAACCTAAAAACATGACAGTTTTGTAAACCATTTCCTTTTCGTAGTGGCTAAAGTTCCGCCGGCGGAATTCATTGCTAGGAAATGTCTTCCGCCGCAAATGCATTGATTGGCTAGAACTGGACACGTGATATTTGTGACGTCACCAACAGCTGTTCTCAAGTGTGTAGCAGTTAACAACGCATCCCAGCATGAGCAGTTTCGTAGTTCAGGCTGTAAGGCGTTTACCTGTGGTGCAAGGGTGCGCCGGTTCGAATCTGGTCGCCGACGTACTTCTTTATTTTGAAATTTTCACAAGTTTGAATTTTGTCTAACCATAGAGTTATTTTTTTGAAGTCCCAGCTTTAATGTTCGCACATTCGAATTTGTCTACCCATAGAGAGTTTTTTTATTCCTTAGGCTGCCCAGTAAAACGTATGCGCGCGCAATGTGTAAGTTGTCTAGCCAATCAACGCATTCGCGGCGGAAGACATTTTTCAGTAATGAATTCCGCCGGCGGAACTTTAGCCACAGCGTTTCCTTTTTAACTGAAATTAAATAAATGAAAAAAATATATTTCCAAGAACTGTCATGTTTTTAGTGTCTTGTCACAGCTTAGGTGCCTACAAAGGCTTCCTAATATAGACGCTCCGCGACAGAAATGTATGTTAATCAGGGTATGATGCTCCTTCAACTACAGGCATAGAAAGGTGTGGAACGTACACTACGGTAGGACCCAGAGGCGATTTCCGTTTACAAAATCTCCCACCCCCGCCAAGATTGCCACTAGCCGCTAATGCATTTTACATGGACAACTAGTGATGGCCTCAGCATGGGATATTGACTGTAAATATTATTGGAGACATGAAATAACAAGCGTCGTATGGGTAAAATGACATTGAGAAGTTGTGGACGTGGTTACCTCAGAGCAGCCAAAAAAATTGGAGCATATCAAGCACCCAGCACTGCTTACCTACCTACTGCAGTTGTTTGAAGAATACCTTTTGTAAAATTAACGTACATTTCTGGTAACTTCACAAACTATGAGTGATAATAGGAACTGGCATATTGAGCTACAGCCAAGAGAATGAATGGCCTAGTACCTAGCCTTCCATCAATCATGGAATCTGTTGTTGGAAGGCATTACTATTGTTTGAAACGTCAATGCATATAGTGACACATAGAATACAAATTAATTAAAAGTGTTACAGTTACATATTATGTGATATTAGTTGAACAGATTCCCTTTATACAACGAGACCTTGCAGTGGGTGTAACAAGAATACTCCCACAGCCTATTGTTGATGTTTATTGACGAGCCCTTCACACTACCTACTAACCTGTCGATTTAGAAAATTATTTCACAATGAAGCCTGGTTAATGAGACAATTCCTATGGTATCCTACCAAATCTAGGTAATTATATTATATTATCAGCCTCAAGTACCTACCTACCTGTCAAACAACTCTTGTCAGTGTCATACGATTATTGATCATCGAAAACCAAAGTGTTCGCGCTACGGTTCGCGAAGATAGTCCACTATATTTTACACGGCCTCCTTGCCTTCACTTCAAGGTTTTGGTTCCGGCGGGAGCATATAAAGGGGCCGTGATACTTTGACTGTTTGGCGGGAAATCTAATGAAAAATTAGGAAAGGAATACAGGGAATACCATGGGAATACGATGTTAGGTAAGATCGACGATCGAGGTGATTTTCAATTTGTAATTGATTTTTAGATTAATTTTGCTGTACGCATCTAGTTTTGGTTCCATATAAAGGATTAAAATTTTTATTGAATTTTGTTTTCAGTCGATTTTATTTTTCACCATTGGTTTTGGTTTATTTGGTTCTGATATTCTGCAAACTTTCTTGTTATTGGTGTACATGCATCCCTCGACTGAAATTTATGCCATCAGAGGCTGAAATGTGTTGGTCTTTACCATATACACACATTGAATAGCACGTCCGAGTATGATTAGTCTCAGATATTCTGGATTGTTGGCAAGAATTATTCTCATGTGAAAGCTGAAATTTTAACTCCAACAAGTGTATTTTTAAATTGATATTATAATCAATTATTACCAATCAATTAATTAATTTCTAGACCAGCTCATTGGGTATAGGTAGGTATAGATATCAAGAGGAGGTAATGAAGATAAACAATTCATAGTATTCTGTAATAAGTTAATAATTTAATAGAAAGAAACATAATTATGTACTATATAAAATAAAACAACACCTTGTTGTCCAAGCTTCCCTTCAGATCTTTTTTCACCAATATAAAATGAAGTTCAAAAGAGCACTGAAATATTAAACTTTTACAACATAGCAGAAAAAAGTGCTGAAAAATGAAGAACTTGAAAGACACTAGGTTTGTTTGTCGGGGTGTTCTAACCTGCTCGGAGCAGGCGGAAGTATGTCACTGAATATGTTAGGTGCATGAATTACGAATCAAAACTCGACGGATAGGTATAAGTAAACTTTTCCGTGACGACTTTCGGTGTGTGCCGAACAGATTAGAACACCCCGACGAACAGACCTAAAGTGTCACATAACCAGTAACCACTGGTTTAGTGTTTCACAACCAAGTTTCACCATTCACATCATCATCATCATCACCACTCTCACTGGCAGTTTCACATCCATAAAAATTATTGTTTCTGTCGCCATTGACACTATTTGTTTCTCTTCTTGCCGCATCATACTCTTCTGTCCAATTTACTTCATTTATCACTTCTAGTTTCTCTTGAGCTACAATCTCTTTTAATTCATCACCTGGAAACTGTTCCACTTCAAATGTTTCACTTCCTTCTAATGAGCTGTCTCTCCTTGCCGCATCATACTCTTCTGTCCATTTTACTTCATTTATCACACCTAGTTTCTCTTGAGCTACAATCTCTTTTAATACATCACCTGGAAACTGTTCCACTTCAAATGTTTCACTTCCTTCTAATGAGCTGTCTCTCCTTGCCGCATCATACTCTTCTGTCCATTTTACTTCATTTATCACACCTAGTTTCTCTTGAGCTACAATCTCTTTTAATACATCACCTGAAAACCGTTTCACTTCAAATGTTTCACTTCCTTCTATTGAACTGTCTTCTTCATATTTGTCTTCATCATACGCACTTTCCCTCACTTCATCAATGTTATGGTCATCGTCAGGTGTCTCTTCAAGCAACTCCTCCTCACTTTCATCCACTTCTGTTATAACATCCCCTCGATCACTAACATGAGATTGACACAATTCTGCATAGAGCTGGGATTCTTCCTCCGTAAATTTTACCAATTTGAACCGACTATCAATGGTCACAAAGTAAGTGTCCACAAATACACGCTTCCCTTTTATGAATGTTTTACCCCGGTATGTACATTTAGTCCCTTCATTCATTAAAACTTCCGCTGTATTCTTAGTAACCTGTAAAAAAAAGAAACCCTTTTAGCCCTTTCGGACCCTGGGTACACATTTGTGCAGGTAGACGTTTGAATTTTTTCCCGCCAGTGGGATCGCTTTTAAGTCTTGAGACCCATCCTACACGATTGTGTAGGTTCAAGACATTGACAATCAGCTGTGAAGTTGATGGTTTTTCTCAACAGATGTCAGTTGTTTGACATTCACCATGGCTGATGGAAGCAAAAGGGCGTCTTTGGCAACAACAAAAAGTAAATATTTATTATTAATATATGAAAGTAATTGGAGATATTTCAAAATAAATTATAATTTTAGGAATTGTTTGACGAATCAAAATCTGTTATTGACAGTTCACAGGTATTTGTTTTAGCTTCTCAAAACAAATATCAAAGATGCTACTACACGTTTGTGTAGTGTGGGTCGAATGTCAGTGTGCTACATAACCCTACTTTTCGAAATTATTTACTTCATGATACTATTTTGAGATGTTTTAATGATAAAATACCAATTAACTCGTTTTTTCTGTAATCCTGCATACCAGCGATGCTGTTTTGGATTTATTGAACGAGTCGGACATCGATACGCTCAGCAGCGATGATGGCGATTCGGACAAGACGACCCTACGACCCTAAACCACCGGCTAAGAAGACCCGAGTTGCACCAATTCCATTCGATGAGAAGCATTTGGATGGATTCGGACATTGGCCCACGGTTGATGAGCAATCAACAGCTCGAAAGTGTCGACAGGTCAATTGCACGAAGCGAAGCCGCACTCGATGTGTGAAATGCGATGTATATTTGTGCCTTACAAAGGACACTAACTGTTTTATGAACTTTTATGTCTAATCTTATAATTACTCATCAACTGTAGGCCATGGCCAATTTGTAAACAATAAATTTGTTGCTAAAATTGAATTTATGTTGTAATAATATTTTACCAGTACAGCCCCAGGGCACACAATTGTGTAGGGGTCATTTGGGGTAGTTGGGGTCAAAAATAAAAAAAAATGGGAAACTATATTTTTACTTGAATTATTTGATAGTAGAAAACAGCCTTTTTATAAAAATTGTATGCAAATTTAACCTTGGGTCTGAAAGGGTCAGAGCATCAACTAGAAATTATCGAGTAAAAATTCTAAATTGACCAAGTAATTGAATAGCTCTTGAATTGCAATATAATTATGTGAATACACTCTAACATACTAACTAAACTGTTCTGCAATAAGTACCATGACATTTTCGAAATTATTGAGAGAATTTAGGTACAGTTTACTCGTTTTACCTTGTTCTTGCACATGGACTTTCAGACTAAACACTTTATTGCTCACAAAGACATTGAGACTTACCGTATTTTTACTCGCATATACTGTACTGTGCAAGTACACAATCTCACACAGTCATGATTTTGTGGTGATTTGGAAAGCAAGCAAGTACTAATTTGAAGACAAAACCTTTTTCTAGCCTTTTCAATGGCTAGAATTTCAAATTGTCCAACTGAATTGTCTAGTGGAATATGGACTTAACTAGCGCTTCACTGTAGATAACAATTGAAATATTTACCTGCAATTTGTCCGGCTCTCCTGTGGTGTCCATCCTTGATGCCATGTTGACGGCATCCCCCCAGATGTCGTAGAGAGGTTTCTGCGATCCGACCACGCCGGCCGTCACTGGGCCGTGAGATATTCCGATGCGCAGTTTGAATTCCTGGAATGTCTCACGGTTGTAGTTCTTCAGCACCTTGATCATCTTGGCAGCGAAGCGAGCGAGCACCACAACGGGATTTTCCTCGAAGTTGACTCGGGCGTACGAAGTGCTCGAGTCTCGACGACCTGTCACGAGACCGCAAGCAGCCATGTACGTCTGTCCGGCCACTTTGATCTTCTCGATGCGACGAAAGTCGTCCTTGAATAGGATCTGAGTACGGAAACAACGCACGGGTAATATACTAGTCTCATTATAAGGGTGGCTTATAGGCTTATAGCTAATCACATATAATTAGTTCCATCCGTTTTAAAATAAAACTTTAAAATAACTTCAAAATAATAGCATTTTTATATAGTCGAGGAATTTTAAGAGATATTGACATCCAAATAATATACGTACAAGATTCTTAGCGATTAAAAACATTATACAAGTAAACATACACAAACCTTGTCAAAGTCACATATGATTTGATTGAGCAAGGTCAGACTGGTCTTCTCAGTGGCCTCATTTGGGTTCTCATCATCATTGATGTCGTAATCAGTGAGCGATGCAAACATCACTGCCACCGACTCATATTCTTCGTGATACAGCTCGTCATGTAAGCGATCTGTATTCAAATAGATCTTTGCTGCAAAATGATGTCAAATTAATTAACACATTATCTATCGGCTGTAAGTAAAAATTTAAAATTCTACAAAATGAAATGTCGCAAGGTGTGGATGGAAACTTACCGACATGTACAGGAAGAATGTTCTCGAGTAGCATCTTGTTCACTGTTCGAGTGAGAGTTGCATCCTCTTCTTCTCTCTGCAACTGTTGCTTCCATTTGTAATCAAGTCGCATCATATACTCCGACTAAAGAGGAAGAAAAATATGCTTTCACTTCACAAATAAAACGAGGTACTACTAATAAGAATAATCGGTGTGGATATAGCTGCATTCAGAACCTGCCATAGCTCTGCCAATGTCTGTGCACCACTATATGCAAGTTGTTGCCAATGTTGTCACAGCCGTGATTAAAGCTACGTTTACAGCTCGGCAACACGAGCGCTCGGGCGCGCTGACGCTTTGACGCTAGCCAATCAGGTGGCTCAGCTCGGACACGCCGGAGCGTCGAAGCGCCGACCTTGAAACATAAACCATGTTCATCTTTCAAGGTCGGTGCGGCGAGCTATAAACGTAGCTTAATAGGAAGTAACATGGAGTTGCATTTGTACCTGTCGATCCAAGAGGTGCAATGTTACAAGAAGGAACAAAGCACTCATGATGTGAGCTACTTGAGGCTGCAATGTTGGATTCCACGTTTCACTGTTCTGAAAAGTAATTTACATTGTTAATTTACATTCACATTGCTAACATTTTTGTCTAGATACTCTACTTCTTACCTATTCCCAACCATCTTTCCAAATCTTTCGTCAATACTAGTGTACAAGTGTAGAAGAGTTCTATGTAGTATTTTTTTAGTTGTATATTTTTTTACATTGTGCCATAGACAGTCCACCATCAAATTTTTTCCAATTTTAGATAGCTAAAATAGGTAGCTTAATTTCATAATGGCTCAATTTTTAAAAAATTAAACCTTATAGACATTAGACACCACTTGTACATCGATATAAAAGGCTTCCAAAGTTGAAAACTACAAGACAAAATATGAAGATTGAAGAATGAAATATTATGTATTTAACTCACCTGAAATATCTCAGGCAAGAAAATGATTACACAGCAAATGTAGAGGCCTACAAACACCAAGCCCACGAGCAGTTGCAGCAAGAAGTGTATCTTCAGAAAGAAGAAACTCATGATGATGGCCAGACTGCAGGATTCAGATATTTGCTGGAGAAAGAAGTAGTATGGCAATTAGAAACCTACTCGAGAAGGGTGTACCTAGGAATGCGATAGCAAAGCAGGAACTTACCCAAGCCGGAACACAAGCGGGAATCTCGTTAACCAAATGAGAGGAAAAGCTCGTGTTGTTGACTTGGACCCGAGATTGTATCGTGTCGCAGTCTATCTGAAAATGAAACGAATCACATTTGGATATTGTTTAAGTATATTTTAGAATCTGAATGACAGGCTCAACACATACCTAGATCTCTAAAAAAAAATTGTACCGTAAAGTGGGGTGTATTTGACCAGAGAGGCGAATTAGTCTACTTTTTCAGAAGGGTAGGTATTCTCAACTCTCCTGCATCCACACCCTTTTTAATTTTGTCTCAAACATTTATATTCAAGTGAATATAAATTTGAGAAGTTTAGGTATTCTCAACTCTCCTGCATCCACACCCTTTTTAATTTTGTCTCAAACATTTATATTCAAGTGAATATAAATTTGAGAAGTTTAGGTATTCTCAACTCTCCTGCATCCACACCCTTTTTAATTTTGTCTCAAACATTTATATTCAAGTGAATATAAATTTTTTAGATGCAATTAAAAAGGGTGTGGATGCAGGAGAGTTGAGAATACCCTTCTGAAAAATTGGTCAAATTCGCCTCACTGGTCAAATACACCCCCCCCCCCCCCCCCCTTTACGGTACCTATGAAGATGGCAAAATCTTTGATTTACATCCTTTGTGCCATTTTACAATTTTAACTATGTTCATGTAGAAGCATGACTACATAAAAAACTGCGATGTATCCTTCAAAATTTACAATGCCATGTTACGTTACGTACCAGCTCCAACAGCGAACATGTCCCCAATGCAACGCAGACAGTAAGGTAAATGCACGTGCGAGCTGGTAATGAACACACAATCTCTTGGGACGTTCTATACAACAGTTTCAACACTGTGTTCCTCGGTTCAGGTATCATGGGGTATTCGTCTTCGTATACACTCCTCGCATTCCACAAGAAGAATGTCCAGAGGAACGGCATGAACAGGAACAGCGAGCCACACAGGGTACCAAACCCTATCCATGTAAGACGGTGAGAACTGAAATCAGGTTTAACAGGTTGACACACATTAAAAAAAATATATATGAAGTAAAAATATTTTGATACCTAGGCAATTTTTTTGTACAGACTTCCAACCGTTTTTTTGTAGGTACCTATTTTTTTTTAAAAATAAATGTTAGGTATTATTTCCTAAGAAGGTACATTTGGAAAGTGACATTAGGTACACAAAATCAAATCACCTTGCATAATGCTGCATTTATAGTTAATGTTTCCTTGCAAATATTTCAATTCTTATTGAAAATTTCTTACGCAGCCTTGTGCAACAGTGATCTTACTCTGCAACGGCCAGCTGTCCCTCACAGCAGTTTCAACTATAGATGGGATGAGCCGATGGTGGGATGGTGTAACAAACAATAAGTAGGATAAAATATGAATGATATTTTTAGTTACTATTTAATGCAAATAATAGCCCTATTCTATTGACTCACCATTTCGTAAGTTATTTTGTATATTATTTACAAGTTATTACACGTTACAAGTTATTACAAGTTATTATTTACAAGTACAAGTTATTATTTACAGGTGTACGTACAAGGTACGTACACCCACGGACTTACCTAATAAGTAATAACTGACGGAGAACGGTAACGTAAGTGAATTACCATCAATATTTATTTGTTGGGTGAAATGACTGGTTGGTTGGTTGGTTAGTTCTTAAGCTAAGTTCCCATACTTCGTATACGCATCGCTTTCGGTTCAATTTCGCAAAATGGCTACCTTTTCAGCAAAAAATAATGTTGAACAAACTTCAACATTTTGAGCGAAACCGAACCGAAAGCGAAATGAATGCGAATTATGGGAACTTAGCTTTATAATCAAAACTTCCAACAAAACATTCTCGACATCTGCTTTTACCTCAATACTTATTGCCCTCTGAATCATCAAGGTTTGAAAACAATAAACATACTTAAACGGACATAAGTCTCACCTGGGCATATTGAGTCCCTGAATGGCCAGCATGCTCAGAGCAACGATGAACGCAGAACTGACGTAGAACTTGAAGAGCGGATCTGCCTGCTGAAGAAACGGCAACTCCCATGAAAACTTGTCAAATGTCAGACATGCCGGATTTATGCCCTCCTCATCCTCCCCCTGATGAGGAGTTTTATTCCTTCGTAACCATCGTCTGGAAAGAAACCATCGATACATCGTCAATGACTAGTAAAATTGATGACGGTACTAAATTTTGTTTTTAAGCTCCATGCCTAGTTGTTTGTTAATTAGGTTTTTAATTTAGATAAAATAAACTTACTCGTGAACACCATACCGCATCTTCTTGATCGCCTTCTCCATCTGAATGTCGGTTACTTTGAGTGCTTGTTTGTATTGATACAGATTGTTGTCCATGAAGACTGTGGTCCTCCGTGCCTCAACTGCTATATTGTCATTCGTATTGCGACGAATTGACACCTAAAAGGAAATAAAAATGAAAAAACATTTTATTCTGAGTAATTTTAATTTAAAATTCATTCTAAATCACATAGCCAGAATGAATTTTCAACATGTTATTTATTATTTCATCAGCATCACAAAATTTCAACTTTTATTTGATTTGTGTCAGCAGAATTAATATTTTTATTCTAAATCTACATTGAAACTGATTTTGTACAAGCACAAAATAGATAAATAATACATAGATATTTATAGATTTAATAGTTATTTTACAAGATAAATATTTGATTTAATTTATTTTTCAAACAAAAACTCTCAACTTTAATTGAAGAGGAAGAAACATTGGTAGGGTAGTAGGTTACCATGTAGTAGGTACCTACCTACTACTTGGAATGCACTAATATAGGAGGACCAGTAATTGATTTGAAACCGATAGAAAGTGGATCATCAAGACTCACCTGTGCCTGGTTCCTGTTTGTGATCTTGCGGTTGATGTTTGCCGAGCTGATTCGTCGGTTGTACGGGGTACGTTGTGGTGTGTTCTCCAACTCCAAGTGGCTCACCATCTCGTGCATATAATTGCTGACAACGTCCGATTGCAAGATCTTGCCGTTGACAACCAGAGGAGCTGCCTCCTCCACACTCTGCACAGAGAGACAGCAATACAACACTCCAAGTCATAAATTGGGGTGAAATATCAATAATACAGGACTTCTTTTTTAATACTGTATGTAGTACTATTTAAATTACGAGTGTGCACTTTTGTTGAATAAATAATAGTGCAACTTCTAGAAACTGATTATTTTATATGGTGGTATATTTTTATTTTTTTACCTACATGAATCAGCGTAGCTGAGTCCTGAATTAACACAATGCTTTGTAGTAGTACTTAAAAGTGCATTCTCTACCCCGAGTAAAGGGCAATATCTACCTAAAATTGTTGCATTCCTTGGGGTTGTCAAAAGCTTACTTTGAATTCTGGTAAACCTGAATGGCTGGGCTATATTTTGTGTCAAAGTGCAATTTAAATTAATATTTTTATTTGCGGATGATGTGGTGGTGTGGGGAGGAACTAGGGAGGAAGTGCAGTTAAAGATTGATAAGTGGAGTGAAGAGACAGAGAAGATGGGTTTGAGAATAAGCGAAGAGAAGAGTGAAGTAATGACAATGGAACGAAAAAAGATAAGACAAGGACATGCCAGAATCAAGATGAGGGATGGATGGCTGAAAGAAGTAGAGGAATTTAAGTACCTGGGGAGCCTGCTCACCAACAAGGCAAAAGTAGATAGAGAAGTACAGGAAAGAAGAAGGAAAGCAGAGGGTTTCTATCAGGCAGTGAGGAAGTTGCTGTGGCATGAGAAATTTCCAAAAGTGTGTAAAATGATCATGTTTAAAATGTATTTCCTGCCAATTCTAACATACGGGGCAGTGACATGGTCAGCTGGAGGAAAGGAAGTGGATCAGCTTCAGGCAGCAGAGATGAAGTTTTTGAGGAGTGTGAATGGGGTGACAAGAACGGATAGGGTTCGAAGTATGAAGATAAGAAGAGAGCTGAGGGTTGAAAGATTGGGGTTCAAGCTGGGCAGAGAGAGGCTTCGGTGGTTTGGCCACATGAAGAGGATGGGAACCGACAGAGTGCCAAGGCGGGTGTTTGAAGCGGCTACAGTGGGAACACGGAGAGTGGGGCGACCAAGAGACAGGTGGATTGGACTGATCAAGGATGATGTGCTGGAGAGAGGAGGAAGTTGGAGTGAGTTGGAGGCTGAGAGACAGTGGGAGGACAGAACAATGTGGAGGCAGTTTGTGGAACAATTGGAAGTGGAGGAAGAAAAAGAAGATGAGGAGGAGACGCCAGGCGTGGCCAGCCGGTCTCCAGTAGTCCTGCGGCCCTAGTGTTGGTGGGAACACCCACCCCCTGACCCATTGAATTGGAACCAGCGGAAAGATGATTATTATTTTAATTATCCTATGTATATGAAGTCCTTTCATATCAACTGTTTCCTCACTGTTTTGTAGTAGTGACAGTAAAGATAGATGAACAACTAACCGTAGTGTTGGCTACTTTTGGCACAATGAAGTAAGTCTTGATCTTGTACTTGGCTAGAAGATTGCTGCGTAGCTCACCGTCCGCGGGAATCAAGTTGAATTGATCACCCAACTCATCCACAGTCTGCTGCGTCACGTGAACCTTGCTGGCAGAAACAACACTCATTGATTTAACTGCTGATTAAAGTGTACTAGGAAAACGCTAGTGTAACGCGAGCACCGATACGTTACCGAAAACACAACAGATCGAGTACATCTGGTACTCACCCAGCTTGACCAGTCTGCTCCATGACGTTAGCGATGACAACGTCTTTGGACCAAATGTCATACTGCCACTTGCTCAAGCCCAGAATCCCACTGAGAATGTTGCCGGAGTGAATCCCAATGCGCATGTCCAGTCCTTGACGCAGGTTCCGCACCTCGCTGTGACCAAACATGATCCGTAAGCAAGCATGCGTACATGCTCTATACAGTCACAATAAATAGGTTGCAATCTGTGAATAAGCAGCATTACAGAGATTGCAATTGTTTTTATCACGGCCTTCTGAACGAAGCGTCTGACACATTTTTCTCGACGCCTCGTTCAAAACAATTGCAATCTGTCAAATACTGCTTTTGGTACATCTTGTTTTCACAAGAATTTGAATGAATGAAATATGAATGAAATATGCCAATTGTATTTGATTGTTGACACTGAGGTAAGCATCAATTTCTGTTATTTCGCAATGTAATTATCTAGTGGACGCCAGCCAAGTCGTACGGCGCGCACACTCTCATTTATAAAAGCTGGAGCAACCCGTTTTTACTGTAAGCATCAAAGTAGCATTTTCGGCCTACTGGATCTCAAACTTGGGAAATCTCATATTGTTGCGAAATACCTTAATTTCGATCTATGGCCCACGGTCCACCCCACCACATATCAAATTTAGTAACACTAGGTTTTGCGGCTTGAGAGCTAGATGGCCGTGAAAATCGTGTTTTAGGACGGTTTTCATAATCATAAATTTTACTGAACTTGTTATATACGATTGACATGAGCATGCGTACTGAAGTCTCACTCATTGGGGATATGTTATTTTTTTGCTATGTGGCGTTTTGCAACTTTTAGTGTCGTTACCTACACTAGAATAATCCTTAATTTCAAAAAAAAATTACAACAGTTCAACTAAATTTTAATTACCTAGATTTTCATTATACCTAGCTTAAAAAGAGCACGATTTTACTTGGCTCAGAAACTAGACATGATAAGTGTTTGATAATACTTTCAGGGAATGTGTACCTATAGCATGAATATCACCAAGTTCACACAAAAAATATGAAGATCTGAGATTATGCCTCGAGTATGTCCAGTAGGCATTAGTGAGTCTGCATCTAAACAGATGTAGAATGAACATACCGGACATTCTTGATGATGTCGATCATCTCCAGGCCGAGATTGACGCAGTTGGATGCGTGCTGTCGGCTGGAGTCGGGAACGCCGGCAACGCAGTAATAGCAGTCGCCCAAGAACTTGATTCGCAGCACATTGTGGGCCTGGCGACACATCGACAAGACATTATGAATGCGCAGTGGCAGGAGTTCTATGATCAGACTAGCTCTCATCTGAGGGTGATGTTCTATTCTACACTTAGTCTTGCTCAAAGACAGGACCAATGTAAATTGCCTATAGCCAATTTTTGTATTGAAGCTTACATCCATCATCCTCAGGTTAGTAATAAAAATAATTCGGTGCATTAGTAATTTAAGCTTGTAAACAATCAATCAATATTTTTACTTTTTAGTTTTTGTTTTATAGCATATCAAGCTGTCTACGTTGATGAGGTATAATGTGATTTTGTATGCATTAATGTTGTGAATGTTGCCTATCTTTCCCGGAACAGCTACCCTTCCAAAGAGTTACATGCTCGACTTTGCTCGTTGCTTGGGTCTGAGGTAGGCAAGGCAAATGACTTCAAAGAC
The DNA here is from genome assembly GCA_934045905.1 of Leuctra nigra. NCBI lineage: Eukaryota > Metazoa > Arthropoda > Insecta > Plecoptera > Leuctridae > Leuctra > Leuctra nigra. Next base: position 26,891,591 of record OW203764.1, read on the forward strand.
ATAGTGCTGCATCCAGTCTTGTAGAACATACAGACACACAGACATGCATTGACACATTCTACTTTACATATTAAGTAGGTAAAGATAAAAAAAATCACTTGCTTGCTAAGCACAGATGAATTTTGTTCAACTACCTACATGATTATATCTACAAATCCAACACCTGACCCAACGTGAATTATTCTATGTTATGTAGCACAGTAAGGCTGCTCCAATATTCAGTGGTTAATTTGTAAAATAATTAGAGATGTGAGCCGAGAATATTCTCATGAGAATATTCTCCGTGCTCGAGAATATGCTCGAGAATATTCTCAAAGAGATTATTCTCCGAGAATATTTGAGAATATTCTCACCAGAGGTTTGAAAATTATTATTATATATAAAAAGTTCAAGTTTGAATGTTTTTGCACCATTTTATGGCCTTGGAAGGCTGTGCAATACATAGGCAGGGATAGCGAGCATGAGCGAGCACGGATACGCGCAACTCCTCAAACCGAAATTCTGTCTATCGAAAATGTCCTTAAAAGCCAATAATTCTTGAATTTCGTCACAGACTGGTATGAAAATCTCAAAAAATTCCTAAAATATTGGTCCCAATAACCATGTTTTCAGTTGTAGTTTTAACGATCAAACGGTTCCTTGTTAATTTTCAAAAATCACAGATTTTTAGAACGAGATCACAATATCTCGTTCTAAAAATATACTTGAGACCACTCATTTGATATGTGTGCGTACTCAATATCAGATCGATCTGTTGAACATCAGTTTCATATGTGTTTGAAAGTAGGCTCGACGTTACCGTGATCAAACATTTTCGAGAATTTGACAGCCAACACGCAAAATGTCGCTAAAATGTCAATAACTTTTGGATTTAAGCACATATTAGTCTGAAAATTGTCAAAAATACAGATAATGTTGGTCCCAATGACCATGCAAAGTTTTAAGTTGATCGGTCAAACGGTTCTATAGTTTAAATTTAAAAAATCATAGGAAAGATAATTTCAAATTTTAACCAATGGGAGGATTTGGCTGAAACTTTGTAAGATTGGGGATAATGTTGGTCGTAATGACTTGTCAAAATTTCAAATTGATCGAACCAACCAATCGAAAGATATTTTTTAAAAATTTGAACCAATCGGGGGATTTCAAAAAATTTGGGTCTGCAACGCCCAGAATATGTGTGCAAAATTTCAGCTCGATCGAAGAAAACTCTGACCTGTATAGCCTAAGTAACGATTCCCGACTGGTTCTCCATAACAATACTATGTATGCAAGATCCATAAAAGTACATACTTTTTGGAATTGAGCTAAAAGTTCGAGTTTTTATAAGCTTAGATGCATTTTTAAGAATATGCTTGAGAAAATGCTCGTGCTCGAGAATATTCTCGAGAATATTCTCAAAAAGAATATGCTCGAGCATTTTACATCACTAAAAATAATAAGTGGGCGGACGCTTGGCTATTGTAAGTGTTAACATGTTTGCCTACGAAAACAATGGGGGGTTTGGGGGGAGGGCCCCACCCCCAAACCAATGCGGGTCCAGGGCGCACAGCCCCGGGAAAATGTTGAATTTCAGGAACAAATTGGTGCCTTTCTATGCAATTTGTACTCGTCCGCTCCCAAATTAACCACTGTCTATACAAGTTAAAACTATTTTATCTCACGAGAATAATATTACACACCTCTGACGCTTCGTCGAATCTGCCAAAGAGTTCGTTGAGAGTCTCCACAAGTTTCTGCACAGGCAATGAAACCGTCAACTTTGTGTAATTTACGACGTCTGCGTAGAGAATAGACACATTCTGATGTTCTTTGACGTACATATCTCTGCAAAACAAAACAGAGTAACTCAATAACACAGATTACTACACAGTCATGTGACACTACTACACACAACAGTCATGTGACACTACTACACACAGTCATGTGACACTACTACACACAGTCATGTGACACTACTACACAGTCATGTGACACTACACTACTACACCCAGTCATGTGACACTACAAAACCTAGTCATCATGATAAACTACACACACTACATATGAAGGAACTAATTTCACCTACATATTTCAAATATATATTTATTGTTTTAAAACCAGTCACTCACGTGAATGGCTTTTTCCTCACAGGAGGAGCATTAGACTCTAGAGTCTGGAATACTTTTCTTAAATCTTTCTTGACAACGTCGACAATATGCGTCGGTAGGATGCTCAACAACAATTGTTCCTCCTGCTGCCGCTCATATTTGAGATTGTAGGTTGACTTGATGCAATCGCGGCGGTCCAGAAACGTCCGGCGTACCGTCACCTCGTTCATGTACCGGTGGTAGAGTCCGAGAGCGTTCAAGCACGACAAGTAGATGGCATCCGCCGTGAGCTGAAGAACACACAGTTGTGACTTAGGAAAGTAGTGGTCATCGTATAATTAAGGAAAACTTGGTGTAAATTATTTTTTATGGGAGTCAACGGGGTTGGGACTTGTTAATTGAGAAAACTGTTAACTGAGAAACGTATTAAACCAGGAACTACTGTAACGAATGGTAATTCTTATCATCAGTCATCACAGCATTTTTTTTTCACTCTTTTATCAATGAACTATAATTCAGTTTGCTAATCTTTTTCCATTACTTCATGCAAAACAAAAGACAATAAATTTAGTCGCCACTCGCCAGTTGAATGCCAAGATATAGACATTATGACAATCTCACTCACCCTGATGTACCACCTTGGCTCATCGATGTAGACGACAGTCCCAAGCAGGAAGAGATGACACATTGTGACGGTGACACCGAGGATGATCGCCTGTAGGTTGTACGTGACAGGCAGGAACACGTAGCAAGCGAGCAGCGTATGTGCCGCATACGCCGGACGCACCTTGACATGAGGCTTCGGGGATTCACCGGTCAGCTCCACGGATTTGTGATAAAGTGGCAAACCAAGATCCGAGCATACCAGAAGCAGCATCTGCACAAAAATTAACTCAGTTACAGCTACAAAACCTTCTGCAGAGATTGCTTTTGTATACCAATTAGTACCTGTGTCAATGGTTCTATTTTAAATTTTCAAAATTCTTCTTGCAGATATTATAAAAATAGAAGTTCAGAGTTCTTCAGAAAACAAATTGTAAATATCATAAATCAAAATCATATTTTATGGCATTTGTAAAAAGAGCTAAAAGGCAATATGACACGATAATAATTATATGGTCACCCTTGCAATTTGAATTATAAAGTTTGCTAAGCGAAAATCTTTTTTAATTTGTATCGAGTATCTGCTCCGTTTTATTCAAGTTTGTGATACGTACTGCCATGCAAGAGACGAACAACGGCAGCCACGGGTAGTCCTTCAGAATCCTCTCTCTGACAATGAGGATGACCATCGGCCAGAACATTGCCATCAGAGCCGTGTAGACGACAATGTCAGGTAACACCTCCATTGCATCCACTGAAGTCTGTTGGATCTACAAAGAAGATACGTTACGTTAACGTCGACGTAAACATGTGGGGGAAAAGGAGGGTTTAGCGAACTCATTTCCGAGACTGCGCACATACGCACCTCATTGAACAATCAATTTTCATCACTACCTACTGGTTGAATAAATACCAAAAGTTACTAAATCTAAGATATACAATTTAATTTTTTATCATCAAACCTAAGGTAACAACCTAGCTGACCCCGTAATCTACTGAAGATGACAGTAAACTTTAAAATGTTTTGTCTTCTGTCATTCTTTTAAATTTCCCTTTTCTTATCATGATAACATAAATTTTGCCAAAGAAAAACAATTCTGGATGCACTATCTAGTTACAAACCAATCCATTTCCCACATGTTCTGACTTTGAGTTATGGCATTAGGTTCTACTCACCCCGACTAATAGAACTATGATGTGGATGGTGTTCAACAACATCTGCAGCACGAAGAAGACGGAGAAGAAGCCAGTCTGAAGGCGTTGTTGATATTGCAGGTACAAGTCTTCTAGACCCTTGCTGATGAACTGATGCTGGAATCACAAAACTAGCGTTAGGAAGAAAATTAGTATTTTATATGAAACAAGCGCTAGTTTTGTCCACTTTAAAAAGCAACATTGAGTTTGCAGTTATGCGGTTGGGCAGAAAAGCATGTGCTGACTAAAGCAACATGGAACCAAGGAGGTTATATACATGGAGTGGCCATTCGCCGTGCGGATTGAAGCCGACTTTCTGCAGTCATATTACAATTCACGCACCAAAAACTCCAGGCAAGCAACGAGTCACGTCACATGCGGTCATACGAGCGCAGTTGCAAGAATTCCAGGAATGTTTTAATTGCGCTCCAATAAATACACTTAGGGAGATGCGGTTTGTAACATTGTTTAACTGAGACTCTAAGGAATCACCTCCAATTTTTCGATTCTTGATACTTCAAATAGTTGGGACGTTACAGCAGGTTGAATAGAATACTTTTTGTGCATTCTTAGTTCTTTTCAAAACGTTCCCATATATATTGTAATTACGTGCCACCCAAAGTGTAAAAAGTGAATCGAAAAATGGGAGGTGATTCCTTGGGAGTCTCAGTTAAACAATGTTACAAACCGCATCTCTCCAAGTGTATTCATTGGCGCGCAATTAAAAAATTACTGGAACTCTTGGACCGGCGCTCGTAAGCGCGCGTGCGAATGCAATCGTTTTCTGCCTGGAGTTTTTCCGCCTGGGAGGAGTGTCGGCTAGCCGGGAGTGGCTTCAAGCCCGTAGCGTAGGCCGGTATAGCGGTTGGCCCCTCCAGAAGAATATAAAACTATAGCTTCCTTGCATGGAACCCACTTCAAAGTTAATTTATTAAATTTATTGAAAAACTAATATTTGGTAAAACACGAACCACTTTGTTGATAATAGACCAAAACAGAAATTAGTCAGCGCCCTTACGTGAACTAGTAACTACAGTGGAACCTCTTTAGTCCTTTTCTGAGTAATACGTTTTTCTCCTTAGTATGTTTTTTTAAAAAGTCCATTCCCCATAAGAACACATGTTAAATTGTTTCTTTAGTACGATTTTTTTCTTCAGTCCATTGAAAACGTACTAAAGAGGTTCCACTGTAGAATGTGTCTGCGCATGCGTATTTCAAGGTCAACAACCGTGTAGGACCTGCAAAACATTCCAGCAGCTGTGTGTGGTTAAAGTATGATGTTCCATTTTGAAATACCTTTTGGAAATACACTTTAATATAAGTAATCTGTCATGTGACATTGTGTGAGCACATAATTAAACGATAAACAAATACTACGTGAAATGATGTGAAAAGGGTAGGAAAGATCTGATGACCTTGAATTGCTTACTCTGAGATATCCCCACGACCAGTTCCTGTGGTCGGTTGGTTGAGGATTTAAAGATTCGCGCATGTGCCGGGAGATGACCGACACTCGATCTGCGCTGAGACTCAAGCGAGTGATGAAATCAATGTCCGCTGCGGCCATGACTTACAGTAACTGAAACACACACAATAGCAATCAATCTTCACATTCAGATATACACCATGTACGTCAACTAATCAGTCAGACATGGGCTGGATTCACAAAGAGTAATATTTGCTAATATATTCTCTTATTCTGCTAATATATATCTAATGTATTCTCTTTCATTTAATTTGGTGTTTTTGGTATCAAATCAAAAGATGTATGTATTAGCAGAAAATATTCTTTGTGAATCCAGTCCCAGGGGGGCTATTCTAAATTCCCTTGTCGTCTCGTATCAATTGATACGGCGTCACTACCCTGTTAAATAGATAGCACTCCAGTGTGCAGTGAGCCCGTATCACGTGAAACGAGACGACACGGGAATTTAGAATCGCCCCCCAGGTATGAAAGTTTAATTCAGAAATATACATAATGTCACTGTTGATCAAGTGAAGATTACAATAGCATACATACTTTAATTACTGCACAGTGCACATTGCACAATATATCTAACATAGTCAAAAGTTTGTTTTGGCTGATTTTGTGCACATTTTGATGCATTTTGTAAAAATCAAACATTAAAGTTAAAAAAAATATATCTCTTACTAGGTATTACTAAAAAAAATCTATATTCAATGCACAGGCAGACACATTTATTTGGTCAGAGAAAGTGGTATATTATAGAATGTAACAATTTTCACCATAAATATAGTTACTTTTTCAATAATAAAGTTAGATCATTTCATCGCACAAACTTTTTCCCTATCTTATCTCGACAAAGTTGGAATTGTGTCATGAACTAAATTCATAATTACCTACATTAAATCCCTAGTAGTGGCAATTTTCGACAAGCTTTGTAATATGCATGACAATGAGCTGGACGTAGTATAAATTAAATTGGAATCATTATGTGAATGTGAAGAGATAAGAACCACAAAGTCAAACATGTTTAATCATTACAACAGGATCAGTGAATGGCAGGAAATAATGTAAAAGTGTGGTAAGAAGTAGAATAGCCACTTGAAGCAATCTCTAGATAAGATAACACAATTCATGAAAAAGAAATAAGAATACAAATTACGCCTGATTGGGATTGCAAATATTAAAGGAGTCAAATATGTTAACAAGGCATCACTATGGCATAGATATAATGAACTATGCTTAAGGGGTTTTCTCTGTGTTGCTGTGTGTTTGTAGGCAATGACCAGGTCAAACCATTCAAGTTCAACCAATCGATATGACATTTTTCATAAACACTAATGTCACAGGTACGTATAGTTTTTTAACAATATCCTGTGGTTGTTTGAAGAATTCAAATAGATCCAGTTGACCTTTCAAATTTTGCTTCTTCATTGGGACCAGCATTTCAAGAGTTTTTGAAACTTTTCAGACAAGTAAAACCCCATTTACACGGTGCAATTTCTTGTACAACTTCTGTACCACACTTCTGTGTCACACTTCTTGAATGGAAATTAGAATATGTTTTAAGTTCTGCGACAGAAAGTTGCATCGTGTAAATACAAAATTGTATGAAAACTGGGAATGTGACACAGAAGTTAAGAAATTGCACCGTGTAAATAGGGCTTAAGTCAAGAATTTGAAGAGTTCTTGACATTTTACTTACATTTGTGCTTGTTTTTAAATATTTGTTAAAAGAATTCAAATAATTTACACTGCTCCTTTAGAAGCCTTTGAACATATTATCTTCCCCAATATTTCCAAAGAATATTAGAGAGCAACTTCCAAATAAATGGCAATTCGCATGCAATACAAAGGTTCACTTAACAACACGTTACGTTACAGTTACACAGAGTGTTTTCCTAGTTACACTCGACAAAAAACCTAATGCAAATAAAATAAATAATATGAAATTAAGAAAATAACAATGCTGCTAATCTTTTCATAGCTTGCACGAACTACTTTTGTTTTATATCAGCAATGCTAAATTATTGTAGGTTATTGTAGGTCTCAGTTAGAGGAATATTTTTATAAAAATAACTTTATTATGACTAATCAATCTGGATTCCGGAAAGGTCACTCCTGTGAAACAGCGGTGCAGTGGATGGTTTCTGAGTGGAACAAACTAAGAGATAATAATTTATCAATATTGTCAGTTTTCCTGGACTTCAAAAGGGCTTTTGAGACCATCGATAGGAAAAGGTTGTTAATGAAATTGCAATATATGTATGGTGTTCAAGGTACTGTGTACCAGTGGCTCGATGATTATCTCAATGAGAGAGCTCAAAGAACTAAATTTGATGGGGAAATCTCAGACACTATCGATGTAAATCTAGGAGTACCACAAGGCTCAGTCTTAGGACCATTCTTATTTTCAGTGTATGTTAATGACATAAATTGTTGTTTAAATAAATGTGTGATAAATGTCTATGCAGATGATACAGTCATCTTCTATGGTGGAAATGATATGACTGATTTGAACAATACATTGAACGAAGAATTGAAGGTAGTGACTGACTGGTTGAGCATTAATATGCTAAAGCTGAACAATAGTAAGTGTAAGGCAATGATGATTGGTACTGGGAAACTACATTATATGAACACAACTGATAATTGTGAAGTTAATATTGTACTAAATGGTGAGTTAGTGGAATGTGTTAAATCATTCAAATACTTAGGTATGTTGTTGGATGTAAATCTAAGTTTTAAACAACATATACTGTACATAGAGAACAAAATCAGAAAAAAACTTAGCTACCTTAGTAGGATAGGTCAGCACCTGACAGTAGCCACAAAACTATGTATATATAACACTATTATTAAACCACACCTTACCTTTTGTATGATTTTATTGTATCAGGCATTTAATACAGATATTGAAAGACTACAGATTCTACAAAATAGAGGCATGAGGATTATTCTGAAATGTAGTAGATATACACCTGTAAATACTATGTTAAAATCTCTAAATTGGCTAAGGATTAAGGATTATGTGTATTTTCAAGGCATGTGTTTTATTTACAAACTTCAAAATGGTCTTCTACCTGCATATTTTACAAACACTGAAAAAGTTGAAAATGTCCATCGGCATTACACGAGAGCGCATAATAATTTTTTTCTAAACCATGTTCATAAACAATCATCGGCCAAATCTTTATTTTATCTTGGGATTCGTTCTTTTAATGCTCTTCCACTTAATGTTAAAAGTGTGAGGAGTCTTAGCATATTTAAAAGCAAACTTTTAGAAATTATAATGACGGAAACATTTATGTTGACATCCTAATTAGATTATTCTATGTTTTTAGTGTGTTAATTCTTTGGTTTGTGTCTTTATTGTGTATCTTTATGTATCTTTGTATTGTACTGATTTGTGAAAGATAGCGCTTGCGCTAAATAAAGAATTATTATTATTATACCCATTACGTTGGCACGTTGACGGGTCAGATTTATAACTTTATTGAGGCAAACCGATGTATTTTTGTAATGTGAGTGATTTCTCATCGTACTAAAGTAATTTCCCAGGTACTTATTAACGTGGCGCGATCACTCGATATAGCAAATTTTTATTTAATTTGGAAATTACCGTTTCAAAATACCTTTTACAACAGTTCAACTATATTTAAGCATAAAATACTCATTTAATGTCCTGAAGTTTGCAACTCCCGCCCAATAATGAGTTTTCAATTCTATGTTTTTTGAGAATGTACAAAACTTTAATATGGGAGGTATAGGAAAATCATTTCGAATTTGGTGTATAACTTTTAAAATAGCACACGTTGGTATCGTTCACAATTTTTTTCCTCCTAGTATGTCCGTATGTCTACCAGAAAAAAGTTTTTTGTTAAAATCTGACCGTACAAAATAATTAGAACTTCATTTTAGCTTAAAAATGACACTATTTTACTTGGCTGCCAAAAGATAACATGCGGGAGAAAACTAAAATTATCTCAGAAACTAGACACGAGAAGTGTTTAATTTTTTCAGGGATTATGTATGTCATGAATATCAATAAGTACACCAAAATGTATGAAGATCTGAGACTATGCCTCGAGTGATCTATAACTATAAAATATCGTCAAAAAAGCAGAGAATCACAGCTATTCTGCGTGCCATTAAGATGGCGACGGCAACAATGAGATGACATCACATGCAACCTATGAATTGCTTACAAATACATACAAACAAATTAAAAGTCAAACGAGGAAACCAAAAAAACTATGGAGATAGTTTTTTCTGCAAATTATTGAAGAACACATGTACATTTTTATAATCATTAGGACATCTTTCTTTGAAATAAAATAACGATATAAACTTTTGTCATATACGTATTTCTTGGAATGTGAGCAATAAAAAGCGCTAGAATGAATGCTCTTTGATTCATATCTACCGAGATATAATTTTTTTTCTCCATGTAAATTATGTTTGCGATTTTTATCAGTTAATTGTTTATTAAATAAATATTACTGACGTCATAGTTGATTCAAGTTCATTTTCATAAAACGTTGATCTCAAGATATGTGAACAAATGTCTGATGGGGTGAATAATTTCTAAATATTGAACATTGAAACTAATTGGAGATAATTTTAATATTTGCGCAGGGTCCTAAAGAGTAACTATGAAAAATCTGGTTTTGATGAATCAAAGAGGCAGCATCTACAGTTGAGAACAGTGTAGAACAGTTGGATGGACAAACAGACAGACAGAGACAGACATGACAGACAGACTTGACAGACAGACAGACTTGACAGACAGACAGACAGATAGATAGACAAGGCAGACATGACAGACATGACAGATGGACAGACAGACAGACATCTGATGAATTATTATATATATTGCATTGAACTCACCCAGATTGTGTGTTATGCTCGGAGATTCATGGTCCTCTCACATCCACGTGCTCTGGTCTTATCACGTTGCTTATCCAGACAAGACTGACTCAAACACAGCTTCACACAGGTGTTATCTTGCTGATAACACACTTTCCTAACATCAATATCAGGATGTGACAGATTAGCATCTCTCAATCTTACATTAATCATCTCCCATTGGTCGACTCAAAATTCCACATTGATTCTACAAGAACATGGCACCAAAAAGTCTAAGATGGAGAATCACAAATCTTGAGTAAATGCACAAAAAATTTGTATTTTCGTTCCATTTTTCAATTCAAAAAATATCATCAGTTTTGACTCCTTGAGTAAAGTTGGATTAAAATTTTTATTTCTCTGATAAAATTATTAGGTTACAGAAGAAAGATGAAACATTGTTGCTTGATTACTAAATAAATAGAGTAGATAAAACGGACTGCCACAGTTTGAGTGAAAAAGCTGATAACTGTTAAACCGGATGTTGGATTGATAAGAAAATTGCTACCATCCATCCAACAATACATTTAACCTATCCACTTGATGTATCAACACTATTTACATAACTATTTGGTTTCACCATAATTTACATTGAAGCGAAATACTCAACGTTCATTATCTTCAGCAAATACCCATAAGAGCCTATTGAAGCCTATTATGTATTGGTATAATAGGTTAATTGAACCTATTGAACCTATTGAGCCTTTATGTGCTTTAGTTATAAAACCACTATATATATGTAAAAGTAAATCATTTTCCAGACTTCCTATAAATAAATAGAAATGAAAAGGGATAAAAACTTTGTAAAAAGTATTCACATAGGATGCCAGTGTCCCACACAAAATAGAGTACCTATATAAGCATTTATCTTTGCAATGGACTCTCGTTTTCTTTCTCTTCTCGGATAATTGCCTACCGTATTAACTCGTGTATAAGACACACTCGTGTATAAGACGCACCCTTGTTTTGAGAAGTCTATTTTAAGAAAACACTTAGCATGCGTGTATAAGGCGCAGTAAAATGATGAAAAACATTGTGTGTTTGTATACATGATATCCATCTAAATGTTGGTTTTCCAGCTAACTGAGCTATTTGAATGAAAATCACTGCCAACTTGTTGTAAACAAACAGTAATTTCCTGCTTCTGAGAAAGGGGGGAGGGAAGTCTCTTCCCAGCAGCTGTTGTTTGCTCTAACAGGCGCATTCTCTGCATTCCAAAACAAACCAAACTCCCCTCCTCCCCTTCCATTAAGATCGCCATTCAACAGTGTTTAGTCTATTTTATGTCTGTCGGAGTAATGTTTTTCAGACGTAAACATATATTTTGTCTCCTGATCTAAATGCAAGAGAAAACATTTTGTTGCACACATTTAATATGTTAATAGTGTTGTGTCTAGACACAGTATGAGTAGTCCAGACAGAGTGAGAGGTAAAGGCAGAGATAGACAACATGTGGCAGTCTACCACAGCTCTGTTTACAAACATCCACCTTGGATTTACTGGGAAAAAAGCTTGGTATGCGTGTATAAGACGCAGGGCTGTTTTCAGAATCAAAATATTGACATATAATTGCGTCTTATACACGAGTTAATACGGTACTTACAAAATATTAAATTTAAATAACTTGCATACATACATTGCCTTTTAGTGTGTATGGTTCAGTGGAATAGTAGAATTTGTTTGATGATAGAGATGTATAATGCACATTTCTTTTATGAATTTGTGCCTCCTTGACAAAATAATTGGTCAAATGAAGTATAAAATATTTCATTTTATTTCAAGTGTAAAATGCAAAATATAGTGCACTATTCTAGGTGCAAAATACTATATTACTTTCGATCCACACCTCGCTATGCTTTCCCTCGGATGGAAAACTGGAATCATTGACTGAACAAATAAAATTCATTTCTTGTTTCATCCCTCTACTAGTCTGTACTACTTCAATATTCAATATGAACTGATTTCAATATGTCAATAGTCAGTGGTCACCAATTGAGTAGCCAAGGCAGTGGAAAAGTAACATGAAGGCGGAATGTTCGATTATATGATCGATAAATAATTAGACAAATGGACACCGATTAAAAATTGGAACGATTTCACTTTATTGCAAGACGACTGTAACAATGTGACATGCACCAATGTCACATGAAACACGTGAGCACATAACAATTCAACACAACATTGTATCACATTGCAAGATAATAGTATTCACCAACCGACTAATTCGGAGCCTCGCGCTCAGACCTCATTTTAAATTACATTCTCAGTGTGCAAATTCTAGACATCGATTCCACTTTGAGACTAGAACCTACAGTGTGATCACTTTAGTCGAATATTTATAATGAAGGCCAGCATTGTGAATTTGCTCATTTTGTCTTCATAAACACTGTTGCTTTGAGCATTTCTGATTTGAGAATTTCTGATTTCAGTTACGTCAGTTCTGCAATCATCAAAAGTTAAAGTCTTGCAGTATGAAAAGCTAGAACTTAGAAATCCACTTGCAAGTATTTGCTTGTTCAGGAAATTTCACATAGCTTTTTAATTACTAGTTCATATGTCATAGAACAACATAGTTGTGATTTTAAGCACATGACATAGACATTTATACTCACTGCGTTCGAGATATGCATCTAGCATGGCGACGTGGGAACCTATGCTCGACCTCTATGCGGCAGCCATGTTGCGGTACTTACTATTTGTTTACATTCTGTCAGTGCGTCAAAACGTGGTAGACATCATGGCAGATTGCCAATTCTGCAAACCAATACCGCAACATGGCTGCTATAGCTTAGCATGACGTCACGGCCTAGGAACCACCTTGGGTACGCCTCGCCAACCCGTAGATGCATATCTCGAACGCAGTGAGTATAAATGTCTATGCACATGATATGGAATGAATCCGAAAATCCAAGCTTCGTACACAATTTCATGAATTTCATAAAGTTTTATTTTATTTATTTGCAATGATAAGCTTTCACTTCCTGTACCAAGAGAGAAAGGCAATAGAATATAAATAAAAATGCTCCATTCTTTGGCATATTTATAATTTTAATAGATATTAGTTATGGAAAGGCAACAGAAGACACGGTGCCGGATGCAGATGCGAGGAGAGGAACTGACAGAAAAAGACGAGTTTAAATATCTAGGCAGTGTATTGGCAAAGGATGGAAAGGTGGACAAGGAGATCGAGAGGAGGGTGAGAGCAGCAGAAGTGTTTTACCAGAGTGTAAGGAAGCTAAGTTGTGGAATGAAGATGTGCCCCAGAGGTGTAAGATATTACTGTACAAAACCTACTATGTACCAATCTTAACATATGCAGCAGTAACTTGGCCAATGGGAGGGAAGGAAGAAATGAAAATGCAGGCTGCGGAAATGAAGTTCCTGAGAAGTGTGGCAGGGGTGACGAAGATGGACAAGGTGAGGAGTGCAAAGATTAGAAAGGACCTAGAAGTGGAGTCTCTTAGATTTAAACTTGGAAAAGAGAGGCTAAGATGGTACGGACATATGAAGAGGATGGGAGAAGAGAGGATACCATATAGAGAGGCAGAGCGGGCAGCTAGGGGTGGTAGAAGAAAGGCAGGAAGACCTAGAACTAAATGGATCAACGGAATAGAGGCAGCCGCAGAAGAAAGAGGAGAGTGTTGGGGAGTAATTACAACAGAGAAGTGGTAAGAAGACAGAGAGAGATGGAGGGAACTGGTGGAAAGAGAGGAGCCTGAAGAAGTGGAAGAAGAGATTGAAGAAGTGTGGAGTGTCGGACTTAGCAAGTCGGCTCTAAGATCACAAGTGCCCTAGAACATTGGTGGGATCATCCCACCCCCTGACCCGACAATAGTTGGAAGCAGGGTCACGATATTTATTATTAGGTTGTCAAGTCACGTTAGCTCCACACCTCAAATTGGACTTAAGACAACATAAAAGCTGATAAAATGCATACCTACCTACTTCAAGAAATAGATCACATTTATGTAGATTCTATTTCCCTTCTCTCAGTATAAATAATAGTTCATGTATGATGTAAATTTATACATATGTATTATGTACCTACATGATGCGCTTAAAAGAAATAGGTACCAAGTAGATTATGATTGTAGCTTGTGGTAGCGTGTGAATAAGGAAACAACTCAAAAAGGCAAAATCTAAACCCAAATAAACAATATCACATTGGATGGCAATAAAATTTTGAGAAATTTATCCATTGACATTGTGCATAAAATCACCAATAAATTGTTATACACTAGGTATACATAATGATTGCATTGGCCATTAAAGCTGTATTCATACACATGTGTGTTCAATTTACTTGAAACAATTTGCTTGAAGAGTATGTATGAATATTTCCAGTCGCACCTCTAGGATTCCAAGAATAATCCATTGCACCTACAATACGAATAACTTCCAAAAGCAAGATAAACTCAACTCAATATTTCAATAATTTCAGCTTGCCGTCGCTCAAAGAGAATATAATTAGAATTACACCAAAACATCAGTTTGCAATGAAAACTCTCTCATCACTTATCATTCAATATTGGTATCACTCGCGAGATATTCAAGTCAATACTACAGGTTTGTTCCCGAGGCTTGCACAAAGCTGCACTCAAAGGCAGTGAACTATTGACCGACATACGGTGTCATTCCACAACATCAGTACACAGCAGTGCAACTTGGTGCAAGAACCAACGTACCTAAACCGACTGATTTCATAATCAATGTATACTATCAATAATTAATCAATAAATAAAGAGTATGAGTACGATAAATAGACAGTCCAACGCTAATCTACAAGACAAGGGTTATCGCTTACTGTTGCTTTCGAAGCCTTACACTGATAATAGAAATGGATATACGTAGATTTGGTAACATTGTTTCATTAGCTAATTTTAGCTATGTATTTAAATAAAATTAGTTATCTACTTAAACATAAATAATTATTAGTAGAACCATTTTAGGACCTGAACACCCTAATGAACGAATGATTCGACAAGTATAAATTGTGCGTGCAAATAGCAGCGAAGCGCTACGGCTTTCGATGAGCTATTGGACGAGTTGGATCAGACCTGGACGAAGCGTAGTGATGAGTCGAGTATTGGCGAGAGAGCTAACCCGTGAACAGAGCCTGGAGAGTGGCCACCAGCTCGGCGGGAACGTCAGCGACGGCCTCGGTGAAGCTTTCCGGGAAGTCTTTCTGGCAAGAGCGCAGGAAGGAGCGGATCAGCTCCAAAACGTCTGCCAGAGCGGAATAACAAATGAACATTCAGCAAATTTACACTCGGAGTTCTTCAGAACTTGCTCACGAGTTTTATCACAAAAATTGTGTTAAACTGGGTCATCTAAGCAGAGAGAAAATGGAAAGTTCAAGAGAGAAACTAAACGTTTAAAGTGGCCATTATCATAAAATCTTCTAATTTTAATCTACCCATCAACTATCGTGCTGTTCAACGATAACAGTTCATTCATCATCATAGTTATTTTAATGGAGCCAAAAAAGTTTAAACCAGTTACTTGGCTCCATAAACCAAACTAACCTTTCCTTCTTTTTAAACTAACATAAACCTAAGTTCACTTTAAGACTGAACACAAATGTAAATCCAACTACCATATTGTATTGTACTTATTATTATCCTGTGGATCAGTACAGTATACAGATATGGGCACTGAGAAAGGATACGTAACAAAGAAAGGTAACACTATTGCGAATGATGAGACGGCTACATCGTAAAGAGCTCACCTGGTTCACCCTGCTTCTCGTGGTAAACGTGCAATGCCACGCGGATGATAGGCTGCACGTATTGTATCAACACCGGATGCCCCAGCCCATACAGATGAGTCATGCACTGGAACACCGCCTTGTTCTCGGCAAAGTCGTCCTTCAGAGGCAAGCACGACACGAACACGGGGAACACCTGCGCAGAAACAACAAAGCCTTGTGAACCCAAGTCAAGAGCCAAAGTTAACTACTATATCAGTTCATTATCATGTAGAGAACCAGAACATTTGAGTTATCAAAATAAATCATGTGTTGCCAGTTCTACGTGTTAGGTACCTACAGTTAAATTTGTACAAAAATACTTTTTTAAGCATCACAGTCAAATGATATATACATTTGGAACTGTAAACAATGAAATAAGACATTATACCAAGATTTACAATAAGAAATCACTGTCACTTTCCTTATCTGATGAAACAAACAAATCATAGATAGAAAATAGTGTGCCTAAAGAAATGGCAGTCGAACAAATTTGACCTGTAGGAAATGTACGTTGTTCCTTTTGGTATGAGGGGACTAGAATCTACATGAATAGGTTCCATTTCTTGCTATGTCGGCTTACGTAGATTCCATTTACCTTCCCTCGCGGTAAAAATAGCAATGATTTAAAAATCTGTGACCATTCTCATCACTTGAATATGACTTACGCACCTGCTCCATGGGGATGGCTTCCACGTTGCATATGATGAGGCGGGAGAGCGCACCGCAGACGTTGTCCAGCGTCCCGGGCGTCGTCTCCTTCGACACAGAGCCGGACAGAATCTGCAGGATCTCCGGGTATTTCCTGGACCTCAGTCAAGGCTCAAACATTCCAGAGGTGCTCAAAATACATTATTATATAATACTCTCTATTTGAAAATTAAAATATTAAAAAGTACTAAAAACCCGTGGCGGTCTGGCCCGGGATGCCGGGATGCGATCGAATCCCGGGCCCCTGTCGTTTAAGGGCCCTTTTTCCCATATTACGGGCCCCTAAATAAATTTTACTGTTGTTTTTCATATTTAGCCAGCATTTTTAGTCATTTTACATACATTTTTTCTATCTCTACTTTGTTTTACGGGCCCCGTCACATGTTTATCCGGGCCCTTTGCCTCATCGCATCCCAGTCCTTTTCATCCCAGACCGCCCCTGCTAAAAACTATGTAGGTATATGTATTTTTTAAGTGACAAATAGTCAATTACGCAGTGTCAATGAGGTTAGATAAAAAGCCATTGAAGATAATAATTTGTAAATATATCAGGATAAATAATAATAAGTTTTCAATCTGTAAAAGAAGCAACATATTCATAGCAGTACCTACTAAAGTTAAGACTCTTAATGTACAATATTTGGAATATCTACAATACAAATGAGTATTTTCTACTAGAAGTAACAAAATTTAAATATTCCATTTCAAGAATGAATTCAGGATAAAGGAATTTAACCAAGTTTCCAATTTAAGGATACGGGAAGAGCAGCTCCTTGCTATGTAGCGCCATCTCCCCGAGGCCGAAGATGGCGTTGTGGCGCACCTCAGCGTGTTCGTCTCGCGCCATCTGCAGGTAGAGCGGATAGAGCGTGGGCAAGAAAGCACCCAGCTCCGCGCCAAGAGGCGCCATGCACTCGGACATGATGCCCACGCCGAATGAGCGCTGTGCTAGCGTGCAGCTCTTCTTCTGTAACACACAAACACATGGTATCATCGGTGGCCTTGAAAAAAATTATCCTGATTTGTTTGCTGGTCTCACAGTTACCTACTCTTGAAATTTGAATATATTGGATTTTAGAGCATTTTATCTTTTAAGATGCTCGGGTGGAACTGGTGGAAAGAGAGGAAGCTGAAGAAGTGGAAGAAGAGATTGAAAAAATGTGGAGTGTCGGACTTGGCAAGTCGGCTCTGAGAACACAAAAGCTCTAGAACATTGGTGTGATCACCCCACCCCCTGACCCGACAATAGTTGGAAGCAGGGTCGCAATATTTTAACTATAATATGCAATACCTATCTGAAAATACTACACATAATTTTCTTAAAATGACAACAAAATCGATTGAACAATGAATATTATAATTACATATCAGTCACCAAATGATGAAGGTACGAGCCTATCAGCTGATGTAGAACAAAGAACAAGTTTGCAACGGAGATGTGAATTTCTTTTCCACTCCAGTCTCCCGACCCAGTAATCATAAGCAGTGCACTCACCGTCTTCTTGATGAGGATCGGCAGCAGCCAGGTGTAGAGCTGCACAAACTCCTGGGGGACCATCACGCTGCCGAGGCAGGGAACGATGTTGCCGGCCGACTCCAGCAAGATCTCATCCTGCTCCGCCTCGAGTTCATCGCCATCCTCGGCGTCCTCGGTGTCCTGGCATTGCGTCTGAAACACGACATGCAGGGCGGGGTTCAGTCTCGTGACTCATGAGTAGGTAACATGAAGAATTTGAAGAAGTTAGTGACTAAGAATCAAAAACTGAAACACCAGTTTACGTTGACGCCTCTTGATGTTTTGTTGCTAAGAGTGAGGCAACATGATATTGGGTTTAATACTCTTCTGTTATTGTCTAA
This sequence comes from Leuctra nigra, assembly GCA_934045905.1. NCBI lineage: Eukaryota > Metazoa > Arthropoda > Insecta > Plecoptera > Leuctridae > Leuctra > Leuctra nigra. The sequence continues at coordinate 26,910,165 of OW203764.1, forward strand.
AGTTCAAAATAATATCAGTTCATGAAAAGGGCCTATGTCCAAGATATAACTCGAATAACTTCTACCTATTTTACTGGCTTGAAGGGAAACCAGAGCTATACAGCATGATAAAATACTTTCTCTTGATCAGAGTGTAAGCTACTATGGAATGAAGATGTGCCACAGAGGTGTAAGATATTACTGTACAAGACCTACCCTTTGTACCAATCTTAACATATGCAGCAGTAACTTGGCCAATGGGAGAGAAGGAAGAAATGAAAATGCAGGCTGCGGAAATGAAGTTCCTGAGAAGTGTGGCAGGAGTGACGAAGATGGACAAGGTGAGGAGTGCAAAGATTAGAAAGGACCTAGGAGTGGTGTCTCTTAGATTTAAACTTGGGAAAGAGAGGCTAAGATGGTACGGACATATGAAGAGGATGGGAGAAGGGGGGATACCATATAGAGAGGCAGAGCGGGCAGCTAGGGGTGGTAGAAGAAAGGCAGGAACACCTAGAACTAAATGGATCAACGGAATAGAGGCAGCCGCTGAAGAAAGAGGAGAGTGTTGGGGAGTAATGACAACAGAGAAGTGGTGGGAAGACAGAGAGAGATGGAGGGAACTGGTGGAAAGAGAGGAGACTGAAGAAGTGGAAGAAGGGATTGAAGAAGTGTGGACTGTGGAGTGTCGGACTTGGCAAGTCATCTCTGAGATCACAAGTGCCCTCGAACATTCGTGGGATCATCCCACCCCCTGACCCGACAGTAGTTGAAAGAAGGGTCGCGATATTTATTATTATCGAAACTTAATTACCTACTACGAAATTTAAAAAAAGTAAACGGGAAGAGTAAAATAAAAAAATCAGAAGATAGTAAAAACATAAGGCTTTCTGTTCAATACAGGCAGATAGACTCTTTTGTTGTTGCCTTGACTTAACATGGTGATTGCCAATGCTGAAATTATGGACAACAATCGCAAATAAAAGTGAAGGAGCAATACTATTGTGGTTCACAACCCGTATAGCAGAAAATAGTCAGAAAACTCCAATGGAAGTGAAGCCCTAAGAATCAGAGCCACGGTTGTTACTTGTCTCACCTTGTGCTCGATGACGACCTTGATGCAGTTGACGATGGCCTCCTTGTGGCCCGGTGCCGCGATGACCGGGTGCTTCACCTCCTTGAGCAACTCGGTGTAGGAGTCGAGCGCCGCTGACACGACGGACCGTTCCTCGTCGGTGCACACGATCAGCGCCAGCTTCGGCACAAACATCACCAGCACCTTTCCCAGTGCTGCAAACACAACACCAATTGGTTTTCACTTAGATCAGCCATCAGCATAGAAATAGACAATCAGATGTGTTCAGTTAGTCTTAGTACTCTAATAAGACTAAGTACTCTTAGTACAGGATTACCTATGATTTATTTTTATTTTTGTAGATTTAAAAAAAAATTGATGGTATGGTACTATTTAGGGTTGGGCGAACCACATATTTTTTAACCGAACCGAACCTCAAACGAACCTTAAATATTTTACCGAACCTCCGAACCGAACATCTGTCCTTTTTTACCTGCAGTTGTTTTATCAGTTATTTACAGTTCGTTTTTCCTATGCTTGAACTCTCTACAGACCGAGACACAGTCAGTTGTTCTGTTAGGCCGAGAAAGACAACATTGCAAGGTGAGCGCGCAATGAAGTCTTTCTCGGCCTAGCAGAACAACTGACTGTGGCTCCATCTGGTGAGAGTTCATACAGTAAAAAAGCAGACTGTAGTTATGATATAAAAAAAAAAACATCAAACATTGTTTGGCATAGCTTGCACAAGGGGATTTTTAATTTTATAGTTCCTTTCTTTGCATCACCAAAGATTAGAAAGTAATTTTTTCATACATAATTATTTAATATTTTGTTTCACATTACCTATATTATGTTTCTGCGAGTGAGGTTCGGTTCGGATATTTAATTTTATGGTTCGGTTCGCGAACATCTAAAGCCGGTTCGGTTTGGGTTTCTAACCGGTTCGCCCAACCCTAGTACTATTCTATTATCTATCTATATTTTATCTATAGGTAGGTACACTCGAACAAATAATAAACGGTACTCGAAAGAAAATGAATTGTTTGATAAAGGTTTGATGGCATCATCCGATGAAGTCTGTGCTAACTCATTATCTAACTCTTGTAGGTGAGCTCTGATCTCATTGATAAAAACAAGGATTGATTGTCAAGGAACCTGCCTAGCAGCCAATCCGCTTTGTACCTATACCATTTTTTATTGGTTTGAGTGTACCTATTTAGTATTTATAAAAATGAATTATGATTAGAGATTTTCATATGCCGTTAAATGCATACTATTGCATAATATTCGAGTGCGAAATTAAAAAATCCATTCCCCTTGAGAATAAGCTAGCAATAGAGAAAAAGACCGAAAATTACTAAGTGGCATTTTGACTTGCGGAAACTCAACTACCTACAGATGTTAAAATATCAATTCAAGTAATCATTTCATCTCACCTTCTCTGCCTTGGTCGGAGTCAATCTCTGCGAAGTTGACGCAGAACTGTGTGAGTGACGAGATGGCAGCTAAGCGGACGTCGTCCTGCAGATATCCGAGAAGATCGAACACGTCTTCGAAACACTCCTCGAGATGTGGGAGGAACGCGGGCCTGCGAGGAAACAGTCATATTATCTCAATCCGCGAAGTTAACAGACAACTGCGAGCTGGGTTCGAGAGTCTCAATGGCTTCGGTTTAATCAAAACATACAATGAAACAATTACCGAACGTCCGTCTGCTAAAGCAACTCTTCTTCTCAACATTTCACAATACATATTTGATTTCAAAATTTCAAAATTCTAGGTATTTACTATGAACAATTTATTTATTATTTTTTCACTGTCAGTAAAGAAATTCAAACTTTGAAAATTAAACAAGGTTTCTTCATGGGCATAAACATAGAAAACATGGAGCTGCATAATGGTAAACAAAGTAGGGAAATTACAAACATTACATGGTAAATATCAGAGAATCATGCAGACAACTTACCCTACACTCTTAGCAATCTCACGTAACGCAATACAGGCCTCCTCTTTCTCATCCATATAAGGGTTGTTGCCCATAACACCTGAAAGAATTAAATAATTATTTTACTGAATAATACCTATTACTCTTTTGCTGAAGTCTTTATACAATTTATTCAATTCCAAATGATCCAAGTCCATTAAAAGTCCACGAGGGAAAAATAAAAAATTATAGGTAGGTGGAGAAGGTTACCTATTTATTTAGTCAAGATTGAAGAGTAAAAAATTATGCAGATCGATTATTGCAAATTTGTTAGTAATTTGCACTAAATGTCCATGGTATGTCCTAATTTAGGGGTTTGAAAGTAAGGTACACTCCCCCAAATAATAAACGGTACTTGGTACAAAACGTATTGGCTGCTGGGCCGGTTTTTTGACAATCAATCCTTGTTATTATCAATGAAATCAGAGCTCACTTAAAAGAGTTAGATAATGCGTTAGCACTTACTTCATGGGATGATGCCATCAAACCTTAATCAGTAAATTCATTTTCTTTCGAGTACCGTTTATTATTTGGGGGAGTGTACCTATGCAATCAGCTATTTCTTCCAGTTAATCGTTCTTGTACTCACCACCAGTCGAGTCCTCGTCCTCGCCCGAAGTATTCTCTATGTCCTCGTCCTCCAGATCATCATCGTCGTAGATCGCAGCAGGCTCATCAGCGTTGCGCACCTCCACACCGTCCTCGCTGCGCACCGCACGCAACATGGTGCTCACCACTAGCGCCAGCTGGGGCGCCAGCTCATCCGGCGTCACAGCCGCAATGGCGCTCAGCAGGCCGTATGTTGCCTTCCGGATGTCGGGCTCGTTGCTCTCCTGCACAATTACTTTGCATTTACACGCCAATGCAGTAGTCACTGGCATTTGGCAATTCGTGTCTATCTGGGGTTAATGTTTGGCAGAGTTTGGGGTTTTAAAGACACTAGGTATCTAAACATGAATCGAAAGAATCACAAAAACTCATCCTTCTCTGTTCTCATCATTGAGCAGATGCACAAGGTTTAATCCCAATGCCACACTAATATGTCATGAATTGTGTCCTGTGGCTTTATGTTAACATGAGATGGGCTGCATAATTTCATTTTATTTCTTTTATTTATCTGCTTCGCTATCTGCTTCGCTATCTGCTTCTCAAATTTTGCAACTGGTTATCAATCAACAGAAAATGGGAGGTTCTTCATAGGTTCTCTGCAAAATAATCCAACATCTGTGGATCACTAATTTTATTTGTTGGTCCGCAATATAAAATGTTCCGGACTTGTTGAACAGTGCTCGTACCAGCAGCCCTGTTAGCATGCACGCAGACAAAGCACTGAATCACCAGTCACCACCAAGACATTACCTGCAGCATGCGCATAGCGAGCTGCATGGTCCCCTGCGCCAGCGGCTGGAACGTCTCGCGCCCGACAGCCAGCGTGCAGTGACCGAGCGTGTCCAGCGACTGAGTCTTCAAGCAGCGCGTGTCGTCGGTCTCCTCCATCGTCAAGTAGCAGTTCAAGCTCTCGATGATGCGCGGGAAGTACGGGATCAAGTTCTTGCTGGCGGCGATAGCTGCAGCGATACAAACACTTTAGTAGCGGACATGGATAGTACTTATTATAGTCGTCGCTGCTGCCTGGGGCTTATGGTAACGAAGATTATGATGAGTTTTGAATGAGCATTACTGAGGTGAGAGTAAATGTGAAATAAAAGTTATAGGCACTTGCTTTCCAATTTGTAGTAGTGCCAACAAGTACCATAATTTTATCTCTTCGAAGTATTTATTTTTTAAGTAAAAATTATCGTTGTAGACCCGTGAAATAAAATAATAATCATCGAATACATCAATGTCTTAAATAAATATGAACTTAATATAGTTGGTACTACTCTGAAATAGTGTATTCTAGCGATAACACTAGTGATATAGTGTGGTTAAATAAATTAAACTTTAATTCTCAATGGGACTGGAGGATTGGATCATTAGGTCCAACCAAATGCATGGGACAAAAAGCAAGTAGGTAACGTATGAACTAACCGGTGGCTCCGATGGAACTGATGGCAAGTTCCCGGATGTGCACCGGATGTCCGGGGTCGAGCGTGGCGATGAGTCTGTCGAACAGCATCGGAAGATACGGGAGCAGCTTGTCGTCGAGGTTCTCGCAGAACATCTCGAGTGCGTAGAACACACGGTCTGCGCCAGGCATGCTGGCGTTGGGATCGCGCCGCAGCTCTAAGGTCAGGTGCGACAAGTAGTCGAATAACACCGGCAACACTTGCGCGGAGTACGCGCTCACGTCGGGCTGCAAGTGCTCGGCAAACTGCCCCAGCGCGAACAGTGCGGCGTTACGCACCACGGGATCGCTCTCTTGGATACCTGCAAACAAACAACGCAAATTTAATCTCTAGTAAGTACCTACTCAGATTGGAGAAAGACCAAAAACACAATGCTTGCAACTTTGCAGTCCTTAACTCTATAAAACATTTTTTCAGACGAATTGTCTAAATATTAGTTTATAATAGAACAAAAACAACAAAACTCCAAGACAGCCAAAAGCCCATCACTAAATATAAGAAATTGAATCAACAAATTTTTCTTCAGAAAAGAATAATGGAGATTGGAGATATGGTATACACTACTCCATCAACTACTAATTTACCAATCAAGAGTTGTTAATCGAATAATGATTGATAAGTTTTCATGATTTTTTTAAAAACCTAAGTCGATTTACGTCATGTCATGTGTCTGTAAACGTAATGAATGACAGTAATGTCCGACCTTGACAGATGCACTGCACAAATGTCTCGAGGTATTTGTTGCGGATATACTCGGTGCATCCTTCAGCAATCACCGCCATGGCTAGATAAGCCGACTTCTTGGCAAATGGTTCCGTGCCCCGCAATCCAGGCTCCATATATGGCAGCTGAAATTGAGCAAATAGATTCACTGGAATAATTAACAACTTGCAGTGTATAAATATTAATTTTATTTGTACATGAAACTATATAGATTGTTCTTCGAGGTGCTAGGAAGATCAAGTACAAGATGTCTTCAAGTTTGAGCTATATATATGCCATGGTGGTTTATTTCAACCTATGTATCAAGATACCGAGCTCAAAACTAAAACATTGGAATTTCCATTTCAAAGAAGTTTAAATTTGAAGAAATAGAACGAATGATTTCTAAATAGTAATAATGCAATGAGTAACATGATTATAAACAACCGGAACCATACCATATTTGGCACGAGTTTGTCTGGCGGCAAATGCAGCGCCAGTAGATCAAGTGTCTGTGTAGCGATGGTTGCCGGTGTCAGATTACCAATGTCGTCGATGATGAATTCGTCGTGCGTGTCGTTGGCCGGTGGAAGACTCATGAGACCGAACAGGATGTGAAGGATCGGCTCCAAGAAGTTGTTCTTCAGTATCAACTGGCAGAAACAAATGAGGAATCAATGTCGTGGTACTTTCAGTAAGTTTCTACATTGCGAAATATGTCACCTTTTTGTATTTTATTTTTAGATGCTAGTCAAGATAATTGAAATTGAAAAACGTTTAGGTACAAACAGTACCTACCTACCTATAATTATTAATAATTTGTAAATTAATTGTTCCAAGCTATATTTATTATTTAGCATGACATTGAATCGTGATATTTACAATGATAACTTTGTAGACAATCCACCAATATTTAAAAACTATGAGACTATTCTGTGTACCAATGATGGTGATAAGCGAGTAGTGGTAAGAAGATGAGGTTGGCCGAGCAGTGATTAGAGAAACATAAATAGGTGGAAAGAAAAGTTTTTTTTTTTTTAAATAATCAAATTACAAAATAGTACAATATATAAGCCTGCTGAACATACAGCAAACAATAACTTTTGGAATGGAATATTTTTGAGAGCAGTTGGGTTGTATTGTAAAGAGTTCTGCACAACTAAAATAACATCACATCCACAAAAAGGATTCACTAAGCTCTCTGGATAGCCAACACGTACGTGAACCTACCTTCTTCTTGTACCGCACGACAAGTCCGACGATATGAAGGGCTTTGACCCGGAGTTCGTCGCCGAGCGTTGCCGTGGCAGCCAGCTCCAGACACAGATTCATCAGCGGCTTGATGTAGATGACCACCGTCGAGATGGAGATTTCCAGGAGGTCGTCAAACAGCTCCATCTCCTCACACGCTCTACTCTCGTCGACCTCAGACATAGCCTTGATGACGTCGATCACTCGGGGCATCAGCTTGTGGAAGCAGTTCACCATCTGGTGGCAGTAACACAGAGGATTTAACTGTAGTTGAATCCAGCAGTTAATTGCTGGTTAGAAGAATGCTTGTCATCATTCAACTTTAAACCCAGAATTAAAGTAAACATGATACCGAACCAAGAGATACAAAGATTTGCTTACCTACATTAATTACAGGTTTACATTATTTTTCTTTCCAATTCCATACAATTTAAAAATGTGGTATCCACTCCAGTGTGTGGCATTAGATATTTAGTTTGATTAGGCAGCTCAATATATAGTGTGCAATACTATTGTACAGTGAGATTCAGAAGAAAGCGGTCGTAGTCCCCCTGTGCCAGGCAGTGTGCATGGGGCACTCCGACCGCTTTCTTCTGAATCTCACTGTACACTACATAGTACATATCACTTTAGTGTGTCAATACAATAAACACTCAAAACAGCGGCAGACTTTGTGTTAGACTTTGCTGTTCAAAAAGGGCACTAACCTATTACAAATATCTTTCGACTACAAAACAAATCCTGTAGTATTTGCTACTTGGGCATCATGTACCTATAGGAAACTACACATTTATTAGTAAAACAAGTGTATAGGTATGAATTGAAAGCATGGGGCTTTTAGTATCCTTTATTCCTTCAAATCAAGTATCAATTAAACTTGAAGAAGCTTACACCATGTTCTTATTACCTTGCACCAACACCACTTCCACTTACGTTCTGGTCCTTGTCAACAAGAGGAACAAAGTGCATCATCGTGAGCAGAGTGTAGTGTTGTAGCGCGGGCGAGGGACAGTTGACAGACTCCAGCGTGGTGATGAACAACGAGGCGATGTAGTCCGAGTGTTGAGCAAAATGCTCGCTCGTACTCTCCGTGAGAATGTTCAGGAGATACATGCCCATCTGAAAAGAACATGAGAGTCATTCCGTGAAGGTAACGTCAATTTACTCAACCCAAATCTTCTCGATACTGCTTCCCCTCTTCACTCCTCTTCTCCATCTCAAATACCAATTGGTTTAAAATAAAAACTCCCACTTGCCACAAGTGACAAGTCGCTCATCTAAAATGCATTAGGTAGGTACTTCAGTTTTTGTATTCTTTACTGATTTTTAAATAAAAATACAATTTTCTACTAACTATGCTCCATTATAGTAGACAGTAGCGACTAGTGGTGACAACAATTTACATATTAATATTTGAAGTTGTGACTTGTGAACATGCAGGGAGTAAAGTAATGCCTAGAAGCTTGAGCTGAACCAGCCATCAATTATAAAATGACAGTTTAAGTTTATATTACCTAACAATCAAGATACTAGGTAATACCGACCTACATGTCATTTAACATTAACTGGGGATTATGGTACCTACCTACTAGAGGAACTCTTTAGAAATTTAACACAATAAAAGTTCAAGCAAAGATATTGCAATACCACAAATGTTCCACAGTGTCTTCTATGCTTACAAACCTCTTTATCAGCAATGCTCTCATTGTTGTTGAGTGTCTGTATAAACTGCAACACTTCTGGCCAGCTATTCGTCGTGAACTCGTGTTTAAAGATGAGAGTGATAAAATGGGCGATGGCATTCTTCACCAACTTCTCTGGTTCACGGACAAATGCTTGTAAAATACCCGTCTTGATTCTAAAATAACAAAAAGGATATACATTTTTGGTAAAACTGTAGTACTAGGTAGTACCTAAAACAAAACACATTGGCTCGGCACCTTAAAATTCTGTTAGGAAGGTTTTAAGCAAATATTATAGATTTGGTTAGGTAGGTAGGTACCTAGGTAGGAAGGAATTAGTACCTACCCTATACATTTTGCAATCCGTTTGTTGAAAAAATCATTTAAAAAACAGCGAAGATGGATGCCTACCTGTCGCGTACATCCACCGCAAGCTTGGTCCAATGCTTGCTTCTCGCGAGCTTCTTGCGGAGCAGTACGGCGGCATATTGGCGGATTTGGGAGTTCTCCGATACGCCAATAACATTACAGAGAGCAGGGATTACATCAGGATTCTTGAAAGCTTCTTTCAGCTCCTCTGTACCCTGTAAATAGACAAATAGCATAGGTACTACTAGGTAATCATAGAAGTCCAGTTTCAAGTCATGCATCAAAACAGCCTTTTGGGAACTAGGTATGTATAGGAAAATCAATTTAAATATGTACTACAGTTTTCAATCTACATTGTATCGTGCAGGCTTCATAAAGGAACATTGGCCCTAGGTCCTTTTCTTTCTTGACTGACAGGTTAACCCTTGAAAGTAGTAGACGTGCACGCACGTGTAGGCCTATGTCAAACCCTGCTGCTCTCTGGTATCAATACACTCGGAAAATAACGGTTATATGTCAAATGTAGACTCATTTCTTACCTGCACGATGGTTGCATTATCATCTACTAACAGCTTCCTGAGTATTTCTTCCATTTTAGCAAAGTTAACGCCAATTTTAACTTCTGTGTGCTCGGTTCTCCGTTGGCGTTGGCGGACGGATTTACGAAAGGAAAGAGAGAGAGAAAGAAAGTCGATATCGAAGATGGTCGAGCCTAGTCGATATAAATCGAATATCGAACTTCTTTACCTACTTGCCGATAAAATAGTATACTAAGTAAAAAGTAAATAAAAAAGAAATATCGGATCAAGATTTCGCCAACCCAGAGTGCAAGTGATGTCAAATTTACACTTTTTTATATTTACTTTGTTATTCACACTTTTTTATTCACAAAAAGTATTTAGAATTGTATCTAAATCCATATCAGCACAGTACAGCAGAAACCAGGTCGTTTTTCCTATTTTCCGGTACCATCATTTTCTTTTATTCTTGAGTAAAAAAAAAAAAAAATGTTATATTGAAATATAACAATTTCAATTTTTTTACAAAGATGATGTGATATTCTGGGTCAGCACCCACATTTTTAGATAAATATCTTTTTTTATATTAAAAGAAGTTACAATTAATATACCAAATATATACATGTATATTTTTAATATACAAATTTCCCGTTTTTACATAAAAAGTATGTATATCCCATCAAATAATTCTCCGTGTCTGAACAGCATCTTATCATTTTTCTCTCAGTACTGAAATAGATTGATACTAGGAAAACGCTCAGTGTAACGCGTTGATGAGCGAGCACGGGTACGAGCAAATTCTCGAACCGGAAATGCGTACACAACGCACAAAAACATATACATCCATATTGAATTGATTATGATATCAACTTAAAAGTGTATGCTTTTCATCGAAACTTTAAAATAGCATCTAAGCACCTGGTTCATAAAGCAAATCAGAATCAATTTTCAATTGGCACTGGAAAACATTCATTTCGATACTTCATTACTGACAGATATTAAAAATGTCAATAACTTCATACGTTCTTAACTGATTGGGATGAAATTTTGTAAAATAAGAGACAATATTGGTCTTAATGATCATGCAAAATATGAGTTTGATCAGAATTATCGAAGACCGTTTTTCATTTTTCAGCCTATCAGGAGTTATTTATTTAAATTTTAACCAATGAATGGATTTCAAAAAAAATTATGGTATGCAAACAAAGAAGGAATTGGTTTTACAACGTACAACATTCAGCTCGATCAAAGAAAAACACTGACCTGTATAGCCAAAATATGAGTTTGATCAGATTTATCGAAGACCAGTTTCATTTTTCAACCTACCTTTAGGAGATGTTTATTTAAATTTTAACCAATCAATTTTTTTCAAAAAAATTAGGGGTCAGCAAACAGAAAAGGTTGTCTCCACATGTGTGCAAAATTTCAGCTCGATCGAAGAAAAACTCTGACCTGTATAGCGTCAGTAAACGGAAAAAAAAAAAAAAAAAAAAAAGAGGTCCGTGCCAAAAGAGCCAAAAGGAGACGCTCGCTTCGCTCGCTCAATCAAAAGAAGTCAACACTTAAAAAATTGAATCTGTTTTCCGAAATAATGTTGGAAATAGATCGAAGTACTTATACAATATTCGTTTTATTTAACATAATATAGAATAGCATTGGTTTATAGCATGGGTTTAGGTGGTCCATTTATGATATTCAACATGGTTTTATTTTATTTTTTTTATTGGTGTCTCATTGTCAATGTAATACACATTCTGGAGCTTGGAATTCACCCTTCCTAATCTATTACTGGGAAAACACCTATGTAGTTGTAACGCGTTGATGAGCGAGCACCGAATATGCTCAAAATTTCCAATCAAACACGATCCATTCAATCAAAGATAGCTAACCACCCACCAAGCTGGAAATGTGTAAAATATGAGACATTGTGCTTTCTAGTCAAAACGATGTTTTTAATATCTGTGAAACACGATCATATCCAGAAATAAATTAATTAACATATACCAATGTACCAATCCAATCCCTATGCCAACCCATAGTGTCTGAGCCTTTGCCCCTTCAATAAAGAAAACTAAATCAATTATGTATGAAATCAAATCATTTCACATCCATGATAACAATGATCTGAAATGATTTCAGACCTATCATTTCGTTTTCGTTATAGAATAATATAGATTCTGGGCCAACTTCCTCAATATGAAAGCAAGTTACAATATGAAAAGTCTAAATACGATTAAATCGTGATTTTCAGTGAGCATACGAAGCGAAGGCGGCTGCCTTTGAAGTGGCACAACACATGCCTTCACCACCGACAACTGCTGTCGGGAGCTCTTTTCCAAGATTTTATTCCTTTTTACTTCACCCTGCCGCCATTAAACATGCGATGTGATGTAAGGAAATGTGTGGAGAGAGATCTCGTCATTGTCTTAGCCCACGGCACCTACAGCTCCATTAGTCCTACATGTAAACTAGCTGTGAAATGTCAGAAATCTCGGCACAGATCAGAGGATAGGCGCCCGCAGAACAATGAGGTGTTCATTAGTGAAGAGCCAATATTAGAACTAGTGTAGAGTGAAGTAAGAGTTAGACCAGTGGCGCCTGAATAACTTGGGTGTTTTCACAGTTTTCAGGAGAGAATTGAGTTTTTTTTCGTTCTTTAAACATTTTTCATTCATTACGAGATTCTATTTCAACTCGTTTTATATGTTTTAAAAATCACGGTTCTTCTGCTCAAAATTTTGTCAAATCAAAGTTTTCGATTGTATTCTTACATGCATTGATGATTAGAAAAATAGTCCCGCAGCAATATATTTGGTTTAGCGGGTATAATGTAGTCATCTTTAAATTTGTATATTTTAAAAATATCATAAGTTGAAATGATATCATTGCGTAATTTGTCTGTATGTATTTTAAATTTCAAAAATACACTACCTACCTATTGTTTGTTTAAAAAACTAAGTTTACCTAAATAAGGAAAAGTTGTGGGAAAGTGACCCCTTTTTGCGATAAGGCTCTTTTTGTCTCTCGAGAAAATACGCACATCCAGCCTCTCTCTAGCTAATTAAATGAGTTAGGTATAACATTACGTCGTGTAGGTACTAGATTTGTGACATTCTTATCAGTCACAGAATATTTACACTTTCTTTTGAAACCATGACAGAAAGGCATTATTTCTATGATCTCAATAAATACCAATCAATAAAAAAAGAACAGAGTACATGAACCCTTTGAATATAAGCTATTCGGTAAATTTGTAGGAATGTATAGGAATTTGTAGTGATGTGAAAGACACAAGTAAGAAAATGTGACTGCAATGTCCTCTTAAATTCTGCAATCTGGTGGTGGTGCCCGTTTACATGAAAACACTCTCAGCTGAAAAGTAAGTGGAGGTGCCAGGTCAAGGAGTAATCATCGCACTCAATTTATAAGAAAGAAAGGAAACTAATCTTAAGCTATACATTCTGTTTCTGTTGTACATCAAGATGCATAAAGATTTAGAAGGATTATACACTACCTAAATCCTAATTGGAAGACCTGTCACTTATCTAACACAGAGGACAAGCTAATCAAAGTGTTTATTGCTCATAAAAATATTTAACACTCATCAGAAAAACAGCGAAACTCAAAATTTTGGCCCACAAAAAATGTATCCACTTGAAGAAAGCAATACTATTAATTGCGTTCGCCAGCATCCATGCCTGTGGTCTGAGGACATTCTCCCCCCTCCCTCAACGACTTAAACACGTGACCCGATGTCACTGGCACGCTGCAGTCTGCTCATCATCATCCCTTATCTCCATAGTGACATTGCACTCGCATCCCTGCAGGCTGGACCAGTACTTGAACACATCTCCTATGGCACTTCACTGTGGCTGAAGAATGCAAGCGAAATGATCACGCTGGAATCCAGACAATTCCAGAGGTCTGACAAATGGGAAAAGTTAATCCACAGATGAGGAGCTACATTTTAAAATGCAATTTGTCCATTTTGTGTTTCTTTTTTCTGTTAGAGGTGAAAAAAAACATGAAGAGCTTCAATGTTAACGCAGTCTGATACTCGAACTTGAAAAAATCATATTAAACCAAAATGTAATTGAGCGAGCGAAGCGAGCGTCTCCATTTGGCTCTTTTGGCACGGACCTCTGTTTTTTTTTTGTTTGTTTTTTTTTTTTCTGTTACTGACGATATACAGGTCAGAGTTTTTCTTCGATCGAGCTGAAATTTTGCACACATGTACGTAACATTTCTGATTGTTGCAGACCCTAATTTTTTTGAAATCCATTGATTGGTTCAAATTTAAAAAAAATTAACTTTCGATTGGTTGTTTTGATCAAATTGAAATTTTGACAAGTCATTACCCCCAACATTGTACCCAATCAAACAAAGTTTCAGCCAAATCCTCCCATTGGTTAAAATTTAAAACCATCTTTCCTGTGTTTTTAGAAATTTAAACTATAACCGATTGAACGATCAACTTATAACTTCGCATGATGGTTGGGTCCAACATTATCTGCATTTTTGACAATTTTCATACTAATCTGTGTTTAAATCCAAACGTTATTGACATTTTACGGACTATTAGCGTGTTGGCTGTCAAATTCACGGCGACTTCGACTCTTCAGTTCAAGGCAAGGTAGTTAGAGCAGAAACTTTCAAACGCAAATGAAACTGATAATGACCGTTCAACAGTCGATCTGATATTGTGTAGACACACTTATATCATATGAGTGGTCTCAGGTATATTTTTTGAAGGAGATCCTGTGATTTTTGAAAATTAACACGGAACAGTTCAATCATAAAGGTTCAATTGATCAACTTAAAGCTTTGCATGGTTATTTGGACCAATATTTTAGGAATGTTTTGAGATTTCTATACAAATCTGTGGCGAAATTTTAGAATTATTGGCTTTTAATGACATTTTCGATAGACAGAATTTCGGTTCGAGGTGTTGCGCGTATCCGTGCTCGCTCATCAACGCGTTACTCAGATTCATTGGTTAAAATTTAAATAAATATCTCCTGATAGGCTGAAAAATGAAAACGGTCTTCGATAATTCTGATCAAACTCATATTTTGCATGATCATTAAGACCAATATTGTCTCTTATTTTACAAAATTTCATCCCAATCAGTTAAGAACGTATGAAGTTATTTACATTTTTAATATCTGTCAGTAATGAAGTATCGAAATGAATGTTTTCCAGTGCCAATTGAAAATTGATTCTGATTTGCTTTATGAACCAGGTGCTTAGATGCTATTTTAAAGTTTCGATGAAAAGCATACACTTTTAAGTTGATATCATAATCAATTCCATATGGATGTATATGTTTTCTGTGCGTTGTGTACGCATTTCCGGTTCGAGAATTTGCACGTACCCGTGCTCGCTCATCAACGCGTTACACTGAGCGTTTTCCTAGTTATTAATTATTTATGTAAATACTGGATTTCGTATCTCTTCCATGCTATAATGTATAATGTCAATAGAAAATCGCGTTTATCTCTGTCCAATGTCTTTGGACAAATTGCATTTTGAAATGTAGCTTCTCAGATGGATACATTAGTTTTGACTTTTGGGTGAACATTTTACTAATTTCAGTTTTATTTTTCATTGTGGGCTTTTTCAGATGGCTCTAGCGAGACGATTGTTACAAATTTGCATATCTTTAATTGTTAAATCCTATGTAAAACTTGTTAAAAAAAACTTGAGAAGCAGTTAAATAGGAGAAAAAATTAGTTTCTTAAAATTCCAGTTTTAACATTTTTACAGTGAAAATGGTTGATAGAACTAGAGTTTTAAAAATGTATTTTCAATTCAATTCAATTCAATTTATTGGTCTGCTTTAAATTTACATTTGGTGGCAAACAACACTTCATATCAATTCGTCGTACATAATTGTCATGCCATGACGTAATTTGAGTCGTGAAGCCCTTTAAAGTAAAATGGTTTCGATTATTTAATTCGATATGGAGAATACGAGAATAGGTGATATTTCTCACTATACAGCACATCACACCATTTCCTGTCACTCCAACTCCATTGGCAGTTTCCAATAAAACAAAACTGTTCCTCTGTTTAAAATGCCAAGAAATTGAACCCTTTAATGTAGATTCTTTTCCTTCCCAAACTGTCAAATAGCTATGTTCGTATTATGGAACGAATTGTGACCATTCATGCTGTGTTGAAATTCGGAATGAGGTGCGCAGTAAAGTAAACCCTTGGGTACGCACAGTACTAAGTCCAAATGATCTATGTCTATGACGGTAAATATACCAACATTCTCATGGAATATAACCAAAATCGTTCCACTGTTCTGTAACTAGACTAGGAGAAAGATGTTGATGAGGATGATGAAAGATGAGGATGGACGATGGCAAGGAGGCGGTCGTTGCCTATTAGTAGGGATGGCTGGCCCGGGAAATGCCAGGGGTCCTTGGCCGTGGGGGGCACTTGGGGAAACGGTGTGACGTGAATACCGTCATCAACAGGAAAACAAACAAACAATCAAACAAACAAACAATCAAACAAACAAACAAAAACAGATGTCGGTGCCAAAATAGCCAAAAGGAGAGTCTGTCACTTTCCTTGCAATTAGGGTGATCGCTTATCAAATTTATGGTTTTTATAATATCATTCGAAATTTCAAAATTACCGCTCGAAGTTTGATGTTATCTGGAAGAGTAGTATTTCAGAAAACTGATGTTTTCTGAAAGAGTAGTATCCACGTCCGATCGTCAATGCTAAATTTTCCTTAAGACAACTTAGCGCGGGTGTCCGCAGGTATGACGACCGTCTCATCCCCTCATTGTTGCTCGGCGTTCCGATTTCACTGCCTCCTACATGACGGTCATTTACTGAATGTTCAGCTGACTGGCATCAACCAGGCCGATGTCCAAGACGGCCGATGTAAACAAATCAGAACTGTCATATTAAGTATTTCCAGTGACATTTCACGCGAATTTTCACTAAAAGACGTGTGTTTATTAACTAAAAACGTCATACAAGTGTATTGTGTTCTGTTTTTAATAGTATACCAAATGAAGTGTAAATGTGACAGAATATGAAAACTATATTATGTTGTTCTTGTAAATCAAAACAAGTGAAGTTGCTGTGATTGCCATTATTGTATATGACATTCATCCCGAGACCTAAAGGGGCGCAAGATTGAAGTAAGTTTCTAATTTTATTCGCTTCTATTTCCAATGTAGTACTGTTGAGACCAAACTAAAAATGTTTCAATCAACGGATTGAACAATTGACCCGAACGTAAAAACTTGGATGTGCTGAATTTTATCTCGTTCACGTAGTCTTGTCTTGAATTGTGCATTTGGCTTTTGAACTGAAATTTTGTACAGTCATTGACGAGCCTCTATTGAACTTTCCTAACAGCCGTCCTTTATGACTGCAAAGTTGTCTGTGGTTTCACTCAGTATCGCGAGGCAAATGTTGGGTAGGTTCCCTACTAATTAGCCATGACTGCCTCATTCCCACCGTCCATCCTTACCTACTCTTTTTCATCATTTCACACTCATAATCTCACAACCGTAATCTGCCACCAGGAAAACGCTCGGTGTAACGCGTTGATAAGCGAGCACCGGTATGGGCAGTATGTACATCGTGCTATGATCAAACCAAAATTCCGTAAATACCTACCTAATACCCGAACGATCACTTGCAGGATCACAAAAGAGTTCAAATTTTCTTCAGGAAGCAAAGACTTTTGAAAGACGTTTGAAAAATACCAAAATCGAACAAATTCTCTGTGGGGTAAGTTTGTAAGTTTGCGAAGAATCAACCCTTGCAAAGGTGTGCAAGAGACGTTATTGGTTTGGTGGGAGGGGGGGGGGGGGGGGGCAACACAATTTATTTTTGCCAGAGGTCCTTCCTTCTCTAGTTACGCCTTTCTAGTAGGGAATGTTCCCACCCAGCATTTTTACACTCAACTGAGGAAAACCATGAACAATTACCTCAGTCAAGAAGGTCAGCCGCGGGAATCGAACCCGAAGCCTCCCGAGTGCAAGTCCAGAGCTTTACTGCCTGAGCCAACAAGCTCTGTTTTAAGTTTCATGTCAAATTCTGTAATGACACCCACTTCCTTTTTAACATTTTGGTGAGTAAACAGGCATGGACCATTTTAAAATAGTGATCTTCATTTCAAAATTCAAAATTTTAATGTATCCTTTTTAGGAAATGTATTTAATTAATTTTCGCCCGTGGTCTTGAAGGCGCAGTTCTCACGTGTTGCAGTGGAGTGAAGCTGGCAGCAAGGAGATGAACACGAGATGATGCATAGAACGACGTGTGTGGCGATCAGCGCCACAGAAGCTGCTGTAAAACGCTACGAAAATAAACAGCCACGGCCAGGCTTCATGGCATGCTCTGTCCCGCTTATTTATCCTTCTTCCATTCATTTCATTGCATGCTCTGGGTTTTAGTAACATTTAGCTTTGTTGCCGACAATTCGGCGTATCGACATTTCGACTTTAGAGATCGTATGGGATGTGTTGCTGTCTTTTGCTGCATGTGAAAAATCTTCTCCATTTTTGCTGATACCTACCTGTACATTATAAGCGTTACCTTCAACCAAAATATTGAACCCAAATTTTTATATTAATCTACGTTATTTGTTCTATTTATAAATGATGTGTGTTATATAGTCAAAGAAGTGACATTAAATGGTTGGATGGAAATGGCTTAAAATTGAATGTGAGTTAATCAAAATTAATAAACAATTCCCTGGAGTACGAGATAGTAAGTAATAAATGCACAAACTGTGTAACTATTGATGGTGTGCCATTGGAAAGAGAAATTAAATACTTGGGCATTATTATAAATGACAAACTTAACTTTAAAAATAATAACTTTTTTCTAACATTTTCCCGGGATATTTTGTTTTGTTTTTGAAAGTTTTGAAGTAGATAGGACAACATAGCAAACCCGGATTTGCAGTAAGAGCCAACTATAGAGACCTACTTATATTTTCTGTAAAGTAATAATTTCATGTAAATAATAAAGAAATCGATGCTATAATCTATAATTTTTCATGCTATCTCCCGACCTTCTACAAACAAAATTATTTTTGAGTCACACGATAAATTAAAATTGAGTAGTTCCAACCAAAGTTGCTTCTATTTTTACGTTCAAGTCAATTAAGTTTAACTGATCCTAAGTTTGAATATAGATTTGGTTCCAGCGCATGAAGTACTTAGCACATTTCAACACATCTTAAAAGATTCCCGGCTAAAATATTGCCTGAAACACTTAGCCGCAGCTTCCCGAACCTCCCGCTCCGAGAGTGCATTGACAGACAGGATCTATTTCACGGAGTTCACTTAAGATTAGAAGCACAAGATGACCAGAATGCAGATTGAAGATGCCTCAAGCACGGGGTATTCCTGGATGACACGCGATTTATTTTAAAATCTTTTAGGAAACAGAGATATTGTAAAAAATAACGCTTGAAAGTTTGTAGGGATGGAGGTTGGCTAGTTTCTAAAAGGCAAACTTTTAGCATGTTTTGAAAGTAAATCGTAATATATTGTTTGTAATCTTTGTTCTGCTTCTCAGATATTATGAAAAAGTGTATCATAACTCATAACCTCATATAATATAGCCTCATAAACTCATAATTTTAGCTCAAAAAATTATCATTAACAAAATCATCAAAAAAAACAAGATCACACAAGCATAAAAAAATAAAAAATAAAAATAAAAATCCTAATAAGAAGATTTTTGATATTACAAAAAGAAACACAATATGTTTAAACCCAAAAATAAAACAACCGTACTACGGAAAAATATGAAAGTACAACAAATGAAATGAATAAGTTTTAAAGTAAAAATCACTGAAATTTAAGAAGTACAAAATTCAGGTGAGCACTAAACAAACTGACGATTAATACCTTAACCATGGTTAAAATTGTAATTTACCTACATGGGCCAAAAAAATGTATTAAAAAATATAAGCATGAAAGAGTTCTTATTTTCTATCACACTCTCCTCTGAGATATAACCCATCATCATCGAGCTATCTCCACAGCATCTGCATCTCGATATGTCTTAGTGTAGCAATAACTTATGATTCAGTCGCAGCAAATCCACTTCAACTAGTAATTAGCTAGAAGAGATGAAGATGATCTTTCTTCACAATCACAATCGCGCAGCTGGATTGCCAGACGATAATGCAGTCGTTTCTTCTTATGATCAGAGTTTCCAATCCATCGATAGAATCATTTCACAGCTTTATGAAAATAATAATAGAAAAAGTATGAACTTCCACAGAATCAAGGATTTTTATGTGTCATTTCAAAGATAATTCTAAATTCCAGAAACACATACGAAATTTTTCACTTAAATTTCGTACTTTTCTAAAAAAATATGATATCCTAGATAAAATTACATAATTTAGCATCACTTAAATTTTTGTAATTACGCCCCCCCCCCCCCCCCTCCTCTCCAGAGCCGGGCCACGAAATGTTCCGTACATATAGCATCACTCAAGATATTTCCCTCAAGACGCCTTTACTCAAGATATTTAAAATTGAAAAGATGCGTTTATATAAGGACATTTTCTGATTTTGCTGTAAACAGTAGCTTTTTTAGTCATTGTCATTCTGAATTATAATTCAACCAAGTTGACTTCTTCGCAGTGGAAGAATGCACCATTATGGCAGTAAGGACTACTTATCCTGCAATCGATGTTTGCTAAATTTCACACATTCCCAGCAAATTCGCTTGTAAACTATACTTGAACTTCTTCGCATCCTGCTTGAAGGTTGATCTTTCCATGCGAATACCTCAATGACGCACACAGAAGATAACGTGTTAAATATCACTAACTACGTCACACCGAGGTTTAACGACGCACGCAACTACAAATGACGTCACAAGTTGAGTCACTACGCAAACTGTCCATCTCTTAGTTATATGACATGTTCATGACATTCAAATAAATATAGATTCTATGAAACTAATGCAGCTAGTATAAAAATACTGCAGTACTCTAATTTTCTTGATATTTTTCGTATTTCAATCATACTATAACAATATTGCTTCTCCTTTTAATCATTGTCAAATTTTTCTTTAAATCATTATGAGGTAAATTGGTGAAGATAGTGAACATTTGTCAAAGTTAATTTAATACAATCAAGCATAATTCGTTGTTTGTCTACATAAGGGAAATAAGAAGGTCACTTTCAACAATAATTTTGTTTCTCTTAATCAATAGAATTATTTATTTACAAGTTCCTCTCCTATTTATACGAAGATACAAATCATATGATTTTTTTATATTTTTTCAACGTCTTAAAAATATAATTTTAAATCAAAAATAATTATCATTTTAAAGCTAATTATTTATAAATACACTTCGGTTAGTAGCTGAATCATGAAAATCATCACTTCTATCGTCTTAATAGTCACTTGTTTTGAACTTGTTTCACTGTCTTGTGTTTCACATGGTGTATTTGACGTTCTCGTAGAAGGGTAGTGGGGTGGTGGCGGCGGTGGGGGAGGGTAGACCGATGGGGATGGAAGGCGGTGGTGGTGTCATGTAGGGCTTCCGATCACACGACACTGGCTGCATGTTGCTACCGCGCATCACTGCAAAACACAAACACAAGATTGTACGAGCAATTCAAATCAATTGTGATATCCAGCAGGGAAAATAGCTCAGTCAGTACACTACTCAAGTTTTTATAGATTTTTGGCAATCATGTAGCAGGGGCGTTTAATCATATTGGCTATAGCCTCAGGGCAGTATTGTGGAAGCTCCTTTTTTAAAATGCAATTAGAAAAATTAAATTTTCAAAGTCCAAGTTCCTTTTTCAGAAATTTAAACGAAATAACAACCCCCCTAAATACAAATAGGGTATGGAGGTATTTACCTTCCTCGTGTAACTACCCATAGATTACAAATAAAAACGTTGAACCAAACCAACTCGCTCTTTTACGAAGCACTAAAATATACGATGCAAATAAGACAATGCAGATTCGTATGGATATGTGAAGATATAAAATAAGTACAAAGGTAATGTAAATAATTAAATTTTCGTCATATCAAATCATGTAATAAACTGAATTGAAATTAATTTAAGTTAGTTCTGAAATATGAAGAAAGTGTCCACTAAAAAGTTCATAAAAACGAGATCGCTCTTGAAAATTCCCTTCTATAATTATACCTATTATAAAGCTCAGACTATTTTATTTTGTTATAATATTTATCGACAGTCGACAGCTAGGACATTTCTAAGATCATAATGATAGAACTATTCAAAATGATGGCCAAATAATTCAGTTGTCATTCCACATTTTCCAAACTCCGAATCGAAACAGATTTCTATAATTGAGTCATGAAATCCGATGCTCTGGCTGTGAATTCCTCTCCACATGGATACGATGTGCTCGCAATATGTGTCATGGGTGGTCTCTGTTGTTCTTGTAAGAGTGTAGAGTAATGGTTGCAAGAATCTTGGCGCAGCGCATCACTGCACGTCACTCATCAGCACATCATGTTGCAGATCGCAGCTTCACGGGAAGACAGAATCAAACATGAGAGTAGATGCAGTTGAAAGGAGGAAGAAATTAGATCGAAAGCGCGATTATGTTCTTTAGAGTTCCACTGAAGAATGAAGATCGCTATAAATGTAGGAGACTGTTTGTATTTTGTATCTAAACTGTTTGTATTTTGGCACTTGACACATATTTTAAAAGTTATGTAATGTTTTGTTTTTTTAATTATATATTTATTCAGGTGAATAATATTTATAAATACCTACTTGCATTGGATAAACAAAGAAGTTTCGATAATTTTATGAGCGATTTTTAAATACCACATCTTTGAGTCAAGCATCTTACTGTGTAATTCAGTTTCATCATGGGCTATCAGAAAATACCTCATTGCGAGTTACACGAGTCCTTTTGTCGAGGTTTTGACGATTACTACATGTCATATGTTTTCCATTGTTATAGTATCTTGATTAGATAATTGTATTTTTATCTGGATAAAGATAAAGATAGCCTGCCAAACGTTTATCTAGATAAATAGATAAAATTCCAAGAAATCATCTAAGAGAGATAACAAATAATTATCTAGATAATTGTAAGAGATAATAGATATGTTTTTACCAAATACTACTAAATACTACAATATTGTACAAATACTACAATTCCCTAATTATTTTCAAATTCTAAATTCGGAACTCGAGATTTTAAAAAATGGGATCGTCAAAACAAGGCAACTAATGCGACTAAACGGAGATGATTTTCCTTTTTCATATCATTTGACATTTGAGGTTCGTATGTTCATACCACAAATGCATTTTGATTTTTTTATCTAGATAATAGCCAATAGATAACAATATTTTTGTATCTATACGTAAAGATTAAGATTACCATTTATTTAATTCTAAATAAGATGTAGATAAAAAATAATTTTCTAGATAATTTAAGGCACAACACTTGATCTTGATGGGCACAACTAGGCACAACGGGTTTCTAGTGCTATAGGAACATGATCTGGGCTAAGTTTAAACTTTGTTCTGCTACTTAAAAGTAATTTCATTCTCGTAAAGAAGTAGGTAACAGTCACTCATGGTCCTCAGAAGTATAGGTAATTAATTACTAATTAGTGACTCGTAGTCAATAGTCACTATAGTCTAGTATAGTCTCACGTAACACTACTAATGTAGTTTATTCCCCCATTTTCAGAATTAATGTGCAGATAGTTGCTGTATCTCTGATTTTATTGGGTTTCTTTTTAAATGTAGGGAATGTCAAATTTATATTTAATTCGTAGTAATTTACAGAAAAATCTTCGATGGAAAAAATCAGATGTAGACGTAGTTCCACATTTCCACATTACGAGACGTAAATCTACATGAAAGTAGATTTACTTTCGATATTTGGTTTTACATGGAGTGAGTGAAGCCCCCCCCCCCCCCCCCCCCCCCCCCCGCTCTCGTAGATTTCCAAGAAATGAACGCGATCAGGGCTGATAACCTGTTGTCACATCCCATTTTAGAAATTATTATAAAGCATGCGAATTACATGAAAATAGTAATTTTATTCAGATTTACAATTTCTTGAATTGCGAATTGATCTATTAAAATTAACTATTATCGCTCATATCACTCCCTTATTTATGTAACTTATTTTCAGTTCAGAAAACTGAGTAAAAACTTAGAATGCAATCTGATACAATATTTCATATATTTTGGCCTTGACCTCCCCAATAAATGTCAAATCTGACATTAAACTTGTTGATATTTAGTATCTCTTGTTGAATGGCTGATGAGTTTGATGGATAATTGATGACTGATTGAAGATGGGATCTCGAGTGTTGTTGCTCCTCGGGAGGCCAACATTCAGTTTCACAGCTTCACAGTTTCACAGTTTCTGCGCTAACATCTTGAGCAGAGCTCAAATTACAACATGATTTCATTCACAATTGCATGTTTCTTGCGGATGGGGTTTAAAAATTGTCTTGCATGAATAGACCATTTGAGTACTTATTTTCCTCCAACTTCAGAGATATTTTCTGCATTTAATGTGGTGCCAGCGCGAGCGATTTTGATGCGTTTTGCAGGCACTTTTTTGGATAGATTGGAGACAAAACGGGTTTACGAAATGATTTGAAATTTTAACCATGATTAGATAAAAGACAAACTTAGGGTTATCCCTTGGTACATTTTTAATTTTTTACTTCGTTAATTAGTAATAATTGGTTATTTTTTGTGAAAAATTTACTATTTTCTTCTCTCATTGGGTGCTGTATGAAATTTAATTTTAAAAATGTGATAAGTGATAACCCTAAGTTTATCTTTTATCTAATCGTGACTAAAATTTGAGATCAATAGACAACATCATAAATTATCTAGTTAGCTCTGCTTTTCAAAAAATTTCATATGCAGTACCGTGATCCAAGTATCTATTATGGTTTTTCAACGATGGATCATAACCATAATAGATACTTGGATCACGGTACTGCATATGAAAATTTTTGAAAAGCAACATCATAAATTATCTAGTTAGCTCTGCTTTTCAAAAAATTTCATATGCAGTACCGTGATCCAAGTATCTATTATGGTTTTTCAACGATGGATCATAACCATAATAGATACTTGGATCACGGTACTGCATATGAAAATTTTTGAAAAGCAGAGCTAACTAGATAATTTATGATGTTGTCAATTGGCTAACGGTCTCCAATCGTATCGGAAATTTCATAGTTTTGAGCAGTTTTGTTGAAAAACCAGCGCCTATGAACAATGCAAGAAGCAAAAAATTAAAAGAACGACAAATATACAATCAGACTGATCATGTGAACATCCTATCAAAGTTACACCCACTTATGAAACAATTTTTCTCTCTCAATTTGTTAAAACGGCCGAGCGCTAGTATCACCTTAAAATGTTGGTTTATCATTATCAATTTCTTAAAAATGCAATTGAATTTTGCAAGGTGCAAGAGCAATCAGTCCCTACATGCTTTTGTATGATGGTTCATTCTGCAGTCAATCCCTGAGGAACTTCTAGGGATCATCAGAACTTTTGAACAATTCACACACAATAAATCCAATATTTGTGCCTAAACTCGACGCAGATGGTGACAATTACCTATAAACATTTCCATTTTATTTTACCTTTCTGTAGAGTTTGTACACAAATATTTTAGAAATTGGTGTCTTTCAATACTCTGCTAACTTTTATACGGTTGATTAGGATTGTGTCATGGCAACAACCAATCCTAGAATGACGTGTTAGCTTCATTACTTATTAAAACTGGGCCTTAGTCGATTAAAAAGTACGCAAACCATTTTTCCAATTGAAAATAATTTGAATGGTTCAAAAGTTATGACACACGATATTAAATTATCGGAAAAATTAACCCAAGAATTAACCTCGAGGAACAAGAGGAATCTGCGTTGTAAAAATAGCAACTTTCGATATGTTAAATGTGCATATTCAACGCCAAAAAATAGAACCCAGTAATGAGAAAATACCAAAAATTATCCAAGCAAGGTTTCAAGAAATCCTAAAATAAATTTGTCATTCATGTTGCTAAAACCTGTCCATCCACCTACTTCACCTCATGCACTTGACGCACTAGTCAGTCACTACGGAGTCATGACGTGGAGGGTGCAGGCGCCGGCGCCAGAGAGTTGTGACCCGCTGACCCGCGTGTTTTGACAACTCTTGAAACACGAGCTGCTTTCTCTGTCTGAGGCGACGGCAACGTGTGACCGTCGCGCTCCTGTGATCAGGGTCTGACAGGTCTGACACGCCGTGGCAAGCAACGCGTTCTTACTGCACTTTACGCTGCACACATGCACTAGCACTGTCAAACAACATCCAGAGGGTAGGTAGGTATAATTTAATAGTGTCAAATAATGGTGTAATGTAGTAATCCTCCTATGTACTATAGTCAAGAAGAAAAACGTAACTGGAACCATCTCTTATGAATATAAAAAATGAATGAATGAACACTTGAATCGTCCATCACAGTCCAACAGGGAAATCTCGTGAAATTTTATTCTAGTAAATTTCTAATTATCAACACAAATAATAATGTCAAAACACTTATCACCTGTGAAATCTAAAATGATTATTCATAAAAATCAAATTCAAATATCATAGGAAATTTTGGCGGGAAAAACAGCCTGGAACAAGAATCAGAACTGTGATGTCATATCCAATCTTCAACAATGTGTTACTATGGTGATTCCTTTGTTGCCAGCTATGGCAAAATGTCATTGTCAATTTTCCTGTTAGAAGAGATCTATTAATTTTTGTAAATTAATTCCTTGAAAACTATTCGTTCCACAACAAAAATAATAGCACATCTGTGTTCAACAACATCTCAACTTTCATAAAATAAATATTATTATGAAATCTAATCATCACGAGAATTCCTTGTTGTCTCATACCTAAATGTCTATGCGATTGACGATTGATTAAATCTATAGGTACGATTGACAACTCCGGGATCATTCTAAAAATTAGATTCGATCACTAAAAATATTACGAAAATACAAGGGAACGACCACTAATTTTGTATTAGTGCAGTTTGGTACACGATATTGTATAAAAAAATATAAAATGTGAATAATATCACTGACTCAAGAAATAAGGCGATTATCGTAGTTACAGAAAAAATGCTCCTTTCAAGTTGTCAAAAGTTTAAGCAAACGCATAACCCAGAGATATGGAGCCTATTTATGTAAATTCTATTTCTTTTTTTCTTTGTAAGTATAAGAAGTAAATTTGATTGAAGCCGAGAAGGATCCAATACGAGAGAAATAAAATAAATGGTGTCCCAAATCCAAGTTTAGAGATGGTCTTTAATTGACTCACCATGGTCTGACGACGTCTGATGCAAGCTGTACTGATAGGAGTAAGAGTCCGCCGTCGGAGGCGTCATGGCGCCGTGGTGATCGTTCATCGGACTCAACGGCGTCTTCAGATAGCCGTCGGTCGTCTTCAAGTAGCCTCCATCCGACGCTCCATACGACGCCATCTGCACATGTGGACTCCCCCAGCCGTCGCGCTCCCCCTGGTACACGTTGTTCACCGACGTCGGCGACCCGCTGTACTCGTAGCTCGTCGGCGACGTCATGTAGTGTCCCATCGCCGCCGACTGGTTGGTGTACGAACACGTGGCTTGGTAATCTTGCTGTGGGAGTTGGTCGTACGACTGGGAGGTCACCGGCAACATGGCGCCGCTGTTGCCAGGGTTGAAGTACGAGGGATGGTGATGTGGAGGATGATATTGCGGCTTCAGAGCTTGACATTTACGTCGGAAGCCTCGAGGACGACGACGGAATGAACCTTCTTCGAACATAAACTCGGACGCAGGGTCGATCGTCCAGTAATGACCCTTTCCCGGCCTCCCCAAACCTTTGGGCAGTTTGATAAAGCACTCGTTGAGAGAGAGATTGTGTCGTACGGAGTTCTTCCAGCCTTGATACGAGCCGCGGAAGAACGGGAACCGTTGCTGGAGGAACGTGTAGATCTCGCTCAGAGTGAGTCGCTTCGCCGGCGAGCTCTGGATCGCCATCACGATGAGGGCGATGTACGAGTAGGGTGGCTTCTCCTGACGACGCACTCCCGAGTTACCCTTCTTCACCGCGACCAGCGCTCCGGCGTCCGACGGCGACCCCTTGGCGTCGTCATGCAGCTGGGCGTCGGCGACGTCATTGCTGAGGATGACACTGTGTTGGTGTTGATGCAGATGGAGGTGATGGAGATGCTGCTGGATGTTGATCGTCTGCTGGACCACGGAGGTCGGGAAGTGACCCGACTGAGTGATGCCGCTCGACTCATGGTGTCCGACTAACGTATCCTCGCTCTTCATCATCGCTACTTCTTATAGTTACTTGAAACAATGTTTACAACGCCCCTCTAGAGCGGCAATACCACAAACTCGATAAACATTTACTCTTTCTCGGCTTGCGCGTTGGTCTCTTGTCCAAACAACTCGAGCCCGACTTACGATGATTACTTACTCGTTTCGATGATTACAAACACTCTCAGCCAATGTATATACACATTTCTAATACGAGTACACCACCGTTCATAACCAGGACCTTTTAATCAACATTCTCACACGCTGTTTACACAAACACATACGATTAACGTATACAGTTTACTGTAGTCGAAATCGCACGCCAGTCTCCGAGAAGCAACCCTCGACGAGATCCCCGTGCCGGTCCGTAATGAACTCGAGCCCTGAGTCAACTCGCGAAGATGATCATGGAGAGATCCTTGCAGTGGGCGGTGGAGGGTGACGACGTGAGTGAGACGACATCGTGGTGCTAGAGGGTGGCGTGAGAGAGATGGTGGGTAGGAGGCGGAGTTGACGCCAGAGGGAGGATGGATCTCGTTCTGGATGAAATGATGAGAGGAGTGAGGATAGGAGTAGAACGAGTTCCCCCTCGGATGCTGGGATTCTGACATCACCGACTACGCTAATAGCCATGTGGAGGCGGCGGCCAATGGGACCGCGTTTCAAGAGATTAGCTCCTCCTAGAGGGGAATAGAGTCATGGCGGTGATTCATCTTATAGGCAATATACTCCGAACATTCAATATATTACGCTCAAGTACTGATTTTTAATAAGCTTAACCATCGCTCGTTCTTGATTTGTGTTTCATTAATGAATAACCATTCAACTCTTCACGACGATGACGTATTATAATATAATTTTAGTAAAATGTACACAAGTAGACAAGAAATAGATATGTTTCGAATTAAAATATAAAATTTGTCCTTCAAATAATCTGACGTTTTTTTCAGATGCGAGGGATGATCCGGATTTATTGTATTGTCAGCGAACTTGACTCCCAGCACAGAGACTGCTAAATCGCTCTGACAATTCAGAAGAAAAGGAACCTAGTTTCAAAAATATAAACCCCATCTGTAAGGAATGCACACTTTTTGGAGAAAAAAAATCCGAATACTTTTTGATCAAGCCTTGTATGTACTCTACATGGAGTTTGTGTCTTTGTGTCTACTTCTTCTGGCGATTCTGAAAACTGTCTGCACCTGACGTGACAACGACGTCTGCTGAAATGGCATGACGGTGTCCTTTTCAGGTGAAAGGTGGTCCGTAGGAAAGAGAAATAACAATACACAGAAAACGAGTAAAAATACCACAAATGAAAAATATTGCCCATGAGTCAAAAGCCCAGAATGCTATCATACCATGGAGTTGGATGAGATTATACCACGTCATTTCGGGCAAAGTCCGACCCTGAATTAATGCTATTTTTTTAAATAATCTAAGGTGATAATGTGATCTTATAGGTGATCTGAACATGATTTGATTGGTATTCTGTTAGGCATACTAAGGCCCCGATAAAGTTAGCGGCAGGATTTATCAGTTGAAACCTTGGCAACAGCCAATGAAACACAGCCATGGGCTGTGTATCTATCACAGCCATCTATCACACCGCTAAAGTCCACTTTAGTTGTAAAACAGGGCCTAAGTACGTTATCAACATTATAATAAGTCCAAAGACTTATGAATTAAACAGATGGGAGCAAAGAAGTAATGAAGACAAATATCTCGTGGATGACATAAACTCGAAATCATTTTAGTTATTATAAATCATTAGAAAATTAAATCATCCATTTAAAATGAAAAAAATCTTAGCATGAATACTATTAGTGTTTCCTTTCTGAGTGTCTGTTCCCATGTGCAATGAATTGATCCATGTGTTCTGCTAAATACAAGCAGATCAGACCTCACAACTAGCCAACCAATTAACACATCGAACATAAATATTATGAGTCGACCTTCCGAGTCTGTTTTATTGCTCCATCCTTTATGAATTGCCCCTCTTAAGATCTGACTTTTAGAGGGTTGAGGGTTGTCAACTCTTAGGTCAAGAACACTTCCTTACTGCACGCTAATGGAAACATCCTTCAGCGTTCATTGAAGAGAAGACCGTGTTTAAGAATGTGGTAGCTGAAAGGATAAGTAAGATAGGTACCTATACTCGTATTAAAAGCATTATAATATTTTTTGCATACTCTGTAGCCTACATAGATTTAAGTTTAGAATTTGTCGTAGTTTCAGTATTGAAATAAGAAGTTGGACATTGGCTGTAACTTTTTCTTTATTTATTCGTGTCAACAATTTTTTCAAAAAATACTAATTCACCAAATGCACCAAATTCCACCGATGTTCTTTCTTTCCTCCATATTCTCGCATTGTAATGATTTAACACACTCATTCAACACATTAATATAATTACTTAGTGAACTCAGAATGGAAAATAATCTTTTGAAAATAAAGAAAAACTCATCGTGACATTGTATATTTTAAAATTTTCGATTGATAGTTAATGATTGTATTCCAAACCCGGAATAACCTGAAACCGAACCAATTCACCTGGCGGGTTTTTCTTTTTTATGTTTATAATTCTTAATATTTAATTCACTTATTAATAGGGAAGTCTCCTCTCATTTTATTACGGTAAATTCGTAAGTAACAACACAAATAATAATCACAAACACTCTTCACTTGAGAAATGGAACATTTCCATTCATAAAATTAATCAATTTCAAATGTCATGGGACATTTTGGCGTGAAAAACGGCATGTAATGAGAATCCCCATAAAAAACACTTCGTGTAAAAATACCAGCCAAGTCTCTTCTACTAAAAAAAAATATGAAATTTAAAAATTCTGCACTGAAAAGTTATGATATCAAAAAATTTGCCAAGTCAAAACTTTATTTGAAAATCAAAAAATACTTGGCGCATCGTGTATATTAATAGCTTAGAAGTATAGGCCAGATATAAAATATACATAAAATATACAAACATATAGTATACCTAAAATGCCCTAAAAAATCGATGCGCCAAGTATTTTTTGATTTTCAAATAAAGTTATGACTTGGCAAATTTTTTGATATCATAACTTTTCAGTGCAGAATTTTTAGATTTCATATATTTTTTTTAGTAGAAGAGACTTGGCTGGTATTTTTACACGAAGTGTTTTTTATGGGGATATCACTCCTTTTTTTAGTTTATTCTAACAACTTGTGACACATATGAAATGAACAATTACTAAATTCTTTTAAAAAATCATCACCCTTTACAATTTCGTTACCACTAATGAATAGCAGCGTATGGTCCTAAATAATTGCTTTAAATGATCTTTCACGAAGAATAGCAAAGGTTTTAATCCAATCAGTCAACCCAGTTCCGAGATATGGAAACACTTCGGTTTTCAAAATGGCTGCTGAACTTTCTGCAATGCCACATAGAATTTATTTCTATAAATGATGTGTATCATTTTAAGCTTTCTGAATATGTATTTATTGTATAGGAGGGAATTATAATAATTTATACATTTAAATGACGTCATTTCCGGTCTCATAAATAGGAAAATTCTATTTGTACTGTTCATATTCCATAGAGATAGCCTTCCGAATCGTTTGGCGCTAGTTTCATACCGATTTGTCTACCAGTTTTTGAGATATGACGTTACTTCCGGTTTAAAAATGCAGCTGAAATCTCTGACACCTTGAAGTATATTTGGAACATGATTACAATTTTATAAGCTGTCTCAAATAGTATATTTATTGCATCAAAATAAAAATTTGTGAGATTATTAAAATGTGTGACGTCATTTCCGGTTTAGGTATGAGAAACTGCAAATATTATTGATGATAATACATAAAGTTGACCGTCTAAATTGTTTTGCGCTGGTTTCGTTGAAATCTATTTAGCCGTTATTGAGATATGATGTCACTTCCGGTTTCAAAATGGCGGCTTCCGGTTAGTTTTATAACAAGTCACATGAGACGTTAAAAGTACATACGTTACATAAATATCAAAATAATCGGATCAACTTTTGTTGCCAAAAAGCCAATCGATGTATTTCAAATTTCATTACGTCATTTCCGGTTTCTTTAACATAATGTTAAGTCTTTTGCTACTTATCATGCATATAGATGACCGTCTGGATCGTTTGGCGCAATTTTCGTTCCAATCGGTCCAGCCGTTGACGAGATATGACGTCACTTCCGGTTTCAAAATGGCGGCACAAAAAATTCATGGGGTGAAGGTTAAATCAGACGCCAAAAGTGCACACGTGGTAAAAATGTGGGATCAATCGGTTCAGCCGTTTAGGCTGTGGCCTGTTTACCGGATTTAAATTCCAGGAGACAACTACTACTGAGATTATTATTATTATTATTATGAAAACCGCCCTAAAACACTGTTTTCACGGCCCTCTAGCGCGCAAAGGGCGTAACCTATTGTTCCCAAATTTGGTATATGTTGTAGGGTGGGCCATAGCTCGAAATTAAGATATATCGCAACAATGTGAGATTTTCCAATTTTAAGATCCAGTAGGCCGAAAATGCCATGTTGTTGCTGACAGTAAAAGTGGGTTTGCTCCAGCCTTTTTAAATGAGTGTGTGCGCGCGCCGTACGACTTGGCTGGCGTGGAGCGACCGCTCCACTAGATCAGGATTGTTATGTCATTTCAAAGTCCACAACAATGTGTTAATATGGTGATATACTTATTATGACGTCAATGTCAATTTTCCTGTTTTATAGTTAGAAGAAATCTATCAAATTTTGTAAATAAATCAATTCCAAACCAAAACCAAAAGTAATAACATTTATGTGTTCAGCAACGTCTCATCATAATAATACAATTATTTGGTAATATTATATTTTCAAATAATAATGAAGTAATATATTATAGTGAGTTTTGTATAAAACATAATATAAAACATAATATTATCGAACGAAGTATTCGCTCAAACGAAGTATTTTTCACGCTATACATTCATTACTATCCTGATCCATGGTTACCTTTTGATTTCTAGGTTGGTTTCATTGGAAAATTAATTTATGTAGTTTAGCATGTTGATCGTAGCAAGAAATCTTCTACGAAATATGAAACGCATTTGAAACCTTGATCACGTGATCACTGCGTTGTAACTCCAGAGTGTTTAGATTGCTTTCAGAGTTGCTTTCTGTGAAGGGAATTTCATTTCCAAGTGTTGTATCTAGTACGTATCGGTGCTCGCTTCAACGCTTTACACTGAGCGTTTTCCTATAGTATGGTTACTGTCTCTACTTGAAACTTTTGGCTCGAATCTCTATTTTTTGTAAGATTGTACTTTTCGCATTACATGTCAAATGAAGTAACGGTTCATGCCACTTATTTTCACAAAAGATTCATCCCATACCGTTACCTAATGATTTTAACCAAAATTCACCAATTACCTATTATCGGATTTGTAGTTTTTACTTCTAGCTTAATTAAATGGGATTCTGAAAGAAAATCTTCGTGCAAATTGAAAGTGGAAGCGTGTGAGCGTTCACCATAAAATTTTGCATTGCCATCGAAAGTTATTTAAAATGTTGGTCCCCAACATTTTAAATATTTTTCGACAATTTTCAGACTAATCTGTCATGAAGTTCAAGAATTATTGACATTTTACTGAAATTTTATCCTTGGTTTGGAATATTTGTCAAATATAAAGCAATGTCAGATCACTGCTCCTATAAAAAATTCGTTAGATTATCTTCAGAGCGGTTACCAAGGTCTGTGGAGGAACAAACTGCAATCACATACCTACTTATCTAGTGGAGCGGTCGCTCCACCCAGCCAAGTCGTACCGTACACTCACACTCACTCAACATACCGTAAATGCCTAATAAACTGAGGAGCAGACCAACCACTTTTACTGTAAGCAACAACATGGCATTTTCGGCCTACTGGATCTTAAAATTGGAAAATCTCACATTGTTGCAAAATATCTTAATTTCGAGCTATGGCCCACCCCACCCCATATACCGAATTTGGGAACAATAGGGTATGTCATTTTCGTGCTAGAGGGCCGTGAAATATGTAAAATTACACCACTTTCTGATTCTGAAGATGATGATTCTGATGATATCAGGAAACACTGTTGACAGCGCCACAGCCTAAACGGCTGAGCCGATCGATCTGAAATTTTTACCATATATGCACTTTTGGCGTCTGATGATACCTTGTCCTTACGAATTTTTTGTGCCACCATTTTGAAACCGGAAGTGACGTCATATCTTAAAAACTGATGGACCAATTGGGACGAAACTAGCGCCAAACGATTCGGATGGTCTTCTCAATGAAATATCAACAGTCAAAATAGAAATGTACTTTTACCGAAACCGGAAATGACGTCATAAAAATGCCAAATTTGAATGAAATCATCTCTTATAACAATAACTACATATTCAGAAGGCTTAAAATGTTACATAGCATTTAAAGACACAAATTTTAGGTGGCAGTGAAGTCAGCCGCCATTTTGAAAACCGGAAGTGATGCCATAACTCGAGAACGGCTGGACCAATTGGAACGAAACTTGCGCTATACTTTATAGCATATCATTTATGGCATATACATAGTAACAAGCACAACTTTCTTAGCAACCAAATCAAAAAGGCGTATTTTTTTAAAGGAATTATAGTCTTTGGTTCCACAATATATGCTACAAATTGTAAGAATAAACTGAAAAAAGGAATGATATCCCATAAAAAACACTCCGTGTAAAAATACCAGCCAAGTCTCTTCAACTAAAAAAAAATAGAAGAAATCTAAAAATTCAGCACTGAAAAGTAGTGATATCAAAAAAAGGCCAAGTCAAAACTTTTAAAAATTACTTGGCGCATCGTTTTTCTATGGGATTATAGGTATATTTTATGTATAGATGAGTATATTTGATTACCGACCTACTTCTATACTATTTATATGCACGATGCGCCAAGTAATTTTTAAAAGTTTTGACTTGGCCTTTTTTTGATATCACTACTTTTCAGTGCTGAATTTTTAGATTTCTTCTATTTTTTTTTAGTTGAAGAGACTTGGCTGGTATTTTTACACGGAGTGTTTTTTATTTTAATTTATAGCAAGGAAAACTTTAAATATGTTTAACAATGGTTAGACAATCTATATAACGTATATAGATAAGTAAAATATAAAATATATAAAACGTATCTCTATAAAATAGTAATCCAACAATGTAACTGTTTTAAATATTTTTTAATTTTATTCTTTAGAATACAATCCATTGTAGCATGGCTTAGCTAATTGGTGGCTCTTTTTTACAATTGTGTATTTTGACTCGACACTGAATGTATGTGTATAGAGGTATTGTTTTCTTTTCTTTTGAAGCAAAGTGAATGATAAAATTGTAATACTAATAGGGAAGTCTCCATAACCTTTTTTATTTTAAATTTGTAAATATCAACACAACTAATTTTTTCACTTAAAAGTTTTCGCTTTCACGAACAGTTTCATTGAAACATCCAATGAAACGAAATTTTCATTCATAAAATATAAATTAAAAATCGAGTGACTTTTTGACTGGAAAATCTATGTGACGTATGTGAGCACGGTGATGTAATTTCTAAGTCCACAACAATGTGTTACCATGGTGAATACTTTGTTGCCACGGGCAACCCATGACGTCTGTAAAACAACGTTAATATATTTTAAAATTCGGAGATTTCTATCAATCTTTCCGCATCAATTACCCATAGGTACTTGAAAACTATTCATCCCACAATAATAGTCCTTCGTTTGTTTCATCCTAGACATGTGTAATACTTTCAATATTTCACGTTTTTAATCCATTCTACAACTAAAGAGGAAGTTACCTATTAAGACGGCTGGGTAGTGAGTTTGACCTTGAAGAGTTTTTAAATCGATTTTTATCAATATCTTTTGCCAGTGTAATTGTTAACAAAATAGGGCTATGGACGTGAATTCAGAACAGTTCAATGAAAATAATTCCATAGCTTGGAATGGTTTATTTGTTTTACTTTGTCCTACAGGTGTTTAGAACCCGAAAATTTAGTAATTTTCGGGTTCTAAACACCTGTTGGACACAATAAAACTAATAGCTTATTCCAAACTATGAAATTATTTTCATTGAACTGTTCTGGATTCACGTCCATAGCCCTATTTTGTTAACAATTACACTGGAAAAAGATATTGATAAAAATCGATTAAAAAACTCGTCAAGGCCACGCTCACTACCAAGCCCTCTTAAATATTATTACAATTTGGAAAAATCACAAACCAAGAAATTGACAATGTTGTCATCGATTGAAAATAGTTATATAGAGTGAATGTTGCTACTACATGGCATAGTAATCAAGAATCAAAATCGTGGTCAAAGTTACACAATGCACAAAACTATATCAATTTATTTATTTTATTTATTTGTAAGCGTAACGCTTTGAGGAATACACATTTTAGACATTCAAAATTACGTTGATATGCATGTCAATATATACATTTGAATAAACAATAACAATAATTTAAAATCATATCGCATATTGCTATGCTCGTCCCTTATTTATAAATTCTATACACATTGATTTAAACACTTTAATATTTACTATGCTCCTGTAGGATACTGGAATGTCATTGTAGAGCCTAGCACCTTGAACAAAAAGAGATTTTATGGTTGAAGTTTTGGCTTTAAAATCAATAAAAATATTATTACTAGTACTGGCTCTGGTACAATGTGAATGAATGTCACTTATTAGTTCAACTTTGTTCTGTAAGTGTTAGTGTCTGTAATCAATGTTTTATAAGATATTTAATATCTTATAGTAATTTTTCGAAACGTACCAAACACTTTCTCCAAAACACTCCTTTCAAGCGTAAATTTTCATAAATCTTAAAATAATCCCAATTACATCATAGTGTAGTCCAAGTAGTTAGGCAACTTCCTGTTCAAAATGGCCGCTTCTCCCTCGACGCGATCAGGTCGTGATAAATGAGCGGAAGCTTTGGTTATTCTCCGTCAATGCGCGAGCTCTGGCTTCACTTCCATGGATCGGTTCTTTCACATAACACATCTCGACATCACCTCGTTCCGTTTCATTTCCAACCCATCGCAGCTAATTCGAATAAACAAATTCTTCAGCTCGGTTTGAGAATGTTAACACTGTGGCTATGTGGTGTAACACTCTATGTGTGTATAAACGCCATCTTACATGATTATACTAGTCTTAATTTCGTGTGTATTCTAAACAGAGAGTTGTAAACGTACAACCATACCCTTGCGCACTTTGATCTAGAGTGACATTGCTATCATATACACATGAGTTCAGAGTACTGCCGATTATGTAAACGTTTTTGTGTTCATCTTTAAATATAAGTTTGCTTTTTACTTGTCAGATTGCTTCAATCCGTATACCTATTGATCAAGCGATCATTTATTGTCCATGCTTTTTGTACAAGACAAAATTAGCTCAGTGCTTTGAGAGAATGCGAGGAATATTATTAATTAGCGTTATAAAGAAATTTTGTGAAATATTTCTAAAGCTCAAGCATTCTGGTAGAAAAAAACATACGGAACATTATAAATATGTTGTCTAGAAAATGTGCCAAATTTCAGCTTGATCAAAAGAACATAATATGAAAGAAACAGGAAAATAAGTTTAAAAACAGAAACTAGCCCCTTAATATTAAATGTCTAGTAATTTCACAGTAATGCTCATGTTTGCATATAAAACACTGAAATACTGCGATTTCAAGTATAAAAATGTTGACTCAAACAGCATTGTATATTAATACAATAATTATAGTTATCGGTTAATGTATTAACAATAGGTATAATTATAAATTATTATATTATCTGTATAATCTGCACTTAGGTCTTATCATTGAAATTTTCTGTCACGGATATTTAGTCAACTTTTGAAGTACTTCTACAAATTGACACAGTGGCATGCAGGCAAGCAGCTTGGGATGAGAATGATAAACCACTTCCTGATGTTTAAAGCGCAGATTAGAGTGTTCAACACTGTTTCTCTGACATGTTTACATATCACGGCCATCTATCTCCCCACAACACTCCTACTAGTGACAATAAAGAGTGCTAAGCGTCCAGACTCCGACAGATTAGTGTCTTGTGGTTTCTCTCAGCTCGCGTGGCAATTTCTCATCAGCAGTCAAAACATTCGTGTCATGGACCACTTGAGGTGTGAAGAGAGTTTTGAGTCGATGGAGGCGCCAAGAAGATGGCGTGGAGGAGCCTGATTGCACAATGCTGACATTTCTATTCTTAGCCAGAAAATACTTTAAATAAGATTGATACCGAACACTGAGAAATCAAGTTTGATTAATGATGGATGTGCCGAAATACTACAATTTTTCACTTGGAAAATTGACAAATCTAAATTTTACATTGGTGGCAGTGGTAGGTATTTTAATAATCTCGTTCACATTGGTTCAGCAGTGCGATTGTATAACTTCTTAGCCGAGATAATGGATCGTTCGATACCAATTGATGAAAGTAATTTAGCCTATCAGAAGGTAAAGCAATTCAAAGTGCTTAAAGTTGACTTCCTGAGATAAATAATGTGATTATATTTCATATCCTCGTAGCTTTTGCACAATTCAAATGATTAACAATGATATTAATAGTTGACTTTCATCAATTGGTATAGATAACAACGAAAGAAAGTCGGCTAAGAAAGTTATATACAATCGCCCTGCAGGCACCATTTTTTACAGCTCCAGAACAAAAATGTATTTCTGACTTTTGATATGAGTGAGTTTTAATTTAGACACATAAACTGATTTACTGTTGAATTCTGACATTTTCAAGGGGGGATACGAAACAAGTACTAACTTGTCTTGGGATTAAACGTTCAGAGAATAGAGATAAACTTCTGGGGCTGGATTCACGGAAAGTACTATCTGCTAATACGTATTATCTTTTGATTTAATACCAAAAACACATGTTAAATGAAAGATAATACCAAAGATAACGTATATTAGAATACTTCTTTGTGAATCCAGCCCAATATTGGCCTAGCAGTATTTAAAATGCAGTTAGGGCCGGTATAACCAAAGTTAATCTGAGCCGGATTAACTAAATATTGGACTAAATTGGCGGCACAGCCAATCAGATACCTTAAAATGAGTGAAACAATTGAATTTAATCCAAAAGTTAGTTAATCCAGCACAATTTTAACTTTGATTATTCCGGGCCTTATGAAAATTTCCAGTTCGGGGGCGCCCTCGAAAAAACTATTAGGTAATAAACGTCTTTATTTTTATGTAACTTTATCTATAGCTTCAACTGGCGACGTCCAGTAATTTTTTAAGAAATTTTATTTAAAAAATGCACTTCAATTTATTTTAAAGACTCTGTAGATAGTATTCCAGGAGTAAATACAAGTGACCCACCCACTTGTTCCTCCCCCCCATGTAACTTTTATTTGTCTATCAATTCCAGTACCTACAATATGTGTAAATGTAGACTCCCAGAGCATCTGCCTGCATCTGTCTTCTGTGGCGGCAAATGAGCGATCAGTCAGACATGACTCAAGAGAGTAATTCATGGGCAACGAATAAACCTACTTATTCCACACTTAATTAATTTCTTCTGCGACATAATAAAACTCTTTCATTCCACCGACACAAGTTTTATTGAACCTCGAACCTCCTCAGCTTTCGGTCGCCGATCCTTTGTCGGTAAATTATCACAGAGTCTCGATTACCAGTAGGTAAATACAATACCCAATGTCTCTTCTGCGGACATCCCGCAGGAAAACATGCACTTGGTGTAAGAAAACATGAACCGTTGCATGTGTGGATCTGTCATCGCTCGAATGCCACCCAGAAGGCCATGGGATATGGTTCACTTTTACCGACGATGGCAAGTTGGTTTAGTGACGGATGACGCAAAGGGAATATAAATTATGGGTTCTTTTTCATCTCTTCTAGACTTGTTTTACTGCGAACTGGAAGCGACATGTGCTTTTTAAGTTCATGTGTTCAATGTGTGTATATGCAATGTTTAAGTATAGTAAGGGTTGAAGATGCAGGAAAATGTTCTGTTCGTTATCAGGACTGGAAAACTTTCTTCCAGGAATTTATACGAACAGACGAAGGACTTTTATCACTTCGTCCTCCGAACGAAATAGTTTTATTATTATTTATTTGGGAACCCATTTCTTAATTCATCACTACTTCAAAAAACTTCATCGGGAGTACGCTCATAATTTCGTATAGGTAAGTAATTAAAACTTTCTCTTCAAAAGCAATATTCTTCATTGTTAGGTAGAAACAAATTGTTCACCTTCTAGAGGCAAAATCTATTAGAAAAACCCAAACCCTCATCTGCTCTGCGTAGAAACTATTTGTATTTTTCGTGGACCAATGATTTAGTATAATAACATGCAAAATCAATCAATCGTCAATCATGAAAAGATAAGTATAGCTGAAAATAATTATCACAGCATCACTCTAATTTTTTGTGAAATAAATCGTTTATAAAACATCATTGTTTCAAATGCAAATGGTGGCATGCATGGTCAATAGTGGAAGTACAAAGTTTATTGAACGCTTTTCTTGCAGCGGAGCAGATTCTAAGATGATTTACTAATGTCCAATTTGAAATCGGCTTTCAAACAGTTGCCAAAACTACAAGCACTAATTCAAGATTAAATGTCTGGATTCCATGTCTGGATGGCTATGTCTGGAAAAATACGAAGTTGAATGCCAATCAAATATTTATAACAGCTCTTTAAACACTGCATTAAATTAAATTACTGCCAATTAGATACATTTATGAACGACGTATCTCATGGCACAATTTTGCGTCTTTCATTTCTCTTGAACAGACTCTGAGAATCTCTGAGAAATGTAATTAAATGTTTCACCAACCATAGAGAAACCCAGAGAAATATTCTCTACATTCTCTGTTATTTACAACAAAAACTACAAAAACGCGTTAATTAAGTAAGCGGAGTGATTATAAGTGACTTTATACAGATTTGAAACTTATGACTCCAATCTGATTTTTTTGTTTGTTCCTTATTCATTACAGGTGAATCGAAGTAACGGATTAGGCCAATTTTTTCACGAAAGATTCTTTACTATTCTGATTGGTTACCTAATGATTTATAGAAAGATCGGTCCATTGGTTTCATCGGAAATTTAATTTATGTTAGTTTTGCAGGTAGTTCAGCAACGAAATCTTCTACGAAATATTTACCAACCTGGACCATGATCACTGCAAATGATACGGTAATGGACCAATTTAAGAGTTATCTCGGTGGCTCAGCTTTTTAATAAATTTACATGTTATACTTGATTTCCAGGGGGCTTATTCTCGAAAAAGTTATCACGTCATAACTCCCAAGTTATGATTCATAAGGAAGTTTGTCCTATCTCTAACCATGTTAATATTATGACTTTTTTATGATTCATAAGTTATCACTTATCAGTTATCACCTCATAACTCCCAAGTTATGATTCATAAGGAGGTTTGTCCTATCTCTCACCTTGTTAATATTATGACCTTTTTATGATTCATAACTCATGACGTGATAACTTTTTCGAGAATAATTCCCCCAGGTACCAAAGACCCTGTTTTGTTATTTGGGTACCTGGAACTCAAACTGCATATGATTTTTGTTAAAAAACAGAGCCTTATTGATCATTTTTTAAGTGGTCTATGTATCCATGAGTCGCTTGCAAAGTTGCATTTAAAAGCAGAATAATGAGTCATTGATTGATTGTTCGTGAAGCTTTATTTTCTGTGAAAGGAATTCCAGTTCGAGGTGTTGTACGTATCGGTACTAGCTTATCAACGCAATACACTGAGCGTTTCCTATAGTCTCCCAAGAAATGTAGTACTTATTGTGTGGATCACATTACTGGTGTTGTTAGTGACTTTCTGCATACTTCTGAAAATCCTCAATCGGTGTTGCCAGAAAGTTGGCAAGTTTATTGTCTGTCTGAAGAATAGTGTTGCCATCAGGCAACGTAACTGCAGTCATATAAACCCGTGTATATTGATTCTGTGGCCAACAATAGCACGGCATGGACATATCCTTGGCTTCGACACATTACAACTTTTATTGTTTCAAACGAACAATCCAGACGCGATATATTTGAGCTCATTTGTTTCTATTTTGTACCTCGTCCTGTCGTCCCAGTATTCTGCAAGAAGGGGAATTGTATCCACACAAAAGAGATCCATTTCTTGAAGAAGTCAATAGTCCACTCTAAAGTTGTTGAATATGTATCCTTTTAAGTGGACTTTTGAAAACTTAAAAGTTGTGGGCTTTACTGTCCGAGCTTTAGCCAAGGTACAGAGTCTTTTAGTGTTCCTATTCTCCTTTCTCTAGTGATTTTACAACATTTAAACTGTTAGAAGTTCGATTTAGAGCTTTGTGATTTTCTTTTACATTTCGACAACTTATAACTTTTAAGTCGTCAACTTAAACATGGTAAATTTTAATATTAAGTCAGCCTTATTTTATTATTTTGTATGTTATTACTATTTTTCTATTTTGCTTTTAAAAATTTGAAACTACAATATTTTTGTAAAAATACCAAACTTTCAATAAACATAAGAAGATAACATAATCTAAATAAGAAGAATTACGCAATTAATAAATAACTACCAACGAACACAAAATCGTGAAATTATAGTAGGCAGCACTAAATCTTGAAATGTTTTATTGAGGTGATCTGTAACAAGTAGACCAATTCTTTTAGGTAACAAACTAACAATTCTCACTACAACTCCTGCATAATTTTACGATTAAATGATATTTTTTGTCAATTTGAGTTTCGT
Source organism: Leuctra nigra (assembly GCA_934045905.1). NCBI lineage: Eukaryota > Metazoa > Arthropoda > Insecta > Plecoptera > Leuctridae > Leuctra > Leuctra nigra. The sequence continues at coordinate 26,952,911 of OW203764.1, forward strand.
AATATGCGTCAAGATCGAGTGGTGTGAAGGAAGTCGACGGCTGGCGTGGTAGAAGGCGTGTGGTGTGAGAAAATGAACTGGATGTTTAGATTAGCGCTAATATCTGGTCTATTCCTTGTTCTTGAAACAATCTGCTGGCATCTGTTACAAGACATGATGATGGAGAGAGATTTAGGAGCTAGTTCAGAAAACAGGAATCGCTAGAGAATTACATGGAACACAGAATTAAAGGGGTTGTAAAATTTGTGTGGTCTAATTTTATTCCAAATTATAAACAATGTTTCGTCTGCGTTGAGTAGCATGGGTTGGAATTCTTCCACTAACTCGGCATTTTGTTTCACACACAGGAAGCTGTTTGAGAAATCAAATTACGACTCGAGGGAAAGAAAGAAATGATCCTTGTTTGATTATACACAAAGATGTTTAGGTATTCACGTCTGACATACTGCAATTTAAGTGATTATTCTATTACATGACAATGATAATGACAATCGTATACCTAATAATGATTGTAATTGATTAAGAACTCTGAATCTCCTATGCAAGGATGGAAAACCATTCTAAATCTAACGGCAAAAAAAGAAATATTAATAATTTAAGGTGCATTATTTTTTTCAAATTTTTAGATAAATATGCATTCGCCTTGTCACCATTTTGTTTTCTAATTTGTATGCAGCTCATATCAAATCATAACTTATGCAAGTACCTATAATAGGGATGATTACATGTCAATTATGTTTCGAAGGTCTAAAAAATATTTTTCTTTGCAAGCCTTTACTATTACAATTTCTATCTCTAGAAAAATTGTTTCATAAGTGGGTGTAACTTTGATAGGATGTTCACATGATTAGCCTGATTGTTTATTAGTAGAACTTCTTAATTTTTTCTTCTTGCATTGTTAATTAGGCGCAAGGTTATTCAACAAAACCGCGCAAAACGATGAAATTTCCGATACGATTGGAGACCATACCCGTGAACCAATTGATCTCAAATTTTAATATTAATGGGTTAAAATTTCAAATCATTTCGTCAACCCATTTTGTCTCTAATCGTATCAAAAAAAAAGTGCCTGCAAAACGCGGCAAAATCGCTCGCGCTTGCACCGCCTTAAGACGGCTGGGTAGTGAGTTTGACCTTGACGAGTTTTTTAATCGATTTTTATCAATATCTTTTTCCAGTGTAATTGTTAACAAAATAGGGCTATGGACGTGAATTCAGAACAGTGCAATGAAAATAATTTCATAGTTTGGAATAAGCCTCATTCCAAGGTACACTTGGCCAAACAAAACTTTTAAAAAAGTTCCATAAATCTGATAGGCTGATAAATGTAAGATCGCACCATCAAAAGTCAGTCTAAGCGATCTCATTGTCTCACTCTAGTAGGTGACCTCACATTTCAATGATAACAACAAGCTTTGATTGGTTATGGGACATGACCAGCAGTCATTCAAATTTAATCAACGTTCAAGTTTTGTTTGGCCGAGTGTACATTCACACATGTAGCCTACCTATTTCGTCCTCGACTTTGATTACTGCTTAGTACTTATTTGACTGCATTCTATCAGTCATATTATTAGGCCTTTATCATGAATACTCCACTGCTTCTACTCTACAGTCTTCTGACTGACAAAAGACAAAGCAGTTTGACAAAGCTCCAATTAAAAGTCCGCATCGAACATTGATAAAACGCAGCTCGGCGTGTCCTCAGCACCACATTGTTTCCCTCTAAACAAATAAACAGCGCTGCGAGCTGCCTGCAAGTGCAATTAATACAAGAGAAGCGCGGGTGTCAGCGCCATGTTGAACCTCTCAAAGACTCGATCTTCCGCGTGGAATTCCTGGAAGTGATTGAGACATTGTGCGGACAGAGAGATCTGACAAGGAGACACGGAGTTTCCGCGTTCTGCGTTGCGTTATTTCATTTCCACAACGCACTGGCGGTTGTGCAACATATGAGAATAGATCAAGATGGTGGAAAACATCGTTTTAATACTATTTGTGCATACAATGTCTTGAGTCTAAAATTAATAGTTTACAAAATAATCCTGAAATTAATATTCATTGAATGCCATTACTTCCATTACTTATTTGTTTGTGAAGGAAATTAATTAATTTTAATTAGATTTATGTGCCCCTCAAGAAGAAAGAGGGTTCTAAAAGGGCCGACCCGCTGTTGAAAATGATTTGTTCACAACTTGAACACGGCACCTCCACCAAAAGTGAAAGCTCGCTAACTTGTCACTGATTGGCTACTTGGCTCATTCGGTTTTCATTGGCTGTTGTTCCGAGTAGTTCCTTGTTCTGGCGCTAGAGTTGCTTTTTCAACTGCACAACAGCGAACTGGTGGGCAATTCCAGCAACTTTGGATCATCCAGCACCGTAATGTAGCGCTCCAAGCGGTGGTAGGAGAAATCAACTTTCGACGCGACGTCGGAAAGCAGCGCTGCCGCACGGTTAGAAGGAAACTAAGATATAACCGCAAATGCTCTGCTGGTATTACAGACGTTTAACTTACCGACCAGAAAAATTAACTCAAGTTTTCAAGTAACTGAACTTTATTTTTTCCTCGAAAGTCCAAATAAGATAACTACAAGCATAAAGCAAACAGCGTACAAGACTTCTCAAACTTTAAATAGTTCAGAAATATGAAATGATTTTATATCATTTTTAAACTAATTCAGATGTTTTCTTTCTCAAACTGTATCAGAGTTGCAACTAAACTAATTACAGTAACAGATATTATTATGGAAATACTGTTTCAGACACAAGATGTTTCCATTGTCTAATTACAATTTCTTTTCACGCATCTTTTCACATACCTATACAGAAGAACAGCCTATAAATTCCATGGAAGTACGAATAAAAGTCGTGGAAGGAAAAATTGATATTTAGAAGAAAAAAATGAAAAATGCAATCATGGATTCAAAAACTTGAAAATACTTCAAACATGATTTTTTAAATTTATTTTCTTTTGAAGAAAACGAAGTTTGAAAGTTAGATTATTTTGGTTACAAATTAATGTTTCAATTAATACCGTTTTAGCACTAAGTCAATGGTCACAGATTTCATACCTTGTCTCCTACATAAGAACGACAAAGTAATTTACCTAATCAATTTTATTTTATTAAAATGAAATTATTGTACCTTCGTTTTGATATTGTTTTGTGGATAAAATCGATGAGAAAAGTATCTAAATGCCGCCTCATGTGTTTTGGAGTCAGGATGTCTGGTGTTGTCGCAAACTGTCCATCTCATCTCCATCTCCATCTCCAGCTCCAGCAACAGATGCTGCGATGTGTCGGCGCCGGAGAGTCTGCCGGAGGAAACTCCCCGCATCTTGAGCCATTAGTCTCGCGTCATTACATCCCGATCCCGAGCACAAGTGCGGGGTTCGACACCCGGCCGGATGCTGGGTCACGTGATGACGGACGTGATGATGCCGATGACAGGTTCTTCCCTTCCTTCCTCATCCGCATCCTCATCCTCATCCTCATCCATGCATGCTCGCGGACCGGACTCGCAGGGATTCACAGTCATTTTAAACGGTTCAAAGAATTTTAAAAATTAAGTTACGTTTGCAAAAGGGCCGGTAATACCTACCAAAATCATTAGTTTAAGCTTACAGTTTGTTTAAACTCTACTTGGGAAATGCTGTGATTTACTATTATCTGCTGCAGCTTAATTAGTGAGCTTATTTCCTCAGTTTCAATTAAACTCAGGCTACATTGACTGTAGTTTATTTAAGCTATGACGAAGTCATCTCATTTTCCAAGTGGAGCTTAAACTAACTGACGCTTAACCCATAAAGTAACTCTTAGTAATAGCCCATACAATTACTAATAATACTAAACCTCGCGTATGCATGTCTGAATAAATCTACTTAGTAATAGGCATTTTATTAGTTTGTAATATGAAATCACGGCGCCTCCACCTTGGTTTATAACCAGAAAGATGCCGATTGACCTCTTGAGTTTACTCAGCTGTTTAGGTAGGTATATTACTACATACAGCTTATTCAATGATTTTTCCTCATGTTGGAAAAATTCAGGTCATACTACATTTTCAATTTTTAATAGATATTGGATACAATTTTCTGCAGAACCGAAGTTAAAATAACACAATTAGAGATTGTCGAGACCGAAGAATTAAGCGTAACACCATACATGCTCGCTTGTCAACGCTCTTTCTGCGTCCCACACTTATAAAAATAACTCTCATAATTCACAAATCAATTCACTGCCATCTCATCTGCTATGGAATTGAATGAAAGATCAGGCTCCTACGTCACGCCTTCTGGACCGCGTGAAGAGGAGAGGAACGTGCCACTACATCAGTAGCCCATCCATGAGGCTGTGAATTAGTGAATGCCTCGTTACCGAGTTGAGATGAGAGATGGGATGAATGAACACCTCACTGTGTCCACACAACAAGGCATTTACCCACAGAACATTGGAATGTGGATCCTTTTCTTTTCTTCTTGTTTGAAGGGAGATGAAAAGAGGCTGGAACTTGACGAGATGCAGTCGGGAATTATGATTATAACAAGCTATTGTTGTGGGATGAGGGGGATGAGGGGGATGAGGGGGATGAGGGCAAGATGATTGGCAGCGAGTCAGGAGGATTCGCATACAGAATAAGACTCAATCGAGTCAATATATTATAATTTATTTTAAGCTAAACCCCTATGTACCTAAGTGTAATTTGAAGAAAATTTCATAGAGACGCATTTGACAAGAAAAATACAACTAGAATAACTGAGAAAAAGATTTTTTTCAAGCAACATATTGTATATTACAGCAAATTTTTATAATTCACTTTTTTTTTTTTAGAATATCAATGAATGGATAGTGGCCATTGGCCAAACATATTTCCGTGCAAAACGTGAAGTAATTATTATAGAGATTGTTATATGAATAATAATCGTGTACCTTCTTTTCTCGCTAATTGTTTAATTGATAATTATTTTAATACATACATCAACCAACGCATATATTTGTTTTATATAAGCCATACCCACAAAAATCAAATAAAACAAAATGTTAACGATACTGCTGCTTATACCTCAACATTAACACTTAATGATTTCATTAGAATTAAAACCCTTCTATTGTAAAACCAAAGTGAAGTGTGAATGACTATTAGAAAATATTCCCAACCACACGAACTGTCTGTCAAATGATTTGAATGGTAGGCGTGATTTTGAAGAGTCGTCTGTTAATCCTCCATGGCCGGCCACTTGAAGTCAGTAGGTGGTGAGGCACTCCCGTCTCTTGCCACCCTGTAGCTGGCTTTAGCAGACGGCCTGGCACCACCCTGGCTGCTCATGCACCGGAAGCGCAAGAGAAGAAAGAAGCCAGTGTTTCTCATTCTCTTTCCCGAGGCACAGTTTTAGACTTGCTGAGGAGGGGAGGGAAGATGCATGGACCATGAAGAAGCTATCATCGACGATTTGTCAACACATCTGGTGGAGGTTTTAGACTACTTAGTAGGACCAGAGAGGGAGTTGAAAATGATGAATTACTAGAAGGATTCTGTTAGCGTGATGGAAAGCTAATAAATCATTTGATTTTACAAAATATGGGATTTATTTTATTTCGAGCATTGCTAATGAGTAATTACAAAAAGTGTAATGCAAATATTCATTATTATGCAAAATTATAGGATAAGAACCATTAGCTTTTATTTGTTCTAACGACCCAAGTATTATAAAAGCGACGAAGTGTTTTTATTAAAATAAACATCAACAGGGCCAAAATCCCGTAAAACAATATAAATTCTAACCTTTAGAACATTGCTTTTAGATCGCACTCATGATGAGTACCTACTTTTGTGATTTCAGATGATTTCGAATTCCTCAACTTTGGTTTTCCAATAACTGAAGTTGAAGCGAAGCACGGGACGATTACGTTTACTTTAGACACAAGCAACCTGAACTCAACATATTGTTTTGTTATTGTTTGTTTTAAGTTTAAGTTTGATATCTTCATTATGGTTTCGATTTTGTTCCACGAAATTTCAACAGAAGACGTTGCTTCAAACTTCTTGAAGATTTCTGCGTCACCGGATCCATAAACTAATAATTTCCATTTTCCGCTCCAAGTTGCTATTTAGTTTCCCACGTCCGTGACTTTCCCGAGGATGAAGTTTACACACACAACATTGTCGTAAGATCGTCTCGCCTTTACAACCTTACAACAATGTTGTAAGACAGTCTTGCCAACTGTCTGGGATGAATAGTCAATCTGTAGAAACACTAACATCGAATCAAAATATCATTTACATTCATATCCGTAACTCCATTCAAGCCGTATTATAATTCGGTGTGTTATTCAAGAAAACAATGTTAAGAGGAGAATCTGTGGACTTTAGTTTGTATTAATTTGGTTTTAGCTCGTTGAAAGACACTAAGAATTGATTATTATTGTTTTTCAAGTGTTTGCAATATAATAGATGGTTATTTTTCTATCTTTGAGTCGACTCACCGCGTATTTGTTGAAGTGTTAGGAGTGAATTGCTTAATCGCACATGAAAGTCACTCAAACTCGAAATTCTCATTAGAAAATGGGGATTTATTCAATAAACCAATCCGCACTACGCTTTGCACATGTAAGAAAACACAATATCAAAGCAAGACGTTTGAAAAAATTACATTTCAGTAATAAATATCTCAAGACTCAAATGCAGGCCAGGAAATTGCATGTAATATAAAGTTCTCACCGATTATTATCTTTTGTGGAGAATCAAAGTGAAAATCACACATAGAAAGATGTAAGCGAACCACACTCTTGAATCTGTATAGAAGCTACTTATTTATAGTTGTAGTTACTTGGGCCTTTGATGTCTTACTTGCGGTTGGTTCACGTCTGCTGTCAAAGAGCTCAAGGAAATGAATACGTTTGGGGTGGAAGAGTGAGGAAAGAATTCGTGCTTGTGGGGAAAATAGAATGCGGGATGGAAAACTCACGGCAGTGCTTGTTTTATTCAGAGATTTAGGTGGAATACAAATGCGAATGGAGAGAAAAGATACTGTAGGTATTCTGCTGTCAGAACCGAATGCGATACAGCAGTTCCAAAATGTCGTTTATTGTGAACTACACAGTGATTTGTACAATCAAAATGCAAACTTCGGAAAGCTCATGAGGTTTTTGAGTATTCCTGAACAGTTAGTTATTAAGTTTAAAATTTCAAAAACTCTCTCTAACACTTGTTCTTAGAGAGTTCTTGCTATGATACAATATTTTCAAAATTGAAATTTGCAATTTTCATTCAAGTGCATACAAATTACGACGTATCTACTCCAAATAAAAGTACCTTTTACTGCGTATTTGTACAAGGATAAGATTGTTTAGAAACACTGACGTATTGTATATAATCGGTATAACGCTACTTTCATTTCATTGTAACTTATTTCATTCGTTTTGTATATCTGACTATGCCAGTAAACATCAATAAATCAATCAAATTGAAATAAAATTCTCTACAAATTTCACTGTACATCACTAAATCAGTTCGACGGAATAAAATCGTGTTAGTAAAAACTGTCGACCGCAAAGCATCTCGGATACAACAATTTCGTATCCCACCTCACACGCATGGCTGCTATATTTAAAGAAGAGCGAAGCAATATTAACGTCTAGCAAGTACAACGTAAATGTCAGCATTAAAAGTCAGTTCAGGGCATGGTAAAGATCATCACAGTTCGTAGAAGTTGTCGTGGCAACGGGTCCTGGTCTTCACTCTCTAACACCTCGCGAGTAAACGGCGTCGAAAATAGTTCTAGTTATTGTGTGGCATTGAGATCTTATACATTAGTGGAACTAGAGTTAGACTACATTATAATTAGAGATGGCATGGTAAAATACAGACGTTACTTGTATCTATTAAGTAGTTTATTAAACTGTTACAAAGATGATTGAAATACTACTTGGAAAGTCAGAAAATTTTGCAAGGAATTAAAACATTATAAATGTTCCTAAAATGTTGAGTGTTTGAAGATAAAAATTAAAAATTGCCCAGAGGTCTTCGCTCTTCTGTTTTGCACACACCCACCCCATTACCACTATGTTTTTTTTTATAAAAGTATGTTTTCACAAAATAAATAATTTCATAGCTACACACCTAACGGTTAATTTAATTAATAAAGATGGCCATATTTATTTAAACGAATAATTGCTTTTATGTAAATGCGTAATTGCTAAATTATTTTATTTTGTATACAGTTCATTAGTTTGTGACATTGAGTTACGTGAGTGTTTGATATAAATAAATATAAATATATTGATTAAATATATTAAATATAATATAAATAAACTGAGGGAATCAGTAAAAACCATATTTCATACATATGCGCACTCATCTGCTTATGAGAAATCCAAGTCGAATGAAGTTAGTCAGTTGTCAAACGTGGATGAAATTCACGGTCTTCTGACCCTATCTTCAAAATCGGTAAGTTGCTAACGCAGCTTATATTGGAACACAGCCGCTGCAATGTGAACTGCCTCGGTAGCTCAGCTGGTAGAGCATCTGACTGGATATCGGAAGGTCGTGAGTTCGAGTCCCACTCGAGGAAAAAACCTTTCACATTGCAGTTGGTATTTATTAATATAATTTTCATTTTACTGAGTTCTTAATTTAATTTTGTATGTAACCACCCTCAGCTTGCCTGTAAGTCAAGTGATTCTTCGAGTTGAGTGACAAGAGCAGCTCGGAGGTTATTGGCGATTAGCAGAATCATTAACAATCCAGTCTGTCCTCTCCGAGTCCTCGGGAACTATCCCTGGTTTGACAAATGATGTGCATGAGATGACAATGACGCATGTGCTGATCATGTGCTGTTCGAGGAAGAAGCAACTCGCCGTCCTGATCTCGTGGCAGATGTTGACATCGGTGTTCATCTCCAGGTAATTAGTTTATTGAAAGTTGAATATTACATTTAATTCGTTTGTCACACGTCCAAGTTTGAACTAATAATGATAATGTGTTTTATCACGTCACGAGTCAGGATGTGACTATTTTGTTATTTGTTTCGCAGTTTCTTCTGTCAATGAATTCCTTGACCATTCAACAAAAAACATATCTTCAACGTGTTTTGTAGATTATTTGTAATTCAAGTCTTGCAAGATAATCATTATTTACACATTTTTACAATAATTTACATACATCAATTTGTAATAATCTATTTCATTCATTTAAATATTTTAAAACTTTGAACTTTTGAAAAGTAATCTTCAAAAAAGTGAACATTTTAACTTATTACCGCCATAAGATTTCGAGTTCTGAATTATTAGAAATACTATTTTTCAGGGGTACTATACTATATAGGTACCAATTTTTAAAACAAACAATGGTCTTGCCAAAGTAAAGACCATAAACATAAGTACATACAATATAAATACAAATGAACTTTCTGATGAAGCATTGAACACGTGCTGAATATAAGCAAACATTTTAGTAAGGCCGGGTATTACCAAAGTTAAATTGTGCCGGATTAACTAACTTTTGGATTAAATTCAATTGTTTCAATCATTTTGAAGTATCTGATTGGCTGTACTGCCAATTTAATATAATATTTAGTTAATCCGGCTCAGATTAACTTTGGTAATACCGGCACTAACAAAATTAATATTTTTATCGAGATCACAATAATGGCATTTCATTTGTCTCACACAATACCTATACATACGACACTGACACTCACTCCTCCGATCATCACTAAAGTAAATCATGTTTATTACTGACAAATGCGTGTTTTGACATCCGAAGTCATTCATTAAGATCTGTTATGAGTTCCAAATCATCTCGCTAACAGAACACACCGCTACATGTCATCCGACAGTAAATACCTTTCTAACACATCATTACATAATACTAATTTATAATTACAACCTCGCATCTCACCAAATAATTCCATTAGATTAATAGTAGCACGTGTTGGATTCGTTTTTGCGTTTCAAGAGTTCAAAATGAATGAGATGAGTTCACCACCGACTTGACAGCTGTACAGTATTTTTACCACGTCTTGGCGTTCAAGAGGGTTAGCGTGGATCATGGGGGGTGAGGGGGAGGGGGAGGGAGAGGCCAAATGATGGATGGGCTTAATGAGACACCTTGGTCTCAAACTACTAAGTCTTCTCCACTAAGATGAGCCGCAGATAGTTGGTGTCTGTAAAGTGCCAATGACGAGACCCGATTGCAAATGAGTTCATTTTAAATGAGTTCATTCAAGAATTTATTTACATGACTTTAGTTCAAATCCAATCAATCTACTCTGACGCTCAGATGACGCCCTGTGTAACGCGTTGATAAGCGAGCCATCGTATTGTATGTGAATTAAATGCGTATGAAAGTTGCTGCCTCCATACCTTGAAAAGCAGTGATAATTTCATTGAAATTCTTATAACAAAATTTAACAAAATATTTCAAAGTAAAATTACATGTTACTGAAACATCAATAACTCTTGAAGTTCTGAATCTATTTGTCTAAAAAGATTAAAACCTCCTAAAATGTTGGTCCCATTTGATCGGTCAAACCGTTCCGTTTTCAATTTTCAACCAATCACGATTTTGTAAAAATTCAATCTGCAACAATCTAGTTGGTTTTACATGCGTGCAAAATTTCAGCTCGATCGGGAAAACGGTGTGACCTGTACAACGGCAGTAACAGAAAAAACACATTCATGCCAAAAGAATGGATAGCAAAATTCTTGCAAAATTGTCCGGATCCATTACTTCGTTTGATCAGTAATGCGAAGGAACACACAAACTAAAAACAAGAGAAACCGAAAGGAAGGAGTTCGGGCAATAACTTTCAACCTTAGTTTTAAACGATTTCCTGTGTGAGCTACGACCACCTCCACCTCCACTCTCATAGACCCTTCTAATTCGTCTTGTCAACATTACAATTATAGACACAAAATGACTATTGATTGAGGTCCAAACAATTCAGTCTTCGACTTAAACTTGAATCTTAATTAATAGGAATTATACCGTCACTTGAAGTTGAATATGGTTTGGTATATCAACACTGTAACTGGACAACCTGCTAAATCTTTTACACCCTAAAGATAATTTTGACCCTAAAATTGAAAAAAATCAAGATAATATATTAAGTCGCAACACGTGTGATTTCACCGATGTATTTGAAAGTTTCTTCATTGAGATGTTTTGGAAGGTTTGGTGACAGGTGTGGCATAGTCTGTACAGCGAAATTATTGTAATCAATACAAATGTTGGAACAATGTTCAAACTTCAAAAAAAAAACAAGTACGAAAATAATCGGACACATGCTCTTCTATCCTAATAAATGTTTGAGTAGCTAATGTGCTCGCGGTTTCTCACTCCTTAAATCTTATAATTTGTCCCAATTCCCTCGTCGACCACATAAAACAACATTCTCTAATTCAAAGCGACTCGTCGTCGTTACAAACGCGTCGCTTCGTTTGCCCCAACAATCCGCGTCGTCGGCGTCGGCGTCGTTTTGAAGCGTCGCCTCGCGCCACGCTCGATGAGACAAACAAATCTGCCGCTCGGCGTGGACAGGTGGACGTCGAGGCGACGCTTCAAACCGACGCCGACGCCGACAAGCACGACTTTGTTACGCCGTTTTGTCGACACTTGAAGACCCCGATTTATCTTTCCAGTTACTAAATTATCTTCTATGTTGGTTTAATTGAGCGAACGAATTTCATGTGACAGTCTGACATTTTACCGATGAAGTTCTTATTGAATTAGGACAGATTAAAACGAGGTTGCTTAACTTGTGCCGGTAACCTGTTCAATAGATCCCAAGAAAGCATACCTAAACTATCGAAAAGATTTTAACAATGTTAAATGACATATTGAGGGGCCGCGTCTATAAACCATCTATAACTTTGCTCGCGCAACGAAAGCCATAGGTACTTGAATTTCAGGAGCTGGATTCACAAATGGTTTTAAGCCTTATTCCGGCATAACTTTATGCTGGTATAGCATTGTAACTCCCGATAACTCTATTACCATGATATTTCCATGTTACAACTGTGTATTTTATGGTTATAAATGGCTATTTGTACAATAAAATTCATAAATATATGCCGGTAAAACATGCTAATAGCTAATATTGATATTCGATTTTTCGGTCATAAAGTTATACTTCTTTGTGAATCCAGCCCCTGATATTTTCTTATATTCTTATCTTTCTTATATTTTTCGTATGGATATAGCCTATATTGTTTTCTATACCAAAAATATACAAATTAAATTACCTACACAACATTGAGAGCCCCATGGCTTGCTCCGAGTGAGCAATGTTAGCAAATTTATCGGCGCCGGCCCCTCATTTCAATTGTGTGTGGGGGGGGGGGGGGGGGCTCTCTTCTCAGTATATTATGTGGCATTAAACCCTTAGATTTGTTAAATTTTACTCATTTTCAAGTATTTTAATGAGATTTGAATAAAGTTCAAACTAAAATATTTTTTCCAATTTCAGCTGTGATTTTTCATTTGCATACACTAAAATAACATAGGCCGAAAATGCCATGTTGTTGCTTACAGTAAAAGTGTTTGGTCTGCTCCTCAGTTTATTAGGCATTTACGGTATGTTGAGTGAGTGTGAGTGTACAGTACGACTTGGCTGGGTGGAGCGACCGCTCCACTAGATTATACAAGGATTCAAAAAGTTCATAGATCAGGCAAATTACACAATTCTCAGATTATTATGATAAAATGTATAGTAGGTAACGAGCCAACACCCAATGAACACATCCTCTGGCTTCCCCAGATTTTAAAAAAACAATTAGGTTATCATTGATTTAGTCATATCAAATATCCATGTAGACTCAATAATATAAAATAATGCACGAAGTGACATCTGAATTCTGTAAAAAAATACAATGTGTCATAAAATCAGTCCGCGACGAAGGATAATGCCCATCAGCAAAATTCATACGAAAACAAACGTTAATTTATTATTTTCGTTCAGTTTTAATAAATTGAACATATAAAAAATATGTTGCAGTAGATACATTACTGGAAGTCAGATTCAGAATAATATTATTATAAAAATTACAAGAGAATCTGTTATTGAATACAAACGCGAATGATAAAATTGTTGGTTTTAGGATGGTTGGTGAAAAAAATCCGTTGTTGAGCAAATACACCAGCGGCTTAATTCTTAGTACAAAAACATTATTTCGAAAAATTAAAAAACAAGAGAAATTCATCAGTTTACACGAGGTTTTAGGAAGACAATGTCCATACAAACCTCACCAGAATACACGATTTGTGGACGAATTGATTGTGTTATCATAGTGAGTGTAGGTAATCATAATATTGATTAAGTTTCTGATGTTCAAAGGGAATAGAACCATAAGATTTAAAGAACAATAATACTTGTATCCGTTTTCGATCATAACACAACGGTGAAATAATTGCTGCTTTTACTTTGAGATAGAGATGTTCATTTTCTCGATTTTTATTGCAAACTTTTGAATCGTGTAATCAAGCTCTCATTTTAAATTTGACTGCATAAAGTCAATAATTACAGATATTTAAGTCCCTGACAACTCCTGTCACCAACAACTAAGATGGATGATCGCAGAATTGCTGGTTTCTGAGCTCACTTCTCATTGAAATGGACTTCGTGCCTTCTACCACTGATACAGTTACTGATTTTTGAGAGGGCATTTGATTTGTTATTCATCATCACTTAATCGATTCGGAAGTCTAGCCAATTTAATAACAATATTAATTACTGGAAACCTGTTCAGTTTGATTCAATCCAACCCAAACACAAAGCTGTCTACCAAGGCTCTGGTTAATTAGTGTAATTGTTAAATTATCTCTATTGAAACCCAATTATCCAGAGACAATTAGAGCGACTGTGCATGTGTTTACGTTTCATGTTATTGTTCGAGAATGCAACAGAATTGGTGCCATGCGCCAGGTAAATAATCAAATCGTTGCAAAGTAAACACTGCAAGCAGATTAACTCTGATCTAATAATATAATTATATAAAAATAACACAAAACAGTTTATTATTGACGATTAGTGAGCGTTAATTGTTGATCGAGTAGAAATGATTGTATATGTGCTGAAACTTTTCAGTTGCCAATAAGATGAGGATTACTGACTCGATTGTGTTACAGGCTAAGAAGGGAAATTATTACAAAATGTAAGCTGATTAGATAATTGACTATACAGCTATTTATATAGGAGATCGCTGTAAAAAGTCGGTTCTAATTTATATGTTTTACCAAATACATTATTATATAACCATGTGGTTATGTTTTACTTAAAATGTATACTTAAACATATACAAAATTATAGGTGTTGATAGTAGCAAGATATATCCCTTATTAATTCCACCATCTGTATAGTGGAATCTCATTAGAAAAACACATCGATTTACCTCAATTTATAAGTTAAATGTGACCCGTCAACGTGCCAACATAATGTCCGCACTTGCAGGAAGAACTTCAATGTTTTGCATTTATACCTAATAGATGCTAATAGTCTATGGACATGCAAACAGGCGCAAACGATAGATCAAAGTTGTGTAACAGTATTTTTTTTTAACCCTCTGCCAAATTTGCACGTTGATTATGCACTCAACGTCCATGGCAAGAAACAAACAATGACATTCTTAGAAAAATCATTAAAGAACTTTTAAACATAACGCTGATTTAGAAGAGCATTAAAAAATTGGTCCTAAGTATAATTTAATTCCGTCAAAATTAATGTTTTTATCAATAGTATCTTTTATCATGTTCATTGTTCACTCAAATGAAGTACGGTCGATTAAAAATGTCTACATGACCTGGTACTATTATAATATATTATTATTCATTAGTATCACTCACCTAATCATGCTGTCTGCAATGTCGACATTCCTTCCACGTAGCTACGATGTCTCGCTCTTTACGACCTACCCCAATCGTCACTAGGTTAACTTTTATGAATGCCATGTAGTGGTCGGTTACCATAACACCATAATATTATTTAAGATCATCGGATTGTTGTTTGAGCAGCAATTAGTTTGTTTGTAGAAGAAGCAGCGCTGTGTTTTCAGACCAAACATCTCATACCAACACCACTAGAGCTTGTTAGCTTGCTACTTAGACATACATATACGTGCGCCAAAAAGTTCAGTTGAAAGAGTCAATAATAATATTATTATTTGGTGAGCCAAATTGTTGTAATGCTAAACGGCGTGGAACGTTTCAAATGAGGCGGAAATTGTTGTAAATGTTGAAGAATTATTTGAGTGGCGTTTGCTCGTGCGTGGCTGATATGTGTGACAGTTCACATGCTCTGCTTTGATAACAAAAAGGTAATTATATCCAATCATTACATTTTACAACTAGATCTGTACATATGGTTATGGATGCCGTTAAATTTGAGTTCAAATTTTGTTTGCACTGAGTGACTACTGACTTGGCGGGTGTGGTGCGGCCGCCTAATTTGTTTTCCAAACTCATCTAGAAAAACTGAAACACTGGACAGCGAGGCATTTTCGTTTATACTTATTTTCTTTTGATATTTTGAATGTCAATGGTTTGTTTAACAAATATTATACCTACTCTTTGATATAATTTAAAAATTTAGAATTGAAATGGAAAAATATAAATGATTTGTATACCTAGTTTTTTAACAACTAAATAAATGTCACATGATCATACTGTAGTAGAGGTGCGTACATTGTAAACAGTAATTTCAAGCATAATACGTATTTATTGAAAAATTGTTATAAGGTACCTAATAGGGAAAGATATCTTTTATTATGATAATAAAATACTCTTATTATTCTTTGCCACGTGGCCACTGTTTAATTAAAATACTAGACAATTTAAAAGAACAAACATGAAGTGGAAAGTGTGTGAGCGTACATTCAAAACTAAACTAATTGTCGTTATATCGTTGGTATTATTATTGATGATGATGATGCTGATGATGTGGTGGGCAGGTACATTATGAAGTGAAATACTGATAAAAAAAAATCAAACGTTTAGTAACATATATTTCTCTTCTTTTGATGATTTATGGTAAAATATATAATAGTTATATAGTAATAGTAATCATTTTAGTACTTTGCACTGGGATCGTATAACTTTTGTCAACAGTCGATCGACATCTCTTATGGGAGAATAACATTGACACGTCATAGTCGATCGACTACAAAGTCGAGTCAATGCTAATCTCTCATAAGAGTTGTCGATCGTTTGCCGAACAAAGTTATACGATCGCAGTGCTGCTTCAGGAAAATAAATACATTTTAAAAACCAATTTATAGGTACTAAAAGAATTTTTGATTGTGTTTTGTACTCAAGACTATACAAATTCAAACAAATATTTCCCGTATATTTCGAGATAAAAAGTTGAACACTAACGTCTACTTATACACAAATCGACTTCAGCACGGACTCTAGACCCTATGAAACTG
This sequence comes from Leuctra nigra, assembly GCA_934045905.1. Classification (NCBI taxonomy): domain Eukaryota; kingdom Metazoa; phylum Arthropoda; class Insecta; order Plecoptera; family Leuctridae; genus Leuctra; species Leuctra nigra. Next base: position 26,969,329 of record OW203764.1, read on the forward strand.
CATCCGTCCAACTAAAGGGGTGGAGTTTTAGAAATTCTCTCCTGATTTGCATATGAAACGACTAAGAGATGAGGTTTGTGAATCGCGCCGCAAAGCTCTCTAGGTGTATGTTATCTCCGTCAGCCAGTGTGTTGATGCACAGAACACCCTGACAGGGCGATTGTCATGCCTCGAACACAATCGGAATTAGTCCCGCGAATTTGCATGAATTTCATTATCACACTGGAAGAATGCAGTTCCCATTGTGATTCATCAGTTTCATCAATACGGATGCATTAATTTCAGTTCTGGAACAAAATTACATGAATTTATTGCTATTGAAATATCGTATGATTGTAATGAGTAGGTATTTCAATTGTTAATGACAATTATGTAAAGTTTGATGGGGAAAATACATTCATTCACATCATTTTATATTAGTCCTGATCATTTGAATTGTGTTATAATAGGTTGTGACAAGTTACCAATGACAACAACGTTACAAACTATGATATAAATTAATTATGCCATGACAATAAATATCGTTCATAATTTGTAATTCTTTCGAATTTCGTCCCTAATATTTTAAATGCCCTGCAGCCCAATATTTCGTCTTGTTTTTATAACTTTTAAGTAAAAAATGAAACATGACTGATGCTTTTGAAAATTAATGGGTTCTAGATAAAACAAAACAGAAGTTGAATTTCAAAATAATCACATTTTCACAAAGTTATATGGCCCGAGCAGAAAATGTCAAATCCCTTGTTTATACCTCGTAGTTTTGATATCTCTTGCATGGTGTGGCAAGTTAAAAATAGCCCTATGTTTGCCGCATGTACGTCTAGCGGATTGATTTGTATTCCTGGAATGTGTAATAACGTCTGTGTGACGAGACGAACCCGGTGGTTCCAGGAACCTGTGCAATGTCACACGGGAACTGGGAGCGTGGGGGAGCGAGGGACCAAGAGCAATTGTTTACATGAGGGAAGCTGTAAATTACAACGCCGTGTAAAGCTTGCTGCCTGCAATGAGATGTACCACCAGGAGTTTACAGAGTGTAAAGCAAGAACCAATGTAGAGGGACAATCCAGTGGTGGACTAAGATATGGTCCAGGATGATCTGAGTCAAGAGGCCCGTAGTTTGTAAATGTGTTTGCAAATAAAAAATGGGTTTGCGGTATAGTACGTAATTTTTTCTTGAAACTTTTAAATGGAAATCAAAATTGACCATGGGGAAAATATAGCTGAATTACTAATTTAAACTTTTAAAAATCAAATACAATACAGAATTGTAACATACATACACTGTAAAAATGAAAACTGACATTTGACATGTAAGTTAGTGGATCGCCCGGTTCTTTCTCACCGCATTTGATGTATAAAATTACATTTTATTTCAGGGTAAATTTTCAAACTAATGAAAAGAAATGAAATGGAAATGTGAACTTTAGAAAGTAGATTCACACATTACACACACAGTAGACAATCTACACACAATCTACACACAGTATAGATTTGTTTCATTACATTTTGGTTATAAACAATAATTTGGGAGGATAAAGAAACATGATTTGTTTTAATAAATACCAACTGCAATATGAACAGATTTTCCTCGGGTGGGACTCGAACCCACGACCGTCCGATATCCAGTCAGATGCTCTACCAGCTGAGCTACCGAGGCAGTTCATATTTTGTAAAAGACACCTGCAATTGACTTCATATCAACAATCCATTTATTAGTTCAGTTATTTATTATTATTATTTATTAGTTAAAATTATGGGAGAATCCAGTGAAGGAATAGGAACAAATTCGTTTGAGAAATCTTGCATTGCAATGCACTTGTTGAATATTTCTTAGAGTAAGTCGCCAATGATCTGAAGTGTCATAAGAAAGCTTTTTCCAGCGTGGAAGCTTTTAGGACGGAAAGCTCCAACCAATGGACAGAGGAAAAGGATATTTATCCTTCTTTTTTTTCACCACGTTCCTCAAAAACAAATAAGCATTTTTTGTTTATCTCTGAGGAAGTGAATAAGTAATTAATTTGTGGGGCTGTACTGCACTTTTATCAATGAAACCCCGATAACTTTCTTTACTTGAAAGATTTTCACACATTTAAGAAGCAGATGGGAATGTTTTAGAACATGTACCAGCAACTCATAATTTACATATCACTGCGTCCAAAAAAGTGAACGGGAAAGATTCACATTCTATAAACAGTTTAGACTGAAGTGCAGCGAGGTGCAGAGTGCAATATAGTTGCAGTCTCAGCTGCGTCTGAAAAAATGATTTCCTAATCCTAGCTGAGTGACGTCATTCCTAGCCAATGGCAGAGCTGGATTGATTGCAAGGTGTTAACACAAGATTTCAGCCAACACTCGAAGTTCCCACAACCGAATTCCAGTCCGAGTTCCGGGGAACTCTTTGAGTTCGCAGATGAACCTGTGAGATTCGAACGTCTTTCTTCGCCGTGTGCTTCATTTGTATATGTTTAGCTGATTCCGAGGGCGTGAGATGATGCAGAGAAGATTGGTACAGACCTCAGGATGAGACGTGGTGATTTCTTATGGACAAGCTTGAAAATATAATTTCTCCATATTAAATCTTCTTCGTTCGGTAGGATACCTAATGATATCATAAGTTTAGGATGTTTTTTTTGATGTCTCTTTACGGGAAGGCATCAATAAAATGATAAAATTACATTCTCCCATAATTTTCGACTCTCAACATCACCTAATATAACGACTCTGTAAAATTTACCCCCTCCTATTTATGAGTTTTGCGGAATAGACATTGATCAAATGCAATTTCCTGATTTAAAAAAACAAAGAAAAGTATGGGTAGCCTATTTCTCATCGTGACATCTTGCTAATATTTGATTAGGCCCGGTAATACCAGTAATTCAATTTACACTATAGTATTTTACTAATTTTAATTTTACTATAGTTATATAATTTACTATACACTACTTGATAGACAAATCATATCTCATCAACTGCACACCCGCTATCTTGAATGTTTAGAAATTTTATTAAACCTACAAACTCCCCTCCCACACACAAGCATTTATTTGCTTATGTAGTTTTTTTTATTTTTATAAAACTATAGATATTATGTAACACTGCTATTTTTAATATGTGTCTAGAATCTAGATGTATAAAAATTATAATATTTATGCAATGTTATATGTATACCATGTAAAAATACAAATGAATAAATAGAATTTTGAAATTGAAAAAAAAATGCAAATTAAAATAGAAATTTAATCTATTGAAGAATATTCAAATGTAATATCTCTATAAAACCGATCCTAAGCATTCTTTGAAATATAACTATCAGCTAAAAGGTACTAATTTCGTAACACTGAAGTGCTTGGCAAAACTGCCTGCTCTCTATTAGTATTTTACAACCAGGTTAAAAGTCTTTTAAAAAAAGCAAAACAAAGTTTATTAAAAAAAAACTGCCGTAAGCTTGTGGTTTGTATGTTGCGCCGGTTTCGCGGTCGACGTCTCTCTAGCGTCGGGACGGCAGTCGGAAGCGTCGCGGCGTTGACTTTGTGTACCTTGGCTGAGCGCCGGCTCTGAAATACTCTCCATCGCTTGAACTTGCGACTCCGAGTTGCGCCTGCACCAAGATGATACACAATCTCACAGACACACAGGTTTAGTTTGCACAAATATTCAATAGGTGCACGCACCTCGAGACATTCTGCAGAAATACACAAAATAATAAAATGTTTGAAAATCTTACCTTCGTCAACATCAGATCCACGTGAAAGGATCCGTCAAGACAAACGACCCTTTTCAGGGCTTAAGTCACATTAACTAAATTAAGCATCGGCAAAAGAAACAGAAAATCAAATCCCCATATAAAGAAAATTATATATTATCTTCATATCTGAGGATTTAATTGATATTAAAATTATTTTATTTAAATTTTAATGGAAAATGGCCTACCCGATCCCAAAATCAAATAGGTAATATAGTTTCATTTTGACTTTGTCACTTGTCATTATGACAAAGGTAACTGCGTCTTTATAACTTCAAATGATATTTAAAATTAGTGAAAATTAGTGCCAAGTTTAGTTTTGAGTTCCAAAAATACTATTTAAAAGTCACAGTTTTCAAGCTTTGTTGGAGATTCCTAATATTCTAGGAATCCCATGTAAGCCTGTCTGTGGCTGGCTTAGCGCAATGGCTATTCTCCCATGAACCTCTGAATAGGCGATAGTTTAGTGATGTAATGATGACAATACATGGAACCAATGTTGATTTCCTACACCAGACGAAATTCCATTTTCTGCAAATCCGGTGAAGAATGCCGGTGGAAAGCGAATAATAGTGGTAGTTTTCAGATTTCTGTATGGACCACCCAGTAAGTAAGTAGGTTTATACCCTTGTTATGGGAGGTTGGGGGAGGGGGAGGAACTGGAGGGGTTATTTGAGGACTTTTTACCGACCATCAACTGCTATTAAAGGATGTTACCCACCCACCCACTCTCACCCCTTCACTGATGGATCATATTACTCGGTCGAGTTGTTTTTGACAGCTCTGCTGAGATCACCCATGATCATCTTCATCTTCTTCATCACCATGGAGCAGGGATGCTGAGCTATGATTATAGATATGCACCGAACTCGATAAGAAATTAAATTACTGATAAAACAAAGAGTAAGAGGGAGTAAAGAGTATTTACTCACTTTTGGACACATAAATTAGTTTATTAGATTTGATTAGCTAATGAATAGGGTCAGACGTGGCATGAGTGTGCTAAAGGTGAATATTTAGCAAACAAAATATATTATTGCGGCAATTGATCACAATTTATTACGAAAAGGCTAACTTTTATTTTTATTTCGAAATTCAGTGTTCAATACTCAAAAAAATGTTTGATTGAATACGTTTTTTTTAATTTTACATCCTTTCTCATCATCATTTTATTATAAATTTTAATTAATTTTGTTATCATCCATGAACCTACAAAACTCTTATATCTAGAATAAGTTTAAAAAAAAGAAGAGATTTACATACCTACCTATTGAGAATTCAATATTATAACGAATATTATATTCAAGTGAACCTTCAAAAACCCCAAAATAAGCAAACATTTTTTCTATAAATCGTATCGTATTCATTTTATTTACTTGATAATGACAGGCGTGAAAACATAAAGGGTGTAGGATAGACGTAGCACCCAACCCCTCGCATAACAATCCACCCTCAATTTGCCACGTGATTGCACCCCCCCCCCCCCCTCCCTCCCACCCAACCCCGTCAACCTGATTGTGCGAACACAAACCACACACTTTGCTGCACATTCTGTTTGCTCTTTTTAAACGCACACAGAAGCACGCTTCGTTTATACTCGGCCTCTAAACCTGGCATTTGCGGGGTTCAATAAGCTATTAAAGTGTAAGGTTTTGTTGATCAAAAGAGAGGTTAAAAAAGATATCGTTTGTAATACTTTGTAAATGCCGGCGATATGCAATCTTATCCTCTGAACTTATAGCAGCTGCTTTTCAAGTGTAGTTTGAATGCATTGAATTATTATTAATTGAGTGCGTATTTAATTATATGCGAAAAGTAATACGTAAACATACCAATAGATATAATTATTATATAATTTAAATTTGATGAGAAAAATGTGTGAATATAATAACTTTGCCTCTTCTTTGGAAGCTGGATGTCCGTCATCTTTTTTGTATTTACCTATTTGTAGCTGCAAAACCAAGTTTTGCTATTTGTAAACTATTTACGGAAAACGTCAAAAACTGAAATCTTCAATTCTTCACAATTTTTATCATTGCACATCAATAAAATACACTATACCTATAGGTAATTAACCCACATAATATTATTTGGATTCTTACATTACTCAGGCTAATGAAAATAATGCAGATTTTATAGAATATGATTCAGTGTTTCGAATCATGAATCAAGAAATAGAATTCTATAAAATTATATTTTGTTATTGGTCATTTGTAGTTATAAAAAAGTGTCCCGTTTTAGAATAATAGATAACCACCTATTTATTTTGCAATAACTGCAAATTCACTGTAATTTCATTGTTGTATTGAGACTCTCGAATGCACATGCACATGGATTAACAAACCATAACTAATGTTCTATCAGAGAGTACAATTATTCACATGTGGAGACGTTACATTATAATTTCCAAAGAGACATGGGTAAGGGAACTGGAATCGCACGGTTCGTCAGAGCATTTTTTCGAAATTTGTCTTCACTAACAGAATTTAAAAAACTGATAGTATCGACCCATTACGGCCTTATAGACTAAATAATGCCACACACTGGAGTTCTTTATGAACTCTGGTACGACCTCAAAGTGTTAAATACGATATTTATCGAAAAATAATCGTATTTAACAACGTCGTACCAGAGGTCATAAAGTACTCCGGTTCGTGGTATTATTTAGTCTATAAGGCCGTAATGGGTTGCTACTATCTGATTTTTTAAAATTCTGTAGTGGTGAGACAAGATTTAAAAAATATAAAACGCGTGTGCAGCCGTGAGCAGCCGTGCGCAGCTACAATCTGTAGAAAGACATGTTTCTCTCCAATGTGTAGCTAAATCAGTCGCCAATGCCAACTTCAGCCTGTTTAGCTGTTTACAGGTTGTTCCAGAGAAATCATAAAAAAATAACACGTATTTAGATATTTTCTGTTTCACGTGCCTCTTGGGATGAAATTAATTGTAAAAACATTTTAACCATACGAAATTCATTCTCTTTAATAATTACAGGTTATTTTTGTTATTTTACTGCAATATGTTGGAGTATCGAGTAATACATTACCTCGGGCCAAGCGACAGATATTAATTATTATCAAATGTCAGTCAAAAGAGAACAAATGAAATGCAGCAGCAGCAGTGGTGTAACGATTGTTTCGCCGTTCTGTTGCCGGAGAGTGTTTACTTTATGCAGATAAAAACGATTTGCAAAAATGTTGGCAAATTCTAGGAATCAAGATGACGTGCTTACGGTTTGTGTTTCACATTAATTAATTAGACGAGTAATTATTCACAGAAAAATACTAAATATTTGTGAGTAAATATTATCGTAAATAAGACTGATTTGAGTTGAGCTCATCTATACGGATTGAATAACACTAATTTCTGAGAACTGCAGAATATAATTTGCACATTTTTACCTCCTGCATAGCGGAATGAAATGCAAATTAACATATACCTAAGTAAGATATTTACATTAAAATAAATATTCAGCAATAACGCAATCAGACATAAAGTTAACTGCAAGAGGTAACAGAGATGTATATTTTATAATTTCAACCAGCGTAATCAAGTGGAACAATGCCACAGAGAAGAAAAAATCGAATAAATTTTTTGGGCATTACACAAAATTAGTATTTATTTCAACATAGGTAGGTACATTTTAAAAAATAATATAATAATAAATTATAATGTATAAATATGTTACATAACAAATTTTTTCAGAGCAGAATATTCATATTCTCTGCGAATATTACGTCCGTTCTCGAAGATGTTGCAAAATCTTATTGAGGCAGCGTTCACAGCGTTCACAAAGTTTCCAGTTGATTCTCCGATTAAAATATTTTGTTGAACAATGCAGCTATTTTACATCTTCTTCAGCCTCATGCACAAAACATAATTTCCAGATTTACCTTCCACATAAGATTATTAGCGCACAGGCAAATAATCTACGGACGCAACTTTAATTTGAAAAGTGAATATTTTGGGCACAGATACGTATTTTATGTAGATTGATTTTATTCAATTTGCTCACTATACTCATACTGAGAGTGAGACAATCCATTGAAATGACAAGATCTAGATTGAGTTTTGACACCTCCAAAACGGAAGCAAAAGACAGACAATGTATCGCGGCACGTTTCTGTTCCATTGTTTTGTATCGGCCAAATGCGTGAGTTTGATGGGTCGCATCTCTCCGCACCCATCTCATAAACCTCTGCCTGAAGATGAGCCGCCCCTGGTCCAGATGTGTCGACCTGCTACTTCCTTGTCTTTCTTCTTCAAACATATTGCCGATGTACTTCCGACCAAATCACGGCGTGAGGTCCTCACCCAGTTGTCTTCAGCAGAAAGACAGTCATAAAGTTAGGAGGTTTTGTTTTGTGTTTTATACAAGTGGGTAATGTTTCGCGGTGTTATTATTGACAAAAGGACATTTGAACGCAATAAAACTTAAAGTGCCACAATGACTTGATCGTGGATCGAAAAAGATTTCACCACTTTGGCACGATCAAGAAAAGGAACGTTTATACCTACTTCTCTACTCTCTAGGTATAATTTTAAAAACAGCACGGATTAAAAAAGATTACATGAATATTACCCGACAAAATGACGATTCAGTGATGGGTAACGAAGGAATTATCTAAACTTGGCAACCTTTTCCGCCCACCCGGAATGCATGGTGCAGTATAAACAAATCTGGCTCCCATCTCCTCTATGTTCTGTGGCAAACCGAAGGCATAATTGCCTGGAACCGACGCTTTTGTCTCTCCTCAGCATTACACGACGTCGCTTCCTGCCGCACGACGCATCACGTTTAGGACCGCGATGGAGGCGGTGGGGACGGCGTGGGGAGGTCGCGATGAGGAAGGTGAGGATAGGACGACTTCGACAGCAAGGAGGTGCAGTGAGGACGGCGTGGGAAGGTCGTGATCAGGAAACAGAGAGGAACGACGACTTCAAGGTTGAAGGACGCGGTGAGGACGGCATGGGGGTGGGAAGGACCCGATCAGGAAGGTGAGAAGGACGACTTTGCCGGCAATGAGGTGAAGAGGACGGAGATGGAGCGATTACAGTTTAGGGAGCGAGAAAGTTAAATAAGTTCATATTTGTTTCCCATTTGGTTCTGCTATTTTTTATTTCTCTTTCGCAAGTAGGCTCTAAGCTCAAGGCTGGGTAAAGTTAAGAGGGCCATGGTGCTAGAAACATAATGTTTCCCATCCCTAATGCGACGTATTATTATGTTTATGGCTTCGTTTATTATGTTGTTTTTACAAGCCGACAAATAAATATTATGTTTTGCCGCGATCCATCTAAACACACTGCCATTTTGTAACCTTCCTTGATTGGAGTCTTTATGGCCAACCCTCCATCTATAACTAAGCAGAATTTTACATGGTAAAATCTGCCTCGGCCCTCAGTAGAGAGGCAAATGCTGGGAAGGATTCCTACTTATAGGCCACGACCGCCTCTCTCGCACATTCCATCCTACCCAATCTTAACTTAAATTAATATATCAGGTTAAAAACGTAACAATTGCCTACTTATGTCCTTCGTATTGCATGCGAATTAATATGCGCACGAAATTGCCTGCTCTATACAGACATTGGAAACACCTTTGAAGATAATCTAACGAAATTATTAAAGTTCTTGAAGTTCTTTAAATAAATTTCAAAAAATTCAAAAAATGCATAAAATGTAAAGAATTGTATTAATCTTGAAGTTCTTGACAGATTTGTCTGTAAATAGTAAAAAAAAGACCTATAATCATAGAATGTTAGTACCAACGACCATGCAATATTTAAAGTTCATTAGTAAAACGGTCCAATTTGTAATTTTCAACAAATCACAGGATCTCGTCTGGGACGGCGCCAGGGGTGGGCGCAGGTGCGCGCGCGCCCACCCAAAATTGTCTACTGCGCACCCTCTGCCCACCCAAAAATTATCAAAGATACTTTTATTATCGTTTTTGAATGTGAATTTTTCGTTTAATTTTGAAATAAGTACCTATGTAATCAAAAAGCACAGATTGAATAATTTTCTAAAATAACAACGCATTCAAGTTGTAGGCTGAGATCAAACACTTATTTGCTAACTTGACAATCCATCCCATTTTTATGTGATTTCAATATTATTTTACCCCAAAAGTATTAGGATTTTCAGCGTCCCAAATTCGTTTCTATTGATTTAAATATTCGAAAAACGCCCTGCAGGCCATGGCGTTCTTTTAACCAAACACCTACCATAGACGTTCTGCCGAATGTCATTATTATTATCGTATTATTGTATTTAATATTGTAAATAATTGTCATTCCTGGCGCCGTCCCTACGTCTAAATATTATACTTGGGACCGCTCTTAGGTATCACATTAGTGTGTGCAAAATTTCAGATCGATCGGTGAAACTTCCTGGAAATTGCAAAAAAAATAACAAATACATTTTACCAATCAATGTTTTCCCACTCCCAATCTTTTTATTGATAAAGTTTGCTTCGAAGCATGTAAATTTGATTTTTTTATCATAATTTGTTGCGTTTTATAAGCTCATTTTCTCACAATATTCTTCATATCATAATCATTCTTTCGTCGTCATTATAGCCTAAGGGGCAACGTTCCACTGTAAAGAAAAAAAACTTCCTTGGAATTACTGAAACTTTGAACCACTTTCTTCCACCAGTCAATGAGCCGTTAAATAAAATATTCATTTTCTTATCTAATTTGAATATTGCATAATTACCCATCAGGTATCACTTTTAAAGTATTTTCCGTCTTTCCCTTTTACTTCTCAAAATTATCGGCTGCTTTCCGTCTTCACCGAGCGCTAAAATAAAAGCTTCCTTGCAAGAATAACAAAAGCTCTAGCCTGCATCACTGTTTGATATCTTAAATAATCTCTATTAATATTTAATTCCTATTCATGATCCTCGACATTATGGTGATCGTGTCTCTTGTTTCTCCTGCGAACGAGCATGCATAACACACACTTTAACGCCTCGAACGCCCGCGGTCCCGCTCCTCGAATACTAGCTCGAATAGAGAACTGCGGCTATTTTCATAACAAACAAAGAATATCATTAATTAAGAGGTCCCATCTCGGCTTGGCTCCCTTGTGATAACATCCCTCCGGCGTCCGTTGCGCGGCGAGCGTCGTTCTGAGCGCCGCGACGCATGGGCTCGAGGTTTGAATAACATTGACACATCGGGAAGACAGAAATCAAGGTATTATACGCGGTTCAACGGTAGGATTTGATGTGAGTTTAGTTCTTTGTCTTATTATCATGACTTTGCAGAAGAAGAGAAATGAATGAGAGTGGGAGTATTCTAATTTATCAGCTTGCCGTATTTTTATCCTACGTGATCTTGCAAAGAGGACACACGCAATATTTGATGTGCAATGAAATGTTGTTTATCAACAGCTTTTGAAGTACATACCATTGCAAGATGCTTTGATAATACTATTGTACTTTTTTAATAAGTAAATTGGCCGTTTACGACCAATTTACGAACAATTAGTATTCTAAGACCTCGGTGGGTGCTTCCTCCGTATTTCGTGACGCCCCGATTTCTTGAAGTTAATACTTTCTATAGTTTCTTTCACAAGTTTATCTTGTCGCGAAAGTCAAGCGTGGTTCTAAACGTCAAATATTTCCAGAGACGTTTAGATCCTTTTATCTGACTATAACTTCGCTTTGAATTTGATTCATGATGACTTTTTAACAAAAGAAGTATGAAAGTTATATGGTTATAAAATCGGTGCGACCAGATACCCGCAAAAATGGAGGTTTAGAGAAATAACTTCGAGTTCATTTTGTTGGTGAAATTTTGATTTAGAATAAAGGTTAAGAATTTCATGACATCAACAATAAACATTTTTTATGTCAGCAAATCATTTTTCTATCAGCATTGCTACTTATTTGTATCAAATTCCAACATATAATACGAAATTAATAATTATAATCTTAGATGTTTGATTACACTTTTAAATTAAAGTTTATACATTAACAACGATAGGTGCCTACTTTAAAAATATTAAAACTACATTAATATTTTTCCTCTTATTAGAAACTTTTTATTTCTTTTATGTATTTAGGAAATAAAAGTATAATTACCACAAGTCCTTATTCAACTTAATTCAATTTTCTCAATAATTTAGAGTCTTCGATTAATTTACTTGGATATTTTGTGGTGGAAGTTGTGATTTCGAGCAACCCCATGTAGAGCGTAGTTTCTAACCGCAAGAGTCAAGTCAAGTCAGCCAAGTCAGGCATGACTCAGCACAAGTGATCAACTTCTCGCTCGAATTCCCACGGAGGTTTTCCGCCGTCGTCACTCATCTAGAAGTCGTCTGAGGCAGATTCCAAGACGCTGGAGCAGAATCTGTAGCAATCGACGTCGGCGTCGTCGGCGTCGGTCTGAGGGGGGGGGGGGGCGGGGGCGGTGGAGAGACGTGAATATGGAGAAGCTGTCATGGGAACGACGCCAACTGGGCGCGTGCTCCTAGGGGTGGAGGGGATTTATCTCATCTCGAGAAGAGAGCGAGAGAGAGCGAGAGAGAGAGAGAGAGAGAGAGAGAGAGAGAGAGAGAGAGAGAGAGAGAGAGAGAGACGCCGCGACGCCGACGTCGAGGAATGAGAATGAGCGCCGGTGGTTGCCCGAGGGCTGATAGCAGCGTCGTTTCTTATTCGCTCGGAGAGAAACTCGCCGATGGGAGAACCAAAGATTTCATCACAAGAGATAGATAGATAGAAAACTACATCGCTATTCTTTTGAAATAAAAAATATAAAAATATAAAATATAATCGGTTTCGTGTATTTGGTTCGCAAACTTGGTAGTTGCTTTCCTTTTCTTCGAATCTTATATTTGAGTTCATAATAATTTAAAACGAGCGAGCGATAGAGAGGGGGTGGAGGGGGGGGGAGAGGAAATAATTTTACAAAAATCGTGGCTACTTCTATATATCTGAATCTAAGGAATACATTAATTTTTTGACTCATTTTTCATAAACCCAAACCTTTTTGCAAAACCTCACATTCTTCTAAAAATAATAATTTTCAACGAAAAAAAATCGAAAAATTGTTTAAAAATAATACATATATTATTATTTTTATTATTCAATTATCGTTGTATTATTACATTTGATAAATATTACATTACAATTTATAAAAAATTGTAATCTGTTTATTATCACAACACGGTGTAACTAAATAAAGTTGCATGACTTCCATTAACCTTCTTACAAAACTATAATCTATACATCCAAGAATACGCCATCATTCAACGCCAGCCTATTGAAGTTGACCCTCGCCGCTGTTCAAGAGCTTTTTGATGAGCTTGAGAGGGGCGGGGGGGGGGGGAGGGGTGGGGGGGGGGTAGAATTGAAGCCTAAGGGGTTGCTGACGAATGCCGAGTTTAAACTGAAAAAGAGCCATCTCTCTCTCTCTCTCTCGTTTGTGTTGTAATAGATAGAGCCTCCTCTTTTCGAACCCATCCAACTGAACGTCAGCAGATGTGTGCGAATTGAGCGGCAAATTGGCTGCCGATTGTCCGTGAATAAGAGGGGTGGGGGGGGGGGGGACAATTGTGGTGGTGAGCTAATGTTAATATAGAGGGGATGATCTAGATCGGTTAGTTATTGAGTTAGACAGCTTAATCCGACACACGTAATAATTGGATATGATGTGGATGGTGAACAAACAACTAGTTTTTGTGTGTGTGGATGACTGTAATGTAACTGAGCTTGTAAGGAAAGTGATGACATTATGAAATTAAATGTTTTAAAAGGGTACAGGGCCACGAGCTTCCATTTTCGTCGCATTGTTGTGTTGACACAGTTCTGCAAAATCCAATTTATTTCCTTCGTTTCCTGTATAATATTTGGATCTTTCTGACAGTCATTTTCATGTTCCTTGAGTTGGTTTTGAATTGTATTTCTGTATCAGGTTTTCATATTTGAATTGCCAGAGTAATACAGAAGAAGCAGCTTGCCTAAGGAAAACTTCCATACGTTATCAAGTTTAAATTGTCCAATACCCAGAATCAAAAATATATTTGTATATAAGAAAGTGTAGTAAAGAATACTTTTTCTGAATATTCATATAGTTATTTAAGTGACGTCTACTTTCATAAAGTTGGTCATGTGTTCAACATTACCTAAGGAAATAGAACATATTTTTCATCTTAGAACGATAAATGAGAAAGATTCTACCTAAATAATCTAAACACAAGCAACTATTATAATTAAGTTGATAATGGGGAGAAAATGATGAAAAATAGGCATGGATATAAGGTGAGAATTAAGGAGGCGATTTTGGCATATTATTAGTAGATAACTTTCCCAGTTTATGCCTCTCGAGTCTTGACTGAGGGAAAACCTCAGTCGGGCAGGGTTGCCTCGGGAATTAACCCTTGACCTTCGAAGTGCACGCTGAGACCGTTACTGCCAGAGCCAACTTGTACCGCACCGAACAACTTTATCCAAGTTTACCTAAATGATGCATTTTCATAGTGGAGGTGCCGGGATTTCTGTACGCACTATTCCGAATCGGCAGGTCGATACACATATCCCAAATCCGTTCACCATAAATATTAGCATAAAACGATATATCACGGTGCGCCTGCGCGATTCAAGCCAACAGCAGGGTATTAAACTTTATATTGCAGAGCTTTGGTAAAAGGATGTTTCTGTTGAAGAAATACGGAAACCATAACTCAGCGGTCGCATAAAATACGTTTCAATTTCTTTCCACGGCAGACCGTCGTTTACGTAATTCTGTCTTAATTCAGTTTGTATCAACTATCAAGGTTCATGATTTGGAAATCAAGTCTAGCTGGGATCTTGAGGAATCAAGGATTAACAAATTAAGGGAAGCAACTTTACTTTGAAGTCAGTTTACGATATTGAGAAGATCGAAATAAAATTGAATAAACGAACTAGAATCCAAATTATAATATTTTCAAAGCAATGGTTCGATTGTTCGTGAGGGGATTCTTATTTCATAGTCCTATACTTGCATTGATTAAACAAATCAAAAATATTTATTAATGTTACAAAAGCATATTGTTAAGATTTGTTTAAAAATATAATATTTTCAATCATCCTTTTTTTCTGGTTAAGTTGCATGGAATTATTTAAGCATTTATTTATTAAAAAATAAGGATTTGAGCAAAACTGATAACTATCACCAGGTCCAATATGTATACACCAAACAAATCATAAAACGGTATTTGAACGAAACAGATTGGCTGCTGGCCTGGTTCCTTGACAATCAATCCTTGTTTTTATCAATGAAATAAGAGCTCACCTACTAGAAGTTGATGACAAGTTAGCGTCAACTTCATCGGATGATACCTTCACATTTTTTCAGCCAATCCGATTTATCATTTGTTGAGTGTACGTACCTTACATATGAAAAGATGTTTATAAAAATAAAAAAATAACAAGAAGGTCAAAAGCATTGAGTCACTAGTTGGTTTTCTGCCTCGGTTAAAATATTATCTACTGAAAATGCCACTATTTTAATAGTATACCTTAAATTAATAATTCCAAAACACACAAGCTGAAAAAACTGCCAGTCTGTAACGGTAACCAAGTTTCTCAGATTATTATTGTAAACACGTCGTTCTGGGAATTTTGAAAATGTTTTTGCCCTATTTCGTATTGCGCTGCTGAAATCAAAATGTAAATTATTACCTACATATTTCCATATTTCTGAACCTTCTGGATGGGAAACAAATGCATAAAATGTGTATTTCTTCTCCGAGTTTCCATCCAGTGAAGATAGCTCTCCATATATTTTAACTCGAATACATGAGAATAGAAACCAACCCCGCAAAAACAGTATAAAACCCTTCTATATACACAATCATATTTAAACTTGAATGGATAAGCTTCTATATTCAACCAGGCAGTCTAGAGTGTAACCGAGAGGGGAAAAATGGTTCCGTTTCGAATGTGCTCGGTAAATGTGAGTTTTTCCATGCTGCACATGAGTTCGCTGGAGTGTTAGCAATTGCTCGCCGAGTTTCAGATAATTATGCGAAGTCGCTTGCTTTGGTCCATATCACTTGCCTCATTGCCTGGAACAGAATCTCAGCACAGTTCCCGGCTAATGTGTTCCTCTGATCATCAGACTCAGAATATTCAATTATTTTGCAATTAATCACAATTAATGATGGTTCATTTTATTTCACATATTTTTTTGTGTATTATAAGTATGATTTTATTTATTTGAAAACTGATAATCAAAAACAATAGACTTGAAAACTTTAACATATAATTTGTACCTATATTATTTTCTTTATCAAGCTGTAGGTATACTTTGAATCGCAAGGATTTAATATTCAAAGCTGTATACTTTAAATCGCAAGGATTTAATATTCAAAGCTGTAGATATTGTACAAATAAATGAAGTTTTAGGGCTAAAGTGATGATTTGATTTTGTTCGATTATTTTAAGATGTGGACCAACATAGGGTGGATACTCCCTTATATAATTTTTCAATTAAGAGAATCTGCATAAGTATATAACATCTAAACAAACAAGTCAAACAGCTGATGTGTCACTATTTATCGAACTAATTAATTAAAATACTTTTGGTGAAATACTACCTAACACTTTTGGAAATTGATGGAAATAGTTGTATCTAAATTTTTATATTATAGCATTTTTTTTTAATTACAAAGTTTCGATCAATATTGATTTTGTCATTCACGAAACTAGAATTTCCCTGTAAATTGTATTATCCCTGAAGCAAAATATATTTCTATATATCATTACAATGTTGTATTTTGATATTATTAATATATCCGTGCAATTCATCCACACTTTTTTTCGCATAACAAGGATCGAGTCTGTTTTAGGCCTGGCTCTAATGAAGCAGTACTCATTTAATTTTGAGGCTCATATAAAATTGCCTGTAGACAAATATTACGGGATTTTAATTAATAATTTTAATTTACGAAAAACCTGTAACCGAAATACATTATTACTTTGAAACCATTTCTCTTCAATTATTAATGTAGGTAATGAATTCATATTATATTAAAATAGAATTTGTCAATTAAATGTAACATGGCAATTTAATTGTTATGCAGCATAGAAGTTGCAGTCTATAGTTGTCTAGTTGTCTATAGTTGTTATTAGTTGTCTATAGTTGTCTATAGTTATCTTAGTTGTCTATAGTTGTCAGTAGTTGTCTACAGCAACTATTGTAAATGAAACAAAGGAGAAATCGATGAAAAAGTTAACACGCGGACTTTGACATTTGCATAAAATGAACTCAATTTGTGGCTAAATCAACATCACGTTTCGTCAAAACAGCACGCGCAATAATAAAAAATAATTGATAAGTATTACTATCATGCTTTAGGTGTTGTATTATGTTATAATGTATTATGTTAATTAACAGGGCCTCCTGAAGGATTTTTCAGGTGATAAACGATGATATTTTGACATCTCCCTGCATAAATAAATCAATGAGGAATAGAAAAACAAAATTACTCGATGAAGTCCTGAAAATTGTACTTTCAACTATATACCAACAAAATCCGGGACAAATTAAAAAATTGTGGGGTTCGGAAGCAAATCCCACAACATTTTCTTATTTAAGATTATTAGTTTTGTGCTCTTTACTCTTTAGACAATTATAAGCTGATACAATTTGTATTCCTTTCCATCATTTGAAGATAATAGTTTCTGATTGTCCGATTATTGCTTTTATTTTTGATGTATTTACTAATAGATTTAAATTGTTAATTTGGGGAGAACCTCAGGATTTTCACAATTGTGAGTGAGCCACAATTGTTCAAAGTTTGTATGTCATTTATTTCATAATTTGGGGAAAGTTATAGCAAAAGCAATCATTGTCCTGTTTTTCAACAACTTAAAAAGTCCAACACAATTTCATTATCTTAAATCCTTAGCAATCCTTAAAATCCATCAAGACATACAAATTTACCCAGAGCTCGCCCCAGAGCCGCATAGGCTGAGGTACTTCCCCCAGAACTCAGTTTTTTTCGTGCGTTTTTGTGTTCTATTTGAAAAAGTGCCTGTCCAGTTTTGTTTTATTTTTATGTTTTTAGAAATGTCATATTATTATACTGTTTTGTATATTGCTGTACCCAACCTAAATTTTGCCTTGATCCCTCCCCCCCCCTCATGATAATGACTGAATCAACACGGACCAAGACTTGACTACAAGTTCAGAATAATCATTAATGCATATAAGAAATAGAATATTAACTGAAAACAACGTTCATAGTTTAAAACATTTTCAGGTATTTGGATCTATATTTTGGATAAAAACTATAGTTCTGGGGGAACTTATTTAAAACAATGTGATCAGATGTAATTCATTCATTAAGGATGATGAAGTATGCATGACTTAAATGAAGACAACGTCAATATCTGTAATTACTCATGTGAATTTTACCCTATTGAGATCTTATAATTGTTTCTTGTGAACGGAGGACGTATTTTTTCAAGGATTGATAAAATATAAAATGGATTCGCAAATGATTTTCATACAAGGTATTTTATAACATCGTGTGTATTGTTCTAATTACTTACATTCTGCAATTAGGTTCGATCCTAAATAACAACACATAATAATAATACATTTCTTCATGTTGTTATTCTCTAACTTAACTTGCAGATTACAACTTATTTGACACACAAATCACATCACAGCGAACATTGTCATGAACTAGAATAATATTCACATGATATTGGCTAGAGAATTGCACAAGGAATATGTGTATTGATTGGCCACGAATTAGGCCTACATTGAATCTAAGCAATTTACTGTAGTCCATAAAGGTTTGAATGGTATACATTACTAATTTAATTTACATTAGGTTTTGATTGAATTTATAAAATAATACAAAAACTGGTGCCCGAAAGTCAGTCGATTGTGTCACACGTTACACGAAACATGCTAAAGCGGGTCTTTCTAAGATAATCGTTGTTGGAATTATACTTTCAATTTCGGGTGTAAATTAATGACTGATAGGAACTCTAACCATGAAGTTATACTGATAGATGAAAACACCATGAACTTAAAAATACTTTGGAAACTTGAATTTAACAGGAAAAATATACGTCAGTGTATTTTTTTCACTTGTACCTCCGTAAAAAAAATTATTTGAATGGGAATTGTACAGTAATTTCCTGAAAATACACACACGGAGATTTTACAGATACAAATGAGTCAATTTATTCTCAATTTAGGTGTGCAAAATAAAGTTGAAACAATTATCTCTATGAGTTTACGGTCACAAATTTGGTGCTTTGTTTCATCTAACATATTAATTGGTGTGGTCAAGAAATTGAAGTTAAAATTAATGACTTAATTAATATTTATAAACTGTCCTATGAAGGCTATCATACTCAATTCTCACATTTTACAAAACAATTAATTCTATACAATTGTACATATAATATGAATGGTTCAGGAATGAAAATTATATAGGCACAATTGACCTTTAATTGTGAGCCAGATTAATTACTCCCACGAAGTCCGAACACTAGAATAACTGTTCAAACAATTAATTAACTGATAGTGTACACAATTCAGAGATCGACACATGCAGTTATTATTCGAGCACTTTACATTATACTAATTATCACACAAATCTGGCCAAATTACGACTGACAAATTGTATGCAAATAGTTTATGCCACGAAATTCGTAAGTTCATCTTATACATAGACAGAGAAACAAGAACGCATAGAATGTTTATGAAAGTTCGTTTAAAATGGCATGATATCATACACTGCAAATTCACTTCAGATACTGAATACTGAGTTGCCACAGTATAAAAATTCTAATTCTGAGACTACAATTAATCAACCTTCTGGCTTCCGTCTTTATTGTCTCATTATGCGATGGTTCCTGACAGGAGGGTGATCAGTAAAAGTGCAACCTACACTCACTGTAAGTCCGCGCGGTGAATCAGTACTTGGGCGGCCCCGCACTGCACTCTTGCTGATAGTACGCGTGATGAGCCGTCGCACGATACGCCGTCGGGACGCCGCTACTCGTCGTCGTCGGCGACGTCGTTCTGAATCCCAACTGACAGCTCGGGTTCGGCTGCACGGCGTCGAACAAGTCTCTGAAGCCGGACGTCGGCGGCGTCGCGACCTCCACCTCGTACCACGAGGACGACGTCGAGCGGTGACTCGAGGAGGTTGTCGGCGGCATCAGTTCCTCGTGGTGGATGGACGACATCGTCTGATGAGGGTATTGGTGGTACGAGTACATCGCCCCTGACTGGACTCGGTAGTGATTGTGAGGACTGCTGTCACGACTTCCACCCGTCATCAAACTGTCGACGCTGAACGTGCCCGGCGGCACGGACGTGTCCATGGGTGACACGTCCATGTGGTGGTCGACGCCCGGCTTCACGTCGACGCCGTGGTATTTGCCGCTCATGCACGTGCTCAACTCCACGACGGGCTCCCGCTTCGGCTTACATTCAACCGGAGTCTTCTTCTCGCTCATCTTATCGTCTCTCTTGTGATTGTCGTGCTGTCTCTTGACGGCGTCCTCCTTCTCCTTCATCGCGTCCTTCTTCTTGAAGCGTCGACGACGTCGTAGATAGGAGCCGTTGTCGAACATGTTATAGGAGTCAGGGTCGAGAGTCCAGTAGCTGCCTTTGCCGGGCTTCTTGTCATCTCGAGGGACCTTGACAAAGCACTCGTTCAGGCTGAGGTTATGTCTGATGGAGTTCTGCCAACCTTGCTTGTTCTCTCGGTAGTACGGGAACCTCTCCATGATGAACTGGTAGATGCCGTTCAGAGTGATGCGCTTGTCAGGGGCGTTCTGGATGGCCATGGCGATGAGGGCGATGTATGAGTACGGGGGCTTGACCATGTCTTTAGCCGGCCCATGATGTAGTTGTTGTTGATGATGTTGTAGAGGGTAGGCCGAGGCTGCGTAACCATATCTCGAGTATTGTTCGTACGGATACGTGACAGTGGCGGAGGCCATGTGGTGGGCTGCAGCCCCCCCGACGTAGGCCCCCCCAGAGCTGGCCGTCGGATGGCGGTAATAGGCATTCTGGTCCCCGAAGAGAGTGTGCATCGCTAGACTGTAATCCAGGGCTGCTTATTCTTCCATGCGAGCGTCGCGACGACGGCGTCCAAGACAAACAGACGCACTAATAGACGACAAAACACAACACGATTACCGCGAGGCCGAGTTGTGATCTTTAGTCTCGAAGTCCCGGGTTCGACTTGTTCTCCGTCGCCAGGATAAACATCGCAGCGATGCAACGAGGAAAACCGATCACCGCGAACCAACTTCTTATTATGTCACACAACACGATCGCGTTTACACAGAGATTAAGTGAAAACAGTCTGGTTGTTGCCTCTCACCACAAACTCTGACAATGTAGAGAAAACAGTGACGACGGGCGCGAGAAAACACTGGCTCGATTAGCAGCGGTAACGCTAGATCAACAACCACGGCGAACTGAAGCCAGCTACCGCACTCTCAAGACGACCACGATCTACAGGCATCCGCCCATTGGATCGTCGTCGTCGTCGACTCCGCCCTCGCGTCCAACCTCCACCAATCCTCGACGGGAACCCGCCTCCGTCGACGACGGGAACCCTCCTTTGATCGATACACACGTCGACATTCAATTGAATTGTCTCCTTCACAACGCACGCCCTATACCTACTCATGATATAATCGAATTGAGGCGACAATTCACGGGCGAGAGAGACAAACTGAGAGAGGGAGAGAGGGTAACACCATAGGGAGAAGTGGTGGAAATGTAAATTGAATTTTGCCCAGAGCCATCTCTGCAATAACAGATTATCGTCACCCTCGTAAAAACATGGCTTGGAATTAAAGCAACATTGGCAAAGAATCTCGTCTAAACCTTGATGATACCGTCAGCTTGTGAGCACCTTGACAGCGGGAACCATGTGTGAGGGGACATCGTCGTCGTCGACTACGCGCGGGGTGGGAAGGGAAGGAAAAGCCTTTTCAGTCTCGTAGCCAGAGAAAACAATGTAACTTTAACACATACAAACCGCAGTTCACAAGTTCCTCATGTTCACTTCAGTCAGTCATCAGACGTCTCACATCTCGACATCGTCGTGTCATATTGAACACTTTATCAGAGATCGGAGTTGGCTTTTCTCTTCCTGGGAAATGAGCGACGCAAGTAGGAGTCTGGTTTACATCATGACGGCGATTGTGACGAGTGAAAAATGTGTGTGACATTTAAACAGTTTACATTATCGCGATGTAAGGATTCCCACCGCCGAAGAGCTGTCACTCTCTTGTACGACGGCGTCCTGGTTCCGAGGGTCGGGAAGTGATGTCGTCATCAGGGACTGAAGCACTGCTGCGTGGAATCTTGGTGTCAATCATCAGTTGTAATGGAGGCAAGTTTACCTTCAGGATCGATTCCAACATGGAGAAATATTTCTTTAGTTTGTCACGTGCAAAAAATAGTGCGTTTGATGACTTTTGGTATTGAGATTCTCGAATTGCCTAGGAGTCTGAATTTAATTTTCATTGATAAACATAACAATATGACTTTTTTTATAAAATCATTTCATATAGTGTTCGTGCAATCTCACACAAAAACAGCGACGAACTTCGGAAAGTTCAAAATCTATTATTCGAAATTCTACTTTTATAATTATTGCAAATTTCGGAATTGCACTCCATATTTCGAATTAACAATGAGTTCGTGTATTGTTAAATGTATTTACTATTAAAACTTATTGAAATTAACTGAATTAACTAGAATTTATGTGAATCAATTTCAACAGATCTTTTCTTTTCATCAGTTGGAAGTTGCAAGATTTTTATACCCAGTTTAATAGTATTATTTGTAGAAATCAAACAATTATTCATTGATCAAGTATTTAGCAACCATTTTGCCAGGCATTTAAATACTGAATTCAGTCACAATGTACCTAATTAAGACTACCTCGTCTATTAAATCAATGAAATTTAACAAATAGAAACACAGCAACGACAACTAATTTGAAATCACTCTTTGTAAATTGAAGAAACGTCTCTTTCCACAAGACGTCGCGACATTCCTCAGCGTCGCTGTGCAATGTAATCGATTCAAGATGGCTGTCAATCAATCATTGAGGTGAGATTTCCTCTGCATCCGAGACCAAGTGTTAGAGATGCGTGACTGGCGTGAACACCTCGGTTTATTTGCCGCGATGTCAGCGCGTGTTGAATGAGATCAACTTGGATATACACTCGTGTAAACAGAGCTGTCGAATGCTCAGGAACCATCACGGCGCGAGAGATGCGGAGGTAGCGGTTTAGGAAATATTTCGCTATCACTTCTATATAAGTCCTGATAAATATTACCCTCTATCGCGACTACAGTCGTGCTTAGACGTAAAGTTATACCTAAAATATAGATTTGCATACAGAGGGGTGATTTGCAAGACTTGTTTTTATCACAAAAACGGTAGGTATTTGAGCGAAATGGATTGGCTGCTGGTCAGGTTCCTTAGGCCGGGTAAAGGACCAACTTTGGATTAGCTAACTAATAGTTAGTGGCCAGTTAACCAATGAATCAAGTTGGCGCGAATTCCGCAGCCAATAAGATTCACTAATTTCCACTAACCATCGATAATTAACTTAATCCAAAGTTGGTCCTACCCGGCCATAATAATCAATTCTTGTTTATCAATGAAATCAAAGCTCACCTATAGTAAGATAAAGAGTTAGCACATATTTCGTCGGATGATGCTGTCAAACCTTTATCAGCCAATCAGTTTCTTTCGAATACCTACCGTTTATTATTTGTTTGAGTGTATACCTACCACCAGTAGCACCATGATTTCGAGAGTTTATAATCCGCATGGTTTAATTTATAATTTTGCAAAACAAATACTGAAAAATTATGTAATAATATGTGAACAAGCTAACATTAATGATACAAAAATAACTAAAAATACTTATTCAAGCCTGCATTATCAAAGAGGACTGAGATCTATACCATCTCAAGGAAGAAGGGCCAAGCTATAGGCTTATACCATTGATGCGAAATCAATTACTAAAACAACCGTTGTCGTTGTATACCTATACCTGCATCTTGCAAGAAATTGAGCCTCCTGCAAATTAGATAAACGTGAAATATGAAAAGAGAATTTAGAAGACAATTAAAAAGTAATAACTGGGGGGGGGGGGGGGGGGGGGTAACAGGGATTGGGGTTGTTGCTGAGCTCTGCATTACTTTCTCCAATTCCAAAGCATAATTTACACAAATTGTCAGAGCATTAACAGTTAATTTGCAAAATCTACCGAGAGGAATGTCTTGCCAAAAATGTACTGTGGTTTGAAAGAGTCACAAGAACACGGCACCTCCACCAAACTTTGGAGGCATAGGAAGAGCGTAAAATCAAAAAAATATACTTTAACTAATATACACAAATACCTACTGATTTATATACATAGTATCTGCTTATAGATAGAGACAACACTTCACCCTCAAATAATCAGACAAAACGGGTGAATGATTTGCTTCTCTTTTTGCTTGAAATTCAGCTTCCAATTCACGCAAACTTAGGAAAATACAATAGGACAAAAACATTCACTTTTCTCGATCAAAATCCTTCCAGAGTATACATAAATAATTGTTTCCAAAGACGAAATTATTACCAACTCATGATCTCAAAAATTAATAAGAAATTATATATTGAAAATATTAAATTATAAGTAATATCAAGATGGAATACATCTTATATTGGTAATAAAGGCCTAAATATGCCATGCAATTTAGAGTTGAGGTCTCAATTATTCCATCTCTTTCAAACATAAAATATGTGCAATAATTTTGCATTTCATTACTTTATAAATTCATTGGAATGACGTTCTTAGTAACATTCATACTGTTGAAAACATCTTAAAATTTTTATCTGAATGTTATACCAATAACATAGTTGAATTGACAGCGTTACCGCACTATAAAATTAAACAACCCACATATCAATGTAATTAATTATCAGTTGAACTTTGGTTTGAGAGACTTATTGGTTTGGCGCGTGGCTCCAATCTAAGAAGCTGTAAAGTGATTGAAAATATATTTGTTTTGTGGGGCCTCATTGTTTGTTCTTTCAGTGGTGAATCAGAGGCCACTAAATCCTCGAGCTATCTAAGATTTCATGTTTATTGCTTCACGGAAGACCGCTGTATATTTGGTCCTCTCGGAGTTATTTATTGTGATATGTCGAGTTGCTGAAGCAGCTTCGTGCATTGAAAGAAATAGTGTTATTATTCGTTGTACGAGTCAGCGGACACTTAGTTACGAGACAAGCAATAAGTTTGTACGAGTCAGCGGACACTTAGTTACGAGACAAGCAATAAGTTTGTACGAGTCAGCGGACACTTAGTTACGAGACAAGCAATAAGTTTGTACAAGTCAGCGGACACTTAGTTACGAGACAAGCAATAAGTTTGTACGAGTCAGCGGACACTTAGTTACGAGACAAGCAATAAGTTTGTACGAGTCAGCGGATACTTAGTTACGAGACAAGCAATAAGTTCTTGCAGCAAATTATTGATTATCGAATTATTCCGAACTTCTGAGAAATGGTCAATGATTTCTAACGATTTTCCATACAATACATTGGTACTATGTTAGAGCTGAGCACGCTCAGTGTAAAGCTCTGTATAAGCGAGCATTCGTATTGCATGCGACTTAATGCGTGTGAAAGTTGCTGCTCCATAATAGACCTTGGATTGGAATAGCTACACACTCAAAAAAAACACACCAAATTACTCCAATCAGGCCCCATACTTGACCGCCAAAATTATCAATATCAAGATTGTAAAGGCGAAAGCGAATAAAACACGTATACTTATTTGTATATAGAAAAGAGTTATTTAAACTACTTTAAACTTTTTACTACTTTAATTTATTCGTGTAAAGTAGTTAATACTTTACACAAATAAAGTAAAGTAGTACATTGAACGTACATTTCACGATACACCGCAGCACCGTTCAAGTTGGTTCAAGATTTATTCAATTTCTCACCGGTTTGGTGTGAAAATTCTATACCACTCCGAAAAAAGTTACACCTTTTTCACAATTATTTTTGAGTGTGTCTAAAGACGACATGCGTCAAAGGAGCAATATATTTTTTTATATTTCTTTGAATACATTTTTTAAATATTTAAAAACAAGCATAAATGGTCGTAAAATGTAGGTACAGAAACTCCTAAATTGTTGGTCCTATGACCATCGCAAAATTTTGAAGTTGTTCGTTCAATTGGTTCCATTTCAAATTTGCAAGATCACAAGGATCTTATTCCAAAACTGTACACCGTACACGTGACCACTTATGACATTAGTGTGTGTGCAAAATTTCAGATCGATTGATAAACGGTTAGCTTGAGTGCTGGCAAAAACACAAAAAAACAGAGAAAGTGTCAAGAGTCCTTGGTGAAATGATTACAAACGAAATTTAAATCTCAATTAATTTTAAAATGTATTAATAAAACATTGGTTTAAAAGCTGAACATTCTGAAAATATGCAATTAAACGAAATTTTGATTTGATTTTCTTTTTTTTGGGACGTGCAAGAGGAACCCTGCACCACATTGAAAGACATACGTCGACTTTTGAATTTCAAATGCAAAATCCCATATTGTAGAATTGTGAAATTGATATTGATTGATATAGAATTGATTGTTTATAGATTATAAACATCCCGCGATCATCATGCAAGTTTCGTTGAGTTATACAAAGTTTAAATGCAATTGTAATAGGCACCGAGTGTTCGCCACGAGTGAGAGAAATTAGCAACTTTTGTGGGAAGATCGTCAACTGTTTTATTTCTCATTGGCCGTGACCTAGCAACCGATCAGATGTCAACAAATGTACTCAAAATATTTCGGAATCAAACTAAGTCGCGCAAATTAATATTGTGATCAGATTCAGTGAAATTGTGAACACTTTGTTGTCAATATTTTGTAGGCGAATAAACATTAGATAAACATGTGTAAATTTTAAGAATTGATAATGCGTAATATGTGCAGCAACATAACATATAACTGCAGCGACTTGGACGCCTTGCCAAAAGGTAAGCTTCCTTCCCACAGATTAGGTGGCTCTGTCTGTACTTTTTACAGTGCCATCTGTTGTCTAAACACGCTGCCTATAACACGATAAATTTCAATAATCGGTTCTTCGTTTAGAATAGCAAATCAAATGGGTTGAGCAGAAATTCTGATGGCCACCAAGCTTAGGAGGTTATTTTCTATCTTGACTTCAATATAATTAAGCTGTGCGTGTTTGAGCATATTATTCGAGCTGCGCGCATGCGTACTGTGTTTGTGTTGTCGTCGCGACGCTTGAGCGTGAAGAATGGCGCAGCGTCCCGACGCCATGTTTGTACAGCAGTGTTGCACGGCTTACTAGAGCGAGTAATAAATGAGCCAGCATGCTGTGAAACAGGAATGCAGGAAGAAACAAGATGGCTGTGACTAGTCACTTCATGTTTACCAGATTGCGGTTGATTTATGAAGAAAAAACATTTGGTTCGAAGACTACTGCATTTTCGAGTTTAGATTCTCGGTAATGGCTGGTGATGAAACCAGTTGGAATAACGTTTATCAAAATATGAAGACATTTCTTAAATTTCGTAGCTATTCCCACAAATAAGTGATACGTGATGGAGCCACTTCTGGCAAGATGGCTACTATTAGGTCCACAAATTAATTTGTTTGTTTTTACATTTCGTGTTTCCATAAAGCAGTGAAAAAACAAAAAACAAATTAAATTGATATTTAGCTATAAATTTACTTTCTTGGCCATAACAAACAACTATATCAACTATTTGTATTTATATTTATGCAAATGCGCCCTTGATAGCCGCCATTTACCTAGTACCACAAAATCCACCAGAGGTCAGTTGTGTTCCTTATTTTCTCGAATACGTATAAGCATAGTCGTTGCGAACAAGGGGTTTCCCAAATAAAGATTGTGTTAGGTGTTTGTGGATAATTCACACTTATCTTGTTTTTGAAATAATTGTTGTTTTCTTGGAATTGTCCCTACCTACTAAGGGTCTGCAGTTTTTCAATACAATGCTAAATTTTAAACATTTGAATAGGACTTCACGGAAATAACCAATACATTTATTGAATGTCCAAGGCATTGAAAACCCGGGCCTAATTATTGAAACAAGAAACTTGATTTCGGGCCACAAATCCAAATATGGCTTTGGTCAATAACACTTCAAAACTAATATAGAAAATTGAAAAATGATTTATTAAGGACACACTTTTTTAAATCTATTTGAAATGTATTTGCAGAAAAAAATATTCTCGGCCGGGATATGGGCTGAAGTGAAAATAATTCTTAGTATCGCGGTAATACACTTCATACGCAGCTGGGGCTCGATCCCAAGTCCTCCTTACAATCATCCTGTAATAACATTGTCACCTTCGAAGTGACCGAAACGTAAACATATCATCTTCCTGTGTCAACTGTCAATGTCAATGCCGACGCATTCCGCCGCAATACTACACCTGAGATTGCATCGGGTTGAAGAATTCCATTGAATATTATTGTAGGCGTGCGCCCCTCACACCTGGCGGGGCGGAGGGTTGCTACCGCCCTTCATCAACACAGGTGGAGTTCATTCATTCACGGTGAAGATGAGGAGCTACCCTGGAGTCGATCCCATGAGGGCGTTGAGGACACAGAAACCTTCATTAGTCAATTGAAATGTATGTTTTCTCATAATGAAAAGCCTCAATTTTAGTTACAATCAAAATTCTTACAAAATATTATACCCCGTCCTATAATATTGTTAACTTGTAGATCGATAAGTTGATCAAGTTACGCGTGATTTTTATACACCTGTGCTTGTGGACCAAAAGCTATTTTATTGAAAAATTCTGTAACAAATTCTTATGGCGACCATTATTTGTTCACTGACTAGTCCGGCCCGTGTCTGTGAAAAATTAAATTAAAACAACTTAACTTTGGGATTTTTAACTACTTATTCCAACATTCTCGTATGGTGCTCACTTTTTGTGGTTTTATCATATAAAAAATTAGGTATCTATTCTTGAAATTATTTGAGACTTTACAATTTTCTGAAAATTCTTACCCGTTTTATTTTATAATTTAAATGATGAAGGTGGTTCACCGAAATATTTCATTTTTAAAAATTATTATTGCATTCCTCAATTAGAAGAAGGTATACTTACGAAAGCATGATAAATCATTTTAATTAACAAAAGCAATGACATTTAAAAATGGTTGTCATATGGACACAGTAAAAAGAAGTAAAAGTAATAAATACGAATAGTAAACTACATCTCGTAATTTACCCATATGACACGGACAAACCAGGAAACAACTTCTTTAAAAGATTACAAGTTGAAGTTGGTCTTATTGAACACAACTCTTTTGTTCCCTTGAAAGAATGTACTTTTCTCGTGCCATTTGAAAGTAATTGATTCTCCATAATCTGAAGGAAGTATTGAGTGAAAGCTGACGTCGAATAATATTGATGTTGTGCTCATTATGCTTGTCACGGCTTGCTAACTTGTTTGCCAACTTCATGCTAAGCTCATAAGCCGACACGCGATTGCGTTGCTAAGTTCAACTTGAACTTCAACTTCATTATCCTGCTCCTTAGAGACGCCATGGACGGGGCGCCATACTGTTTTGGAATACAGGAGGTGAACGTCACATTCTTTTTATGGAAATCATAAACCCAGAATATATTTAAAAAAATATTAATGCTGAACGGAGTATGTGCCAAGTGCTGCTGCCTCGGGGCACCCAATGGAGTCAGCACCAAAAGCTCGGGCAGTAAAGCTCAGGACCCCTTTTCCTGAAAAAAGTGTGAGTGAGTATGAGGGAAAAAATAGTGGTATCAGCCAGGAATCTAAGCCTGCTGCTGGTTTCCTATTGGTTGATAACAATTTTCTCACTGATTTTTTCCCACTCACTCTCACTTTCTCTGGAATCAGGACTTGCACTCTGTTAGACCCAGGTTTTCCTCAGCAGTCGTCTTTCCTGACTGAGGTTTTTACGTATTACTCAGTTGAGGAACAAATGTTGGAAAGATCTATACAAAGAAGCAGTGTTGGGGAGGAACTAGTTCCTAGGAACTATAATTACCGGGAACTAGTTCCTTTTTAGGGAACTTTTAGGGAACTTAGTTCCTTTATTTTTAAAGGAACTTGGGAACTAAAAGGTTCCTTTAAGGAACTAGTTGGGTTTTTTTAAGTTCCTTTCCAATAGAAATCTTATGTAATGATTTGCATAGAATTTATAACGAATAATGAACCATTTTTTCTGGCTCCTAAATTTGCCTGATATCTGAAAATATAATACTTGATCGACTAGCTCACTCAATTTAGAGACCCGCAGTAATTTAAAAAAAAACAAGTTGTTTATGGAGTGCATTGTAACTTAAAAGTAACTTAGTTCCTTACTGGTAACTTTCCAGTTCCTTTCTTTGAAAGGAACTAGGAACTTGAACTAGTTCCTTTTTGAGCAAAGGAACTGGAACTGGAACCATTTCCTTTTTTTGAGGAACTTACCCAAAACTGCAAATAAGCCACAACATACATTCTTATACCATCATCATCATTTATCGGTCACCATTCTCCTTCAGTTGCAGAACAGTGCGACGTGAAAGAACTAAAATAAAACTGCCATCACGATGAGCGCTGAGTTGTAGACCGCGATGAGAGGGTGGGTTTGTTGTGATAGCGTCACACTCTTCTCCACCTCACTCGCTTGATGCGCGCGGTCGTCGCTTCGAATCCCGGGATCATCAAGGGATCAGCGAGAGAGCTTTGTCAACCCCTCACTGACTTGTCAAAATAGAGACTCATAATGGCTGGGGAGATAACTAGATTAGTGGGACGACTAATTCGAAGTCACTTCGCCGGTTTGTTTGCGTTTTACTGCACGTCAGTTGGAATGCGGTGGATTGAAGGAGCAGGATCTGTTTCGAAAACAATCGACTTTTAGTCTTTTAGAAGATAAAATGAATATTAATATCTGTGTTTTAGTAATGAAGCAGCCACGGTATTGTGTCATTCTGGACCATTCATGGTTACAAGGAAATATTTTTGATTCATTTTCAGTCTCAAGATCAATTCTAGCAACATTTTTTCGTGTTTTGTTTTACTGACTGTTATATAAGTTCTTCAGTTAACGTTTACAGGTTCCTTAATCTTCGTTATTTTTTTTTTGTCATGATCTTGAAAAGATTCACACATTAATCGTGTACCTAGGTATAGGTAATTTAGGCTGGATCCTTCCTAAATTAAAGGCTGTTACAACGTTCAAACATCCAGGATACGAAGAATTTTTATTTAGATCATATTCACAAATATTTTGTGGTACAAACACTCAAGGTAAACAACTACTTTCACAAATAAAAACTTAATTAGTATTTTCAGTGTTTCTGAATTTAAAAACGGTATTTCCACTTCACTGAAATAAAGACACGAAAACTTCTTTCATAATTCCTGACGAAACTGTTTTACAAAACAACAACCCCTAATATTTCCGTTCCACCCCGCCACCCACGTCATCATCTGACACCACGACAGCCATCTTGTTTATCTCACATGTCATGTCTGACCACGTGTATGAAGGCGGTGACCGCAACGATGCCGCGGGAGGTCTTCCGTGTCACACGATATCTTGCCACGTCACGTCATGGCATGACATCTCCTGCCGTCGCTCTGACACACATGGCATGCATTAACATTCTGGAAGCAGGCGTAGACGTCACAATGCGACATTCAGGATCAGAAATCAGGATCGTGTCAATGGAAGAAATACATTTTTGTTCAAACTGAAACACGAGGGAAATTATAGATCAAAAAAGCTCAGATTTACGTGGAATAAGTTTTCATAAAGTGCATCCAATCGTATACTTTGGAGTCTGGTACTTTTGTGTAAAAACACTAGGAATGTGGATACATAGAACATAATATAGATGACTAGATGACCAATTATTTTTCAGTTGTATAGCTTAGCGATTTACTTTAGAAATAATTGTTTCTATAAATTTTGTTATGTTTTAATTCGCACCCTACGAGTTCAATTTGTTATCAATCAGAAAATGACGTCTGCTATTTATCTGTCAACACTCTGTCCTTAAAAATTCCTCTAGCAACCCTCTGCAAATTTAACCATTTTTCTCCCTTCATAATTCCATTTCTCAATGAGAGCTTTTTTCTGTACAACCCCCCCCCCCCCCCCTCACACCCCTCACAGTGTTGATTGTCTTCTGAAGTGGGATTAAGATTGGCTGGATCTTCTTCCCGCAGAACTCGTAACTGTTGGCCACTCAACAAACTCGGCTGCATTCTCTGCTCGAAACTGCTAATATTGCACACAAAAGCACTTGAATTGAACGAATTCGCTGGAATTCGTTCAAGTGCCTCTTGCAAAGGCTGAACACCCTGGGCTTGAGGCTCGAGATATTGTTGGTTTGTGGCAAAGACGTACAAAGGGGAGGTTTTGAAATGTGTGATTTCCGTTTAGTCACACCTGTGTGGTCTTAATAGTTCGATGAAGATTACAATTCACAATATTTTCTATCTGAGGTGCGATTATATAAAATGACAACTATGTTCTCGCGTGACAATTTTCTCATCTCAATGTTATTCACGGTATTCTCGGGTGAGATGAGAACTAGAGTTGTCATTTTACATAATTCATTTCATTTTACGTCATTTTACCAGTAACTAGTAACTTTCTGGGTTATTTTTGTGGTAACTATAGTTACTTTTCATCCTCAGTAACTTTGGGAGTAACTAAGTTACAATTTTAGAATAACTTGTAACTTAATTTTCGTTACTTTTAAAGTTACTTTTAGGTGATTATCAATTTGACAAAATATTGTGGTTGAATTTTACAGTCTTCAAACTCCCTTTCTATCTCTTGACTTGACAGAAAATCAAAATCCAAGTTTTATTTTATTTTGCATTTCTCAGTCAGTATTGAAAATTAACTTTAAAGTAACTTAAAAGTAACTTTCATTTTTTGGTAACTATACTCAGTTTCTTTTCAAATGATGTAACTTATACCAAGTAGCTTATAGTTCATTTTGAGATCAGGTAACTTACAGAGTAACTAGTTTCTTTTTACAAGAAGTAACTTACCCAACTCTTCATAGCTTTATAATAATACAATTTGAACCCAAATGAAGATAATTTTAATATGATAGGCCCCAAGCTTCGTTCCACGGACAAATGTGTTGGTCACTCATTGTTATTTAACTTACTAAATGATTGATGAGCCGAAGTTTTAAAATGATACCTATGCTGATTCCAACGATACCAATAAATCAATAATCATATGTAATTCAAAAAATGTCACGTGGGTGCTTTATGGTTGGTCCACAGAATGAGAATAATAATAATAGAATCTGAGCTCTTCGATTTTAATAACAAATATTTGTTGATTTTGAGTAATGATATTGTATCTATTGTATTACTTACCAAACTATCTGGATTCAGTTCAAAAGTATTATTGATAGAATGAGAGGAAAATGTTTCACAGAGAACTGCAGTTGAATATCGAGTCCTGAGCTTTTGCCTGCGGCTCTACTTCGAAACAGCGAGAAGATCAGAGCTAGATTATTCAGCAAAGTAGAGAGCTCTATTTATTCAGAGTAAAGTAGAATAGGAATTAACGCGGGAGGCGAATTGTTTTGTTAATTGTACGATGTTTCCGATAGAGCGGCGTTACTGATGGAGTTTCTTTCTGCTCGATGGTATTAGCACTAATTCTTTGTGAGTCGACCGAACAGTGGTGGGAATAATCACTTGCCACAGGGCGGAATAATTACTTCGCATCCTGCCTGCCAGTTTCATCCTGCGCCATGTCTTTTTCTGCGACGTGCAATGCGAATCAACAACGAAAAAAGATTAATTTCTGCTCTGCGGGCCACAATGAGCTGAGCTCTTCGCTGAGTTATTCAGTATTCAGAACATTCTATTAATATTTTGGTGAAGCTGAACATAATATGACGTATTGTTTTCAAAAAGGTTTCCACTCGTTCCTGTAGTCCACTTTCTGTTGTGAAAATTCGTAGTTTTAGAACAAAAATTATAATTTAATTGTGGGGGATAGTTTAATAAGAACAGTTAATTATTTCAACTAATATTCTATGATTGTACTGAATCTATTTACATAATTGAGCGAGCGTAGCGAGCGTCACCACGGTACTCTTATGGCACTTTCTCTGTGTGTTTTTTTTTTTTTTTTGTCCGCACAGCCCAGGTTAAACCGCAAATTCAATCGATCTGAAACTTTGCACATATGCTAACATAATCTATGCGGTCCCTGGGATCGTTTTTGAACGGGCTCCTGTGATTGGTTCAAGTTTTAAAAAAAATATCTTTCGATTGGTTGCTCTGCTCAATTTGAAATTTAGCAAAGTCATTGCAACCAACATTTTACCCAATCATAAAAAGTTTCAGCAAAATTCTCCCATTGGTTTAAATTTGAACCCATTTTTCCTGTGATTTTTGAAATTTAAACTAGAACCGATTGACCGACCAACTAAAAACTTTGCATGGTCATTGGTACCAACATTTAAGATATTTTTGCCAATTTCCAGTCTAATCTGTCGTTATTTTCAAAAGTTTTTGTAATTCTAGGGACATTTTGCGTGTTGGCTGTCAAATTCACGGCGACTTCGAATCTTCAGTTCAAGGCAAGGTAGTTAGAGCAGAAAGTTTCAAACGAAATGAAACTAATAATGACCGTTCAACAGATTGATCTGATATTGTGTACACACTAATATCATATGATTTGAGTGGTCCCAGGTATATTGTTTGAACGAGATCCTGTGATTTTTGAAAATTAACAAGGAACCGTTCAATCATAAAGGTTTAATCGATCAACTTAAAACTTAGCAAGGTTATTGGGACCAATATTTTTGGAGATTTTGGAGATATTTATATAAGTCTGTGACGAAATTTAAGAATTATTGGCTTTTAATGCCATTTTCGATTGACATAATTTCGGTTCGAGGTGTTGCGTGTATCCGTGCTCGCTCATCAACGCGTCACACAGAGCGTTTTCCTAGTGTAAAATCATAAGTGTTGTATCGTCAGCCAATTGGCTCGCTTGACCGGTGGAGGTGCCATGTTTCAGTCAGAGCAGAATCTTGTATAATCGCCAAGAACGTTGGAAACAGACAATATTGACAATATTGGCAGTTGCTACATCTATTTCTTCGTAAACTGCTGATACCAAATTTTGCATGTATAACAATTTTATTTTAATTTCGAGTTTTCTTGGGTATGATTTTGATTTCATGATAATGGTAACAAATCCAATAAATTTATACAAAATCTATAAAAAATATGACAATCATCAGTTAAAACGGGAATATGAGTTTAAATTAATAATATAAAAGTAGAGCATTGTTTCAGAACTTAGTTTTAAGCTCGACCCGTTAACACTTTTAGGATGCAAAATAATCAATGTAACATAAACAACACAAAAGTGCAATAATTTAAAAATATTTGTAATCAGAACCAGAAACCATGCACTACGAAACATTATTCCCCTGACAACAGCTCAGAGATATCCAGGGTTCCAAGTTACCCAAATGTCTCTCTCATCCTCTCTCTTCGTCATTTCATAGACGAGACATCCATCCGTCAGAGCAGATGCGAGCCATCACCTCGAAAAACCTCTCCAACCTTCCCGTCGATGCTAAAATTAAATGAGTCCATCTCGGAACATCACCTCCGCGTCACAAGAAAGAAAGAAGCGGTTTGGTTGGCCGTGCTGTCAACGCTAATTTTAAACTCAACTAGCATCCAGAGTGAAACTGACAAAAACGAGAGAGACAACCGAAAGAATCATCAGACTAATGCGTTGTGAATATGACAGCCACAAGACAGTCGCGTTTAACGTGAAGAGATAAATTATATAATCTGGATAATAGATTTCACGCCTCTGCCAAAAGTTAGCTGTCAAACGGCATTGCTAGATTGACTACTCGACACGTTAGTGTGAAATAATGGGAATGAGGACGGATCATTGTGTTGACAATTGGCTATTATATTGATTAGAAAGTATGTAGCTATAGTCTACACCTGTGTTTTTGAATGTTGATCCCCCTCCCCCCCCCCCCCTTGGACTCATAGTAATAAATAATAATATACTATCTCACCCTTGAAAGAAATTATAAAATGAGATTAAAATATAAATCTTATGAGAATTATAAAAGTGATATTTATTTGAGCCTTATTTCCAGATTTAAGGAAAATCACTTCAAATTATGGAGCGTGGAATATATTTTGGGGCTTAAGAATAGTGATTTTGTGGAAATGTTCGTGTAAAATATTCTAAAGAAACTGGGAAATACCGTATTTTCTATGGAATGTGTACTCCGGTTCTGTAGTAATCTGAGGGTACCTCCCCATTGTGTTTGTGCACATGCACATTTTTGTGACTTTTTACATTTAAAAAGTCTTGCCCATTTTTATGCATGCTATTTTGTATATTTGTTGGCTCATAGCCGCACCACTGAAAAGCTTTGTTTGTATCTATTACGGCATAAAATTACAAAATATAATAGAATGTTAAATAAAATTATAAATATCATATAAATGGAAACCGGATTAGATTAAATTAAAAAAACAAAACATTAACACCATTTGTATCATTACAGATGTTAACGTCACCATTGTCATGCACAAAGAGTGACGTTTCCTTTTTTCATCCCGACAAGAAAATCATATGAAATAAAACCGCAGTGGAGAGACCATCGAGCGTATTCAATATGGCAGTTGTAAGAAGCCTAAGAAAATGTTTTCCCACCCATCAGCACTGTTTGGACAATGGCAGAGACTCAATCTATCAGATAGCCACGCTATCGGCTTCTTTATACTTCACTAACACAGGTGCATTATATACGGTGATGGGGTATAGGGTGCTTTAGCAAAGTACTTTTTAAAAAGATCAACAAAAGCCAACTCTTATCACAACATAAGCTTGTTTTCATTTGTGGATAAAGGATTATAATCGTTGAACTAACCTATCACGTGTCATTAGAGCTTTAGACGTGCTTTGTCTGAGTAGTCAGCCATCTTGGATAATCTTCGATCTTCCTTCCGAATAAGCAAATATGTATTTAGAAAATGGTTTTATAATCTTGTGTGATGGCTTTGCTTAGAATCATAATGCTCCATGAATATTGACTTTATTTTCGAGCGATCAGTTGTCATTGGTAGAACGATGATAAACGTATAGAAAGTGAGAGGAAGAGAGGAAAATAATCAACGACTAATGACCATTTTCATGAAGAATGTCGGTAAAAAGTCAGTCGTAATTTGTCTCGTTTCCCTTGGTGATCAATCAAGTTGTGACAAGACGTCGTTTTCTTGTGAAGCGACGCGCACGGATTTAGAACGGGGCGATGGATTTTATTTACATATTTAGTGCACTTTTTGTCTCAGATCGACGGCAGCGGGTCCAGCTTGCACTCCTGTCGTGTTCAATTATTGATTCTATTCAACAAACACTAGACTTTTAATCTAACAAATTTGTTTTTAATCTAACAAATGCACATACATACTCTTATACCTTACCAAAAATAGTTTCTAGCATGAATATTGAAATGGGAGTAGGGGATAAAAAGCTTTACACAACAACAATTATTTTATACCGATTCATACAGCTATTGCTGCTTCTCGCATCTGAATCTCCATAACTCCTCTTTAATCATTCTTTTCCAAAGCTCTTTCCTCCATTGTCCTCCGGATACCGATTCATATCAAATTGCAATATCTTCATCACAAGAAACTCGTAGATTTCTACAGATTGTTGTACCATAAGTTACTATACCTATTGGCGTTGAATGTCTGATTTCATATTCATAATGGTAACGGAGAAATATGATTGATAGTGATACTACAACCAAATACTAAAAACATCGATACCAATAGATGATTATGCACTACTAGAGGGACCCGCTTACAAATTGTAAGTTGTGTGATTCGCATTTATGATTAATTTATCACCAACTACCAAAGTTTGGGAATTGTTAAAAAGCGTCCTTCCTGACGGTTTTGTTCGTGGTATTACCTCAGTCGACAGGCAAATGCTGGGAAGGTATACCCAACTAATAGGCCACGACCGCCTCCTTCCCTGCTTCCATCTTTACCTACTATTCACCTTCATCTAAGTTGTGTGATTCGAATTTATGATTAATTATCATCAACTACGTACCAAAGTTTGGGAAATGTTAAAAAGCGTCCTTCCTGACGGTTTTGTTCGTGGTATTACCTCAGTCGACAGGCAAATGCTGGGAAGGTATACCCAACTAATAGGCCACGACCGCCTCCTTCCCACCTTCCATCTTTACCTCCTATTTACCATCATCTCCCATCATCATAATAGGTTAGCTGCAGAACAGTGCGACGTTATACACTACTAAAACAAATAGGTACCTACATGGAAATTACAAATCTACTACAGATTAAAATTTCTAAACGAATCCAAGTTACAAATCTGAAATCATAAATGAGTGAATTATACTGAAACAAATACGCAACTTAAAAAAATAACGACCCAATGAGTACATAAGAAGTGAAAAATTAAAAATTGGGTAAAAAGATGTTAAAAACGTTTCTAAGAAAACATGGAATACTCTATCAAATTTAGATAAAACCAGAGCAGCTCTCTCATTGACTGAAATCTGTCACGTGATCTTACTTGCCTCCTGATCAGCAGGGAGCCGCTGAGCTTCTCAGTCGATTCTCACATTGCTGAATGTCGCCTTTTTGTACTTAAAGATGCAAATAAAGATAATTGAAATTGAATTTGAAACATCAACGATCGATCGCTTTAGTACAATTTTGATTCCCAAAACGTAACTTTCAATATACTAATGAGAAGTTGCGACGTTAGGTATGTATACTCGGGCTTAAAAGTTCACTTACGCCCCCCCCCCCCCTAACCCCTCACCCTTTGCAACCCCAAAAATATCATCTATTTACATTATATTGCTTTACCCGTGGTTCTACTAAGTCAAGGTCCCAAGAGTTAATTCCAATTTTCGTTCAATCTAAAAAAAATCACGGCCTATACTGCGCAAATTTGAAAGTTTCGAAACTTGTCTGTTCTTCCATGGGCTACACGTCTTGGCAAGTTGGCTACACTCTTGCTTCTCATGTAATTTCTCTCAAAATACTGTCAAACGTTAGTGAAACGGAGTTAATTCATCAATCAGGTATGTAGAATGTGATTTCGTATATTATTTGAACGAATTATTGTCATAACTTCCTTGAAAGTGGATATAAAGATTCGTGCTGACATTTTGACGTTTTGGAATGACAGTTTGATTCATTTCCATTGTCGGACACCTGGACACCCGGACACCCGGACACCCGCGACATGCGCATGCGTGAAAAGTGTACATTATGTAAGAGGATAGGTATAGGCAGCGTGTTTAGACAACAGATGGCACTGTAAAAAGTACAGACAGAGCCACCTAATCTGTGGGAAGGAAGCTTACCTTTTGGCAAGGCGTCCAAGTCGCTGCAGTTATATGTTATGTTGCTGCACATATTACGCATTATCAATTCTTAAAATTTACACATGTTTATCTAATGTTTATTCGCCTACAAAATATTAATAATAAAGTGTTCACAATTTCACTGAATCTGATCACAATATTAATTTGCGCGACTTAGTTTGATTCCGAAATATTTTGAGTACATTTGTTGACATCTGATCGGTTGCTAGGTCACGGCCAATGAGAAATAAAACAGTTGACGATCTTCCCACAAAAGTTGCTAATTTCTCTCACTCGTGGCGAACTCTCGGTGCCTATACACCATAGAGTAGATTTTTAAAATCGGCAGAACATTAAATTGATAAATGGTGAAACTGAATATTTTGTAAAAAGTTAGGAATTCCCGATCTAGCTCCACTGAGCTCCCTACTTTGTCCATGCTTTGTCAATGATCTTGCTATTCTGTACCGAGTTAAAGAGGAATTCGGGAATCTATATTAAAAAGGTTAATTTTACATTTCAAGGGATACATTTTAACACATTTTAAGTTGTAAAATGTCTTATCTTGGTAAATTCTATACCGGGCTTAAAAATGGTCTTCTGACAACTGAAAGCCATTTTGGTGTTTCTTAAGCGACTCTCATGGCAGAGATAGTAAGTGACGCTGTAAATAATCATCATTTTGCTTGATTCATTATTTTTCTTTTCCTAAAATAATAGAATACTTGTACACTTGGCCAAAGTAAAAACGGTACCTATTCGACGAAACAGTTTAGGTACTGATAAAGATTTGATGGCATCATCCTTAGTCTCAGCATCATCCATGAAGTCTATGCTAACGCGTCGTCTAACTCTATAAGTAGAGCTCTGATTTCATTGATAACAATTTACATTTGTTAACAAATTGTTTAATTGTTAACAATTTCATTGATGATTTCATTGATAACTTTCAAATGTGCGCATGAATAGGTTAACTTGGTCAAGGT
Organism: Leuctra nigra; assembly: GCA_934045905.1. NCBI lineage: Eukaryota > Metazoa > Arthropoda > Insecta > Plecoptera > Leuctridae > Leuctra > Leuctra nigra. The sequence continues at coordinate 27,009,565 of OW203764.1, forward strand.
AAAAACTGTATTAATACAGTGTGTACAGTTGTACACTTCAACTGTATTTACAGTTTACAGTAGTAGTTTAGTGTTTACAGTTGTAAACAACTGTATTTACAGTTTTTACTTTGACCAAGTTAACCTATTCAAGCTCACATAAGTTATCAATGAAATCATCAATGAAATTGTTAACATTTGAACTGTTAACAATTAGTTAGTACAAAACTCTATCTTTCAATTGGTTGCTGCCATGACTATACAGTCCTAATCAACCGTTTAAAAGTTAGTAGATTATTGAAATACTGGCCCTTAAAAGTTTAAGAATAAGACAATATTATGAATGAATGCATGAGTGAACAAGATACCATGATGGTGGTCGTATGACTGTCTTGATACTTGATGCTGGAATCATCTCTTGACTTTTTAACTTACAACTATAATTTAAAGAGAGAGAGAGAGAGAAAAGGTAGCGCACGTTCTATTTCCACCTCGACTACTTGTATGATATAATGTGGTGGGTTGCAAAGGAAAACATCATAATTCGCTGTTGATTATATGCGAGGGACGATCTGCCAGGAATAACAACTCGATGTCACGAGGAAGTTGAAGCTTCTGGCGAGACGATAGCTTTTATTCATCCAGAGTCAGGAGTTCCTCTCATCAGGCGCGCAAAGTTAAATACGTTAACATTATTGATACTCTTTCTAAAACCCCATTTACACGGAGCAACTTCTTGTACAACTTCTGTACCACACTTCTGTGTCACACTTCTTGAATGGAAATTAGAACATGTTTTAAGTTCGGTGACAGAAAGTTGCGTCGTGTAAATACAAAATTGTATGAAAAATGGGAATGTGACACAGAAGTTGTTCAAGAAATTGCACCGTGTAAATGGGACTTTAAACTAACATTCCATCACATTTCATTTACACATTTCATTTCATTCTTCTGGCTGTAATGGAAACAATACAGCGGGGTTGCAAAGTCAGAAATACAAAACGTATAATGATTTTATGATTACATCGATAATAGATTTTCTAGATTGCTCATACATCGTTATGATTATCATTTTAGTTCTTGTTCTGATTGATGAATTATGTATTTTGTAACCTACAAAACCTTCATAAGGATAACGTCAAAAGAAGAACGAAATTAAAATCAGACGGATGAAATGGTCATTCGAACACGTCCATATTATTTAAGGACGTGATACGAGAATACCTCCTGAATGCAGCATTTCATTTCAGGTTCTTTTGCTACTGAGAAGCAAATGCAGAGATGATCCCCAGCCTTCCTTGTTGCGACGGCTGATGAGATGACTGAAATGTACACTAATTAGCTATTTACATATACATAAATTAAATTTACTATACATCTAACTCCTCCTCTAATGGGAATACATCGAATATGCTTTGCCAAAGATAAGTGCAGCAAATCATACGGCTGAATCAAAACATTTGTCTAATGTGAAGTGGGGCCGTGAAAGATGACAATTCGTTTTACACTTATATTAGGTACTTAGGACACTGTAATTAGATTTTTATGGTGTTTTTAGTTAGAATATATGCTATTCTACATTACAGTTGTTATTACACCTTCCATCACCTTTAATATTCACAAATACATCACTTATTATGCGTTTTAAACATTGATGACATGTCACATAGAACTTGAACTCATTACAGTCTTTAAATGAGTTTTAATGAGTTTAAATGACCAATTTAGGTATTTATATCCTTTGGTAGTCTGTTGTACTCTCAAATACATTTAAAAATTTAAATTACAGTGTATTAGGTGTATAATATCATTGAAAAACGAATTGTCATCTTTCTCGGCCTTTCACAGTTGCCACATTTGTCAGACAAAACAGCTGGCGCCTCCACTCAGCCAGATCCATTCATGTAAAAAGACATAAGAAATAATATATTGAAATTATGTCGTTGTGTTAGATATAGGTACACTGGAAAATGACAAGACCAAACAAAGAGAAAATGTACTATAAAGTACCTAGTCTAGGTTGTTTTATTATGATTTCTTATCTTTGTGTTCTATTTGAAAATTGTGGTAAAAACTAAAAATCAACAAAACGATAAACTTTATTTCATTCTGCACTCTAAAACTCAAAACATGAAATCCAAATCAAAAATATAATTATTAAATGTTCTTTCATATTAAAAGAAATGTTGATTCAGTTGTAGTTCGTGATAAATCTTGCGCCATTAGCAAGTAGTAAATAAGGTGGTCTGAGCCGGGCTGGAGACACGGAGCGTCACGGGATGATGAACTGCCGCACGGAATGCCGCGGAATATCCGTGTCTCTTCCGCGCTGTTGTTGTTGGCAACAGAGGAGGGTCGAGACCATGCTACACTCAACATTATCAGCAGGAGAGAGGAAATATATTAAACAATTTTAAAATTATAAGAAGGCCAAATGATTTATTTGATTTTCTATTCAATATTCAAAATAAAGTCTGGCGTCTCTTGTTCTCTTTGTAATTTCCGTTGTTTCCATGGTCTGATTTGGAGACAAATCTTGAGAGCTGAAAATTACAACTTCAAATAATTTCGAACTCGATTGAGTTGTGTTGTGCCGTCCAACCCCGTTCAAGGTTATGTGTACAGCTGCCTCGTTATGTTATGATAAAATCCAGCGATAAAACCATAGAGGTAAGAACCTCTATGATAAAATCTTGCCTTGCAAATCACCCCTTTGTATACAAATATCTATATTTTAGGCAACTTACACTACGATAGGGGGTAAGTTTTATCACAACATTCATAACTTCTTAGCCTAAATGAGAAGAGGTGCCCAAATATTTTTTTGACTTATAATTCTTATTGAGCGAGCGTAGCGAGCGTCACCACGGTACTCTTATGGCACTTTCTCTGTGTGTTTTTTTTTTTTTTTTTTTTTTTTTGTGGTCACAGCCCAGGTCTAACCGCTCAAGCAATCGATCTGAAATTTTGTACACATACTAACGTACTCTATGCGGTCCCTGGGATCGTTTTTGAACGGGCTCTCGTGATTGGTTCAAATTTAAAAAAAATTATCTTTCGATTGGTTACTTCGATCAATTTGAAATTTAGCAAAAACATTGCAACCAACATTGTACCCAATCATAAAAAGTTTCAGCCAAATCCTCCTATGGGTTCAAATTTAAAACCATTTTTCATGTTATTTTTGACATTTTAACTAGAACCGTATGACCGATCAACTTAAAACTTCGCGTGGTCATTGGTACCAACATTTTAGATATTTTTACCAATTTTCAGTCTAATCTGTCGTTATTTTCAAAAGTTTTGTCATTTTTAGGTCATTTTATTCCATAATCTTGAAAAATGTATACTAAATTGTCATCCCTGCCTTCTTTAAGCTTCTGTTCCAAGGCAAGGCCTGTAGAGCAGCCAAGCTATCCACAATGTACAGTAAAATGAAAGCATTTTTGAGCTAGCGCATAAAATCGGATGCAGTACGAAGGCCAAATCCTCTACTTGGTTTAAGTTTAAATAATGTCTCTGATTGGTCGACAATAAAAATGTTCACATTAAGTTCAAATTTTGCATGGTGATCAAGACCAACTTAATATTAAATTTTACATATTATTGTAAGCCCAATCAAAGTATTAATTGTAATTTTACGAGTTTAGTATGGGATGTCACAAGAGATTTCTGGAGAAGTTATGTAGTTAAGACTTCACGACACAATGGATCTGTTATTCATCCAGAGTATTATGGAGATTGAAAAATTGCAGAGAAAATCGTCTTGTGCCGTGTCGTGCATCGTTACTATGGGGATGTTGCATGTTCTGTGCTCGCTCATCAACGCGTTACACTGAGCGTTTTCCTAGTTTATTAAAATGTAACAAAATTGAATAGTTCAAATCCTTGACCTCGAATATTATTTTATACCTACTATTATACCTAGATACTATTATACTGTTCATAGCTACTACTTATTTTTCAAAATTCTGTAAAACCCGTGTGAATCAGCTTTAATATACTTGTAGTGGAGTCTGTTAAAATGCATACATTCCAAGAAAAAAAAACATATTTTGTGTTTTTTTCATGGGTAAAAGTCTATGATTCCATCATTATTCCCTCTCTGGATGCAACGGTGTGGATTGCACACGAAGTCCTAATGCCATTTACATCTCTATCGAGAGACTGCCATTGCTCGTGGGCTTGCAATATTGTGCAACTGCAACGTAATGGAACCTCCTATGAATGGTCCAGGTATGAACATAATGTCTGCTTAATGTCTAACAGATTGGCAGTTATTACACGGCTGGTGAAGTTGCTGCTCCGAGAGGCGGCCGGTGGAAATGTTTTCTGCTTTACCGCTCGAGCGCGAGCCGAACTTCTACAAACATTCACACCCTCCAAAGTCAACAACGCGGGGAATTATGTGAGTGTTAATTTGTCGACATTATATATTATGCTTCTGCGGTTCATCTTCGACTAGGCAGCTTTTATCGCAGAATGTTTTATAGTTATGTGAGTAAAAATTTACAGGATCGCAAAAAAATAATGTATGGCTGGCAAAGAATTAAGTTTCCATTAAACTGCATTTAAAAATCCTCTCTTTTTTAGACTTTAAAGTTTTTTTTAAAGAAACTGAAGTATACGTTTGAAGACGACAAAAATAAGAAAACGTATAATGTAAAATGGTTTGTAGTTTCAAGTTTAAAGTTGGTGAACATGAGTTTGAAACACATCAATTTTGATAGAGATCAAGGAATTATAATAGTTGTTCGATGGACATTAGACATTATTTCAATATTTAATGCTAATGGGGTCAATTACAATAAACTTTGAATATTGGGACTGATTCGTAACAAAATTATGCAAGAGTAGGTACCTACACACCCAACAAATCATAAAACGGTATTTGAACGAAACGGATTGGCTGCCATAGTCGGGTTCCTTGACAATCAATCCTTGTTATTATAAATGAAATCAGAGCTCACCTACTAGAGTTAGATGACGTGTCAGCATAGTGTTCATCGGATGATGCCATCATATTTTTTTCAGCCAATCCATTTCTTTCAAATACCGTTTTATGATTTGTCGAGTGTACATACAAAATATTTTCTCAGTGATTCTACAAATGTCAACTTGATCGTTTGTAGGTATCTAGCCCTTTTCACTTCCTAGTTCCAACCCAAGGTATTTCCAGTGTTCCAATTCCAACCACGAGAGTATTTATTTTATAAGGAATCACCTTTTAGTGAAGTATTCATACAAACAAAATACCCTGGACAAGTTTATAGTGTCGTTAAGAGGACAATATATTTTTTAATGTGACTTCAAAGGAAGATGGTACTCTATGTACCAAGATGAATAGAATCTACATAAATGGGATCCATTTCTTCACTTCGAAGTCCAGTAAATTAAAATTATTATTCTTTATCTCTTCAAGGTGGACTCTTTAACAACCTAAAAGCTGTTAAACGCATGCACCCGAAGATATGAAACCCATTGATGTAGATTCCCTTCCCCTCCTCTCAAGCCTAATTAAAATACATTTACCACATTCATATAAAATTAGGGTTAGTTTTCAAATGAACATGAATATTCTGTATTGAAATCATTTCAGGAATAAAACGTCATTGAAATGTGTCCTGGGGTGAAATCAAAATAATGGATAAACCACTACTTAAACCAGCTTATTTTTCTAGATGCCTATTGTGGTACAGAACGTCCATTACCGTGGCCGCACTTCACATGCCAAGCGTCACTGAAGAGTTCTCTCAGCCAATACTGGCCGGAGCTCCATAATACAATAACGTACAATGACTTGTGATAATATTTACCTACGCTTTATTGAGCGAGCATGCATGGGGAAGTGTGAAGCAGGATATCTCTCTCTCCATAGCATTCGAAGCCCTTCAGCTATCTAGATACGAAATGCTTTGTCTCCATTCGCTATACACTGGAGGACATGAAGCGAGACTGTGTTGGCGCCATATTGCCGGTTTAATTGATCCAATATGGCTGCCAGCGTCGAGGCCAATCATAACAATAAGGAGCTGGACATACATGAAGAGCGATAAAGAAAACATTGGGAGTTTTGAAATGAGAAGGGAAGGGAGAAAGAGCGCTGGACTGGCGATGCGAACTTCTGTGTATTCATGGAGGTAACATGGAGAGAGAAAGTAATTGAGTTTGAGAATGATTGACAACTTTGTGTTTATTTTATAAAGTTACCAACCAGTTCCTATCAAACATTCACCAGCTCTTTTGTAAAGATCCAATAAAACACAATTTCAAGTAATAACACGGACATACCGTATAATAAAAGATGGTTCGTCATTAAAAAAATGGGCCAAGAAAAATAAATGAGAAAAATTTAATTTTGAATGTTATTTTCTTTTGTTGATAGTCCCCGCTCTCAGTCAGGTGCAACAGACTTATTTTTACGTCACACGGAGTTTGCAAAACTACTGAAAAAATTTAGTTAACAAGACGGCGATAAGGATAATTTGCGGGAATGGAAAGCAATCATTTTCCAGTTTTCTGCCCACGAAGAGACAGGCTGCAGAGGTTAGGTGCATTCTACAAACTTGTAATATTTTCGTTAAAATAAAATTGTAAAAATATTTTAAGATCTGATTTTGTTTTTGAGAACCTCTCACTAAAAAATCCTTTTTCATTTACCATTAAAATTGTATGAATCATTCTTAATTCTCCTGATGATTTGACGTTCAATTTTGTGGAATTTAGAGCAATGTAAAAATAAAATCAATAACAAAGTGCCCTAACCTATTCTTCCCATCTTGCCCCACACTGGCGTGTTAAGATGGCTGCCAGACTGCACGTTGTTTATAATGTCAACAGGATTTGCGTGTGACTGTTGTTGCAATGACCGCAGCCGGACACAGGATTACCTCGACATGTGCCGGTGAGGCGCCAGGCCCCCAGCATTGCCGGCATATTGTGGATTCACACTGCACGATTCCCACAGGGAACAGAAATTAATTAGATTATTTGATGACGCGCTTGAGGATTACATTTGGTTGGCGACGTGAGATAATTAGTAATTAACTTGATTGGCATTCAAAATGCATGTTTTAGTGGGCTGATAGTGTTTTGTTGACCAATCAATAATTCTTGTTCAGTGTAGTTACTCGTCAGCGATTTCGTATAAATTAATTAAAAGATATTACCGGAGACAAGATACCTATTCGTACAAGTTATCGAAGTTTGCTATCGCTGTTTTTAGAGACATAGGCACTGGACATAGAATGTGGAAACCTTTTATGACTGATTATTTTTGTGGAAGTGTTTTGATTTGTTTTTAATAAAATTATATAAACTTGAATTTTGATATAATGACGATGTAAGCTACTTATATGAATCCCAGTGGTGAATGTTCGATCTAAGTTGTTGCCAAAGTCCTTACCAACTGTTTTAAGTGTATCAGAGCATTGAAAAACCAGCCCTTATTTAACCAATAATAAGCTTAATAAATAATAAAATTAAAAGGAAATAATCATCGTGAATTCCTATCGATTTACGTATTACTTTCGATTCATGCATAATTAGTACAGTCTTCCTTTAAAAGCAATCTGGATGTAGAAGGATATCAAGACCCTCAAGATATTTCACAGTAAGCTATAACCAACGTGTCGTATGTAATCATGAAGAGGGAGGTATCAATATCAATAAATTGTCGGGTCGAGACTGTAAGTAGAATGTGAGGCTCGCCGGCGCAAAACTATGGGCAAGGGTTTGCTCTGAGATGCGGCTCGCAAGACATTAAGGTTAGTGCTGCTGTCTAATGGTTCTTAATTCCTGTATTCCTACAAGATGTTCGATCAACATCTCATGCCAGGTGAATGTGTGATCCAACGCTTTTCAAGAGAACATGGGCGACTGACATTCATAAGCTGTTTTCCGGATCCTTAAATAAATTCGATAATTTTTTAAGTCAAACGAAGTAGGTAACAGATAATGTCCAACGTTTTTCAAAGGAATCAAAAGTTGATTTCTTGCAAGATCGGTGTATCGGTTCCACCTATTTGAGATATCTTGGGTTCCAACAGATGAATTAGGTATAAATTGTTTATACTTACTCATGCGCGTAGGAACTATACTTTCATCATGGGGGGGGGGGGGGGAGGGGGTTAAAACCAGTTAAACCAGTTAAAAAGTTATTCTGGAGCTTTAAAATGCACAAACTGAAGCAAAACAAACAACAATTATTGCCCTGCAGGGCATTTTTCGAATATAAACAATTTATAAATTCGATTCTGGGATTCGCACAAATTCGATTGTACAAATTACAACAAATAACTCCCTATTTTTGCCCCGCAAGGCGTTTTTCTTAGAATTTAAACAATTTTTAAGAGATACTTGGACACTGAACTTAATTTTGTATGTTGACTGGGGGGTCAGCCTGATCGAGTGGGCTATCCCCCCCTTCCTATGCGCCTGTTTATACTTCACTTTACTGATGGAAAATCTGAAAGTATATCCGGCGTGAAACGACAATTATATTCTATGAAACAGCATTATTTCATTTTTACATTATTTTATTTTTTCAAAGGCTCGCGAAGACACGCTGAGGGTTTTCCTAGTTAGCAATCAACAAACAGAGGTATGTCCTGAATCATCAAGCGCTAGCTGACAGTTTCTCATATTTGTGTAATCTCTAGTTGATCCTCGTTCTCTTACGCGTCCACGCCGCTTGGGGTGTCTGGACAAACAGAGGTATGTCCTGAATCATCAAGCGCTAGCTGACAGTTTCTCATATTTGTGTAATCTCTAGTTGATCCTCGTTCTCTTACGCGTCCACGCCGCTTGGGGTGTCTGGACAAACAGAGGTATGTCCTGAATCATCAAGCGCTAGCTGACAGTTTCTCATATTTGTGTAATCTCTAGTTGATCCTCGTTCTCTTACGCGTCCACGCCGCTTGGGGTGTCTGGACAAACAGAGGTATGTCCTGAATCATCAAGCGCTAGCTGACAGTTTCTCATATTTGTGTAATCTCTAGTTGATCCTCGTTCTCTTACGCGTCCACGCCGCTTGGGGTGTCTGGACAAACAGAGGTATGTCCTGAATCATCAAGCGCTAGCTGACAGTCTTCTCATATTTGTGTAATCTCTAGTTGATCCTCGTTCTCTTACGCGTCCACGCCGCTTGGGGTGTCTGGACAAACAGAGGTATGTCCTGAATCATCAAGCGCTAGCTGACAGTCTTCTCATATTTGTGTAATCTCTAGTTGATCCTCGTTCTCTTACGCGTCCACGCCGCTTGGGGTGTCTGGACAAACAGAGGTATGTCCTGAATCATCAAGCGCTAGCTGACAGTCTTCTCATATTTGTGTAATCTCTAGTTGATCCTCGTTCTCTTACGCGTCCACGCCGCTTGGGGTGTCTGGACAAACAGAGGTATGTCCTGAATCATCAAGCGCTAGCTGACAGTTTCTCATATTTGTGTAATCTCTAGTTGATCCTCGTTCTCTTACGCGTCCACGCCGCTTGGGGTGTCTGGACAAACAGAGGTATGTCCTGAATCATCAAGCGCTAGCTGTCAGTTTCTCATATTTGTGTAATCTCTAGTTGATCCTCGTTCTCTTACGCGTCCACGCCGCTTGGGGTGTCTGGACAAACAGAGGTATGTCCTGAATCATCAAGCGCTAGCTGACAGTTTCTCATATTTGTGTAATCTCTAGTTGATCCTCGTTCTCTTACGCGTCCACGCCGCTTGGGGTGTCTGGACAAACAGAGGTATGTCCTGAATCATCAAGCGCTAGCTGACAGTTTCTCATATTTGTGTAATCTCTAGTTGATCCTCGTTCTCTTACGCGTCCACGCCGCTTGGGGTGTCTGGACAAACAGAGGTATGTCCTGAATCATCAAGCGCTAGCTGACAGTTTCTCATATTTGTGTAATCTCTAGTTGATCCTCGTTCTCTTACGCGTCCACGCCGCTTGGGGTGTCAGGACAAACAGAGGTATGTCCTGAATCATCAAGCGCTAGCTGACAGTCTTCTCATATTTGTGTAATCTCTAGTTGATCCTCGTTCTCTTACGCGTCCACGCCGCTTGGGGTGTCTGGACAAACAGAGGTATGTCCTGAATCATCAAGCGCTAGCTGACAGTCTTCTCATATTTGTGTAATCTCTAGTTGATCCTCGTTCTCTTACGCGTCCACGCCGCTTGGGGTGTCTGGACAAACAGAGGTATGTCCTGAATCATCAAGCGCTAGCTGACAGTCTTCTCATATTTGTGTAATCTCTAGTTGATCCTCGTTCTCTTACGCGTCCACGCCGCTTGGGGTGTCTGGACAAACAGAGGTATGTCCTGAATCATCAAGCGCTAGCTGACAGTTTCTCATATTTGTGTAATCTCTAGTTGATCCTCGTTCTCTTACGCGTCCACGCCGCTTGGGGTGTCTGGACAAACAGAGGTATGTCCTGAATCATCAAGCGCTAGCTGTCAGTTTCTCATATTTGTGTAATCTCTAGTTGATCCTCGTTCTCTTACGCGTCCACGCCGCTTGGGGTGTCTGGACAAACAGAGGTATGTCCTGAATCATCAAGCGCTAGCTGACAGTTTCTCATATTTGTGTAATCTCTAGTTGATCCTCGTTCTCTTACGCGTCCACGCCGCTTGGGGTGTCTGGACAAACAGAGGTATGTCCTGAATCATCAAGCGCTAGCTGACAGTTTCTCATATTTGTGTAATCTCTAGTTGATCCTCGTTCTCTTACGCGTCCACGCCGCTTGGGGTGTCTGGACAAACAGAGGTATGTCCTGAATCATCAAGCGCTAGCTGACAGTTTCTCATATTTGTGTAATCTCTAGTTGATCCTCGTTCTCTTACGCGTCCACGCCGCTTGGGGTGTCTGGACAAACAGAGGTATGTCCTGAATCATCAAGCGCTAGCTGACAGTTTCTCATATTTGTGTAATCTCTAGTTGATCCTCGTTCTCTTACGCGTCCACGCCGCTTGGGGTGTCTGGACAAACAGAGGTATGTCCTGAATCATCAAGCGCTAGCTGACAGTTTCTCATATTTGTGTAATCTCTAGTTGATCCTCGTTCTCTTACGCGTCCACGCCGCTTGGGGTGTCTGGATTCCTCGCTCTAGCCGCCAAAGACGTGACAGATCTTCTTCAGAGGAAGTCACTTCGTTTCTCACCCCGGAAATTCATGCATTTGAGGATTAGTATAATGATGACGTCGGCGCTTTTGCGGAACTGGAAGAGGAATTTCGCAGGCATGCAAGGATTGACGCGTATGGTGGTATACCACGCAACGGGCGTGTTTACATTATGATTCATACAAGCACTTACAAGAACGGTTCAAAAACAGAATACCGAAAATAGAACTAAACTTGTTATTGAAATACGTTTTTCGCTGTTAACCTTAGATAGATGTGAATAAATACCAACTGCAAGATGAAAAGATTTTCCTTGAGTGGGATTCGAACCCACGACCTTCCGATTCCAGTCAGATGCTGTACCAACTGAGCCACCAAGGCAAATAAATAAAAGAATGACTACAGCTGACTAGAAATGAATCGATATAATTTTGATTTTGGTCATAATAAGTAGTAGACACAATAAATTGAAGCAAATAACAGCAATAATATCATTAAATTGCTTGATGATTTGCATGACAAGCCAGGTGACCTTGGCATGAAGCCAGGCACGAATGATTTATTTTATTTAATGTAAGAATCACACAATATTGTGATGATCAGATATGATAAAATAAGATATGATTATGATATGAATATATCCCGATGATTAAAACACAAGGCTTTCAAGTAAGATTGGCATGCAAAATGACTTCGGGAAGGGACAGATCCATTTGTCAAGCTGTACAATTTTAGTTTTCAAAAATCGTTCCATATTTCAAAATTGCCACTCGAAAACTGATGTTTTCGGTCAGAGTAGTATTTAATGTCCGATCGTCAATGGTAATTTCTTCATAAGACTTGTTGTCCGGGTGTTCTTTGGTATGCCGATCGTTTCGTCGACTCATTGACGCTCGGTGTCCCGAATCACAGCCTCCTATATAACTGGTAACTGAATGAATGTTCAGGCTCGACATTCATTTAGGAGGCCGATGTACAAGTAAATATAAAAGAACTGTCAAAAGTGTTTCCAAAGTTATTTTCCGCGATGTTTCACTAAAATCCATTTGTTTATGAACTAAAAACATGATAAATGTTTTGTCTTTACGAATAAACAAAACAGAAGGGAAGATTGTGCGTTGACATCGACAAGTTAACTCCAGCTTACTCCAGGTAATGCTTTGATGACAAAATGTGAAATTGACATTGCTATTAAATTGGGCTGTATTTCTAGCTTACGAACGAAATAAGGCTCAGAGGAGACCTCCTCGGTCTTTTAAAATTATTGGATCTGAACGATGGGAAAGTAACTTTATAGGTATATGACATTTACGGTTTTATATTCGACACTAAAAGTTGCAAAACGCCACCTAGCGGAAAAAGTTAGCATCTATACCACGAGTACTTGGGCACATGCGCACAGGGCGCGTTCAGGCAAGTCACTTAGATGTCAATCGTAACGAGTTCAGTAAAAGTTATAATTACATCGCGAAATAGCAGAAATTGATGAATACCTTAGTGTCAACAATCAAATACAATCGGCATATTTCATTATGTCACACATTCATTCAAATTCTTGTGAAAACGAGTTGTCTATTCACCAAAAATCACCATTTGACAGATGCAAATTGTTTTTCTCACTGCCTTCTGAACACACATTTTTCTTGACGCCTCGTTCAAACAATTGCAATCTGTCAAATGCTGCTTTTGGTAGACAACTCGTTTTCACAAGAATTTGAATGAATGTGTGCTGTAATGAAATATGCCAATTGTATTTGATTTTTGACACTGAGGTAAGCATCAATTTCTGTTATTTCGCGATGTATTTATAACTTTTTACTGAACTCGTTACGATTGACATCTAAGTGACTTGTATGTAAAAGTACGCACGCGCTGGGATTGTACTCGCGGGAGCGTCCATCTTATATTTACTAGCGCACTCTCTAGGTACTTTTAGTGTCGAATAGACCGATTTAAAAATTATCTAGGTTGCTCTGCTTTTCAAAAAATTTCACATGCAGCTTGGTTTTCCATATATCTATTGGTGTTTTACAACAATGGATAAAAACACCAACAGATATATGGAAAACCAAACTGCATGTGAAATTTTTTGAAAAGCAGAGCCACCTAGATAATTTTTAAATCGGTCTATAGGGAAGGTTGGTAGGCGGGAATAAATCGCCTGTGGGTAAGAAACATCCATCGTCGAACTAGGGATTAAGTTTTACAATTTTTCTGTAATTTACATTAGCTACCTACATAAATGAGTCTTTCCCATTATTTTATATAACAAAAGAAATGTAAAAAATATGAATGGATGATACGCCCCAAAAATTTTAAATTAGAAAACTGAAGAAGGTGGGGTGGGGAATTGTAGCTCTAATTTCTTTACCGAAGAATGTCAAATCTGCACATTCTTATTTTCATTGACAGGACAGTGCTTACTTTTCCACTTGTTATCCACCTCATTGTCAAGCATCAAAGCTTTTTAAATATTTCCCGCCTCATTCTCATTTGTGACAAGTGCTGCCACGCTGCAGCATGTCGATGAACTAAAAATAAAGATGGCGCGCTCCGTTGGCTGTCAAATAGTGACATAACCTAAAATGGTGAATAAAGTGACGAAACATTTCTCTCAATCAAGAAATATACCATGTATTCTGTTCAAAAGCATAAATTTGTGAGCTCTTTACTTAGAAGAATACGAGTAGATAGAGACTTACCGATTTTAAAAAGCAATAGCCATAGTTTCGATGTTTTAAAGAATATTTGCAGCAGTATCAGAACTGAACTTCATTCAAACATTCATAGAAGACTTGTTCATATGAATAATCTTAAACCAATCGATATACTAAAGGTAAGAGGATACAAATCAAGCCATGTAAACACCAATGAGTTTTTGTGAAGAACTCAACTTAGATAACACACGACTCTGTATCTTGCTGTTTATTCGTAAGAGTTCCCAGGGCCATTATCATGGCCCCTCGAACCTAGAGTTGCCATAAGCCATTACTCGAAAAAGAGGACATCAGAAGGAAATTGTATATGTGCTATCCAAAAACGATATTATGGGGAAAACACTTTGCTCACGACACCAATGGGGGGTCTGGGGAGAGGGACCCCCAGCAGTATGCGGGTCCGGGCCGCACAGGCCCGGGAAAAATTTGGATTTAAAAAAATAATTTGAGCTATTTCTATGCGTTTTGGAATAATAATTTTCAGAGATTTTGATTACGTAAATCTGGTATTTCCACAATTATGGACATTTTTCTAACAGCATCTAGAAGTGAATTATCACTAAATTTCCATATTTTGGGCTCCTCAGCAATATGCGGGTCCGGGACCGCACAGGCCCGGGAAAATTTTGAATTTCAAAAATGAATTTGAGCCATTTCTATGCGTTTGGACTATAAAATTAGGAGAAAATAATTCATTTTAATTCATTACTAATTAATAAATTACCTTTTTTAGAAATATTTAACAACAAATTCAAAAACCCGGACATTTCGTCAAATTTCTAAAAAGCCGCCCGGACAAAAAAAGACACCCAAAAAAGAGGACATGTCCGGGTAAAACCGGACGAATGGCAACCCTACTCGAACCATATTAGGTTGTACCTGGTAGGTATACTCATCTAGGCAACGTTTCTAGGTAAGCAGAACCCTACGGAAAGAGGTGCGAGCTGTCCATAATTTACTTCAACGTTCTGGTCTTCACGACTTGAGGCAAGTGTCTTGTGGTCTTCACGCTCGAGGATTGCATACGTCTGTAACTAATGGTCAGCAGATTCAACCTCCAGAAGACCCTAACAAAAAACCACCAAAAGATGACGAAGATAATAAAGTTTCGTCACTGTTGGCCAAAGCTTTCTTATGGATGTTAACAGCTTATATGCTCATAGCTGTGGTGTCATTGTTGTTCCCAAGCAGTAATCAACCAGAGGTAGGTAGTACATTGTTTTACAATTGTCTACTGTTTTACAATTGTACATTGTCTACTGTCTCTATCTGCATTCGAACTGTAAGAAGGTCCATTTTAACTGTATTATTTGCATTTTTACAGGTTGTACGCTATGTATCGTGGAATGAATTTGTGCATCAGATGTTGGCCAAGGGAGAGGTGGAAGAAGTTATAGTTCGACCCGACATTGACATTGTTACAATTGTTCTCCATAACGGAGCTATTGTCAAAGGAAAACGAGTAAGTGAATGCACAATCACTGAGATCTGCATCTTAAATATGGCTATTGCTATTATGATTATCATCACTACTCTGACTACTCTATCTTTCTTTCAGATGGACCAGAAAACATTTCACATGAACATTGTCGATATCCACAAATTTGAGGAGAAACTGCGCGATGCTGAGAAGAGATTAGGAATCAGTAGTGACAATGGTATTCCAATTGTTTACGAGCGTAATTCGGACACTGCGGGAAAACTTTTGGCTTCGTTAATTGTTGTTGGATTGTTGGTCACTCTACTGTCTCGTAGTAAGGGGATGAAATCACCAATGAGCATGGATTCATTTGTAAGTAATGTTTACAATGGTTAAAGCGTTTTTTTTTTAAAATTGATAATCAATCGTCCGTGGAAAAATGCTTTCCCAGAGTTCTGTGAAATTTTGTAGTAGGTACCTACCTACTTACTTAGGATGAAAGAAGAAATTATTGGTTCCAATAAACATGTATATTATCTCCAATGAAATGAGTGTTCAGATGAATAAGTCAGTAACTATGCATTCTTTTGCTTTTGTAAGCTACTTACAAGCCTAGTTAATCCCAGAAACAAATTGATAAACATGCATTAACTTTATGGAAGGGAAAGATATTTGTAATGAACTGACATGATTTTCTTCTTTTCAGACTCAACTAGGTCGAGCAAAGTTCACACTGGTAGATCCTCTGACCGGACCAGGGAAAGGAGTTCATTTTGCAGACGTCGCTGGCCTGAAAGAAGCCAAACAGGAAGTGATGGAGTTTGTTGATTATTTGAAACGTCCTGAGCATTACCGCAGCCTTGGCGCTAAAGTCCCGAAGGGAGCGCTTCTCCTGGGGCCTCCAGGTTGTGGGAAGACTCTCCTCGCTAAAGCTGTCGCCACGGAAGCAAATGTTCCCTTCCTGTCTATGAATGGATCCGAGTTTATCGAGATGATCGGAGGTCTTGGCGCAGCGAGAGTTCGCGATCTATTCAAAGAGGGACGAAAGCGATCACCGTGCATCATATACATCGATGAGATCGATGCAATCGGACGGAAGAGAAGTTCTGGTTCGGGTCAATTCGATGGAGCGTCAGGCGAAGGGGAACAAACTCTGAACCAACTTCTCGTGGAGCTTGACGGAATGGCAACAAAGGAAGGAGTCATCATGTTGGCTTCGACCAACAGAGCTGACGTATTGGACAGAGCTCTACTGCGGCCGGGACGGTTTGATAGACACATCCTCATTGATCTGCCCACTTTGGAGGAGCGGAAACAGATATTTGAACAGCATATGAAGTGTATCGTACTTGAAAACCCTCCAGAGACGTATTCCAAACGCTTGGCTTACTTGTCACCAGGATTTAGCGGTAGGTTCTTCTGTGGTATTTTGTCGTTTATTACAATACAAAATGCTTACAATATATCTCAAAACTTCTCCATCAATTACTAATTAGTAGAGAGATAAATAGAACAACAAGAGCACATTTTGAATTTGTATAATAACAAAGTATAATAGTGTGTAAAGGAATCATAGAATCCAGGGTTGGGTAGTAACTTAACAAAAGTAACGCGTTACCGGTAACGCGTTACTTTTTCAGTAACTTTTATGGTAACTCAATACTTTTTAAACCTGGTAACTTAATTAACCCTAAGTTCCTTTTTCTACGGTAACTTTTTGCTTTTTAAAAGTTACCAAGAAAGTTACTTTAGAACACGTTATACCTTCTCTCCTGAGAGAAAACTTGACATTGTAAACCAAACATTTTACCTGTTACTAAATTTAGCATGCATCAAATCATTTCATTTCCTGCCTACCTGAGTACGCGCGACCCTAACCAACCCTTCCCCTCCCCCTCCTTTCGTCTTAGCTCGCTCTACATGCGAAATGAAATGGTCCACAATCCGTTCACCCCCCCCCCCCCCCCCCAAGCGCATTGATACATCAGCAGTCAACATAATGTCACGTGGTTACTGCCATCCCGTTGTCAAGTTTTCCCTCAAAATTTACAATTTTTATCAGAGTAACTTTCATAGTGACTTTCAGTGAAAATGTAACTTTCAGTTACCTATATTTTCTCAGTAACTTTAACTTAAACTAGTTACTTTTTTGGAGAAAGTAACATAACTTTCTAAAGTTACTTTATATTTGGTAACTTACCCAACCCTGATAGAATCAACAGGTAATAATATAAATAATGTAATTTATTGAGCACATAAAATAGGTACATAATTGGTCTGTATTCAACAATCAATACATTACAATAGTACCTATATTAAATACTTTTCCAATACTTTGCACTGCATTTGTAGGACTACATTGTGAGTTGTAGTACTACATCTCCGCTCGCTCTGCTAGACTGGCAATACTCAATAGTCCACCTCAGCAACTAGTTCCCCGCAACTGTGACTTGGTGATGTCAAATCAAATATGAACCCTAAACAACTGCTTCAGGTGCCGACATTGCTAACGTGTGCAATGAAGCCGCACTTCATGCCGCCCGCTTCAAGCAGAAATCTGTGCAAGGCAAGGACTTGGAGTACGCAATCGAGCGGCTGGTTGGCGGTACGGAGAAGAGGAATCACGCCATGTCTCCGCAAGAAAAGCGCGTCGTCGCGTATCACGAGTCGGGCCACGCGCTTGTGGGTTGGATGCTGCAATACACTGATGCACTTCTCAAGGTAAATAGAGTAGCAGCAATGAGTCCACATTAATAAAATTAAATTAAACCAAAATTGATGGTCTGCCCAACTTCCAATATAACGGCCCTGATTCAACTACATCCATAGCGCTCCAGAGCTGCATTCAGAAAATTCAAGGATCTAGGTATTCATTTTGCATGGTATTTTTCTCTACGAACGTATTATCGTACCATTTTGTACATCCCTCAGAAAAGTGGAGAGGGGATGTATGCCGCAGGAAGTGCAGGTAGCTGTAAGCGAAAATACAATTGAATCGAGGGGTTTTGACCGATTTTGCCAAGCATAAAAGTAGAAAGTTGTTACTCTTTCACTTGTCGGCACTTGGCGCCAGGAGGGGGGTAAGGAGGGGCACATGCCACTCCCTGGATATCAAGAAAAAATAAAAGTTTTGTGGTGTTAACTTAATAGTTGTTTTTTTTTATAAAAAAAAAATGTCAAAATATTGATTTCAAAGTGTAAAAAATCCAAAAAATGTCCTGCAGGGCAAGGAGGGGGAATACCTCTCACACCCCAAACTGTAAAATTGTATATTTCATTACATTTTTCAACAAAATACAAAACATTAGAAAATTGATTTCAAATGTCAAAAAAACAAAAAACGCCCACACTCCCCTTGACTCGAGGAAAAGTGTTTCCCTTTCCTTGCCCTCCCCTGACAGAAATCCTGCCGGCGCCAATGCAAGTCGGTAAATTATGTATTAGCAGGTTCTCTTTAGTTCATGATAAATATTTATAAAGAGATCTTGCATATCGTGCAATGCAGTCACTATATTTGCAGGGGTCTCATGATCGTTTATCTCCTACAGGTGACGATCGTGCCGCGCACAAACCTCACGCTGGGTTTCGCGATGTACACTCCCACCGATCAGAAGTTGTACTCCTCCGAGGAACTGTTTCAGCGCATGTGCATGGCGCTGGGCGGAAGAGTGGCAGAGTCGCTCACATTCAACAAGATCACCACGGGTGCACAGAATGACCTTGAGAAGGTTACCAAGATGGCATATGCTCAGGTGAGGACATGATATAATAGCCAAGTAAACTATGGTGGTTGTTTCTTTAAAATAGCTTCATTTCTAATGTACGAAGTAAGTACCTGCCACATAGCTTTCTCATCTCCATGAAAATGGAATAACTTTTTGAGAAAGAGAGTTGGAACGAATTTCCAGTCAGTCCTCTGTAAAGTGCAATGCGGCCATGACTAGTAATTTTTAATTTTTATACTGGCTGGCTACATGTATTGTTCAAATTGCTTGTAACTGTGAGGCCAGTACTTAAGTTGTAACTTCTAACATTATTTTAAATAGGTACATTTTTATAAAGTGTGTTGCTAGAAAATAATGTAGATATACAATTTCACTAAAAACTAGAGATGGACCGATACCACATTTTCACCGATACCGATACTTACCGATACCTACTTTTTGATTCACGATACCGATACTATCGCCGATACTTTTGTTACCTTAATTTTTATAAATTTTGTGCACCAAATCTAAATTCAATCATAATTCACAATACCTTCAGTTTGCTTACACATTTATTTGTGAGATTCAGGGTTAAGTACACCAAAGTAAGTACTCATTTTCACTATGTACTCAACAAAACAAAATTGCATTATACAATAAAATTCAGTTTGAAATCACGTTTTATAGTAAATTGGTTCCAGACACCACTTTTATTCCGTTTGGAACACATCATATTAAAAATAAGTTATAACAAAATAATTCAAGACGCCATGAAAGAAGTTAAAAGAACTGCATGAAACCTTGATCAAAGCGGCACTCTGATTGGTCGATGCTCATTGCATTGTACATAAGCCAATGGTGTTTTAGCTTCTATAATGGTGTGTTGAGCAATAGCCAATGGGGAAACAGTGTTTGTGAAACGCGAGAAAATTCAAAAGTATTGGTTCAAAAGTATCGCCAAATATGGCAAATTGGTATTGGTGGTATCGCGAGTATCGGTATCGGTATCGGTATCGGCCCATCTCTACTAAAAACTAATAAATTATTAGCGTTTTTGACTGGCCATACTGGGCCGCCCTCTGTTTGAAATTTGCAATGTTGACATCACTTCAGTGCCAACCTAGTTCAGACCAGGAGGCCAAGTCTTGAAACTTACGCTTTCAGGACGCAAACGCTCTCGGACGTCATAAAGTCCCATTTACTGTAAGAGTGATCGACATTGAAACATAAAGTCAAGCCACTTATTTGATTGTCTTCCAGCAATCTATTGGAAACTATTTATTAACATTATAATTATTATTACAGATATTATACAGTCATAAAACCTTATTCAAAATTAAGCTAAACAGTTGAAGGTGGATTCAAGGTCACCATTCTTACAGTAAATGGGACTTTATGACGTCCGAGAGCGTTTGCGTCCTGAAAGCGTAAGTTTCAAGACTTGGCCTCCAGTACAGAGAGTTGAAAACGCCGTGACTAAAAAATTAAAAATTTACAAAGTTTCCACCTTACCAAATTTGTCATATCTTTTAATAATTTATGTTTAAATTAATTCATTTACACCGTTGTGCCTGAAATTGATCCTAAATTGTTTAACTGTTTGTAAAAATAATGAAATCGATTACGTGTCACCTGAATACTTGAGCAGCAATCTTACATCTTAAATATGTTCTTCTCTGCTGATTTAGTAACGTGCACTCAACCCTGAACTGTACTTACATAACAAAGGATTCATCAACTATGTGTCTGTTAATAGGTTTGCCAGTACGGCATGAACAAAAAAGTGGGACTCCTCTCGTTTTCTAACAAAGAGTCTGGCAGGCGGCCGTACAGCAAGCGACTGGCCTCTGTCATGGATCAAGAAGTGCGCCAACTTGTAGCTGATGTCTACAAGATGACTGAAGAGGTGCTCAAGACAAACAATGACAAACTTGTTCTGGTAGGTTCAATTCATTATTTTATTTATTTTATGTTGAAATGATAGTAATTTGTAGACACTTGGCGCAACTAAAAATAGTACGTAGTTGAACGAAATGGATTGGCCGCTGGTCAGGTTCCTTGACAATCAATCCTTGTTATTATCAATGAAACACTACACCTACTAGACTATGAAACCGCTCTGTGTAACGCGTTGATAAGCGAGCATTCATATTGCATGCGATTTGATACGCGTTCGCAAGTCATCTGCTCTACAGGCATTAGAATTGAAGCATCAAGATAGCTGTGATAGAATATTTGAAATGATTAGCATAAAATTGCAAACATTTCAAGTTTATAGAATAAAATGTCTTTAAAATAACAATAACTTTTGAACATAACGACAGATCAGTCTGAAAATTTGCAAAAATACCTAAAACATGGGTCCGAATGTCCATGCAAAGTTTTAAGTTGATTCGTCAAAAGGTTCTAGTTTAAATTTCAAAAAGCACAGTATTCATTAATTTTCCAATCAACAGATTTTCATGAAATGTATAATTCTAGAACTATAAGACAGCCTCTAAAACTGTGAAAAATTTCGATTTGATACGTTGAATGGTGTGCTGTGAGCTACAGGCCATTTTCATTTATCAACCAATAATCACAGGATCCTGTTCAAAAACGATCCCAGAGATCGCATAGATTACATTTGTATGTGTGCAAAATTTCAGATTAATCGGTTGAACGGTTTGACCAGGGCAGTGCAGGCAAAAAAAAGTGCCATAAGAGTACCTACCGTGGTGACTCTCGCTTACCTAATAATGAATGAGTACAGACTTCATCGGATGATGCCATCAAATCGTTTTCAGCCAATCTGTTTCTTTCGAATGCTATTACTAGTTTGGGTGTAAATTCCTCATTTTGTGTCAGCATTAGGTGAAGAGTTAAAAAATTTATGATAGTAAAGCTTTCTGAAAGAATAGTTCCTGCTGCTGAAGTGATAGATCAATAACACCATCAAACCTTATTTCCAGCTTGCTGAAGAATTGATCAAGAGAGAGACACTAAACTACGTGGACGTGGAGGCTCTGATTGGTCCACCGCCACACGGAGGCAAGCGATTGGTCGATCCGGTGGAGTTCGAGGTGTCGGTACAGAGAGCGGCCGATATGACATCTCCCGGTCAGCAGGAAAACAACAGCCGAGACAACGGAGTTCCCGAGGGCACCAAGCCTGATCAAACAACTTGAACGAATGTAATAGAAATTATACGTTATTACCTACTTACTTAGTCAATAAAACAACAATACTTCATTTTGATTTTAATCTGTAATTTACCAAAATATTAGGCTTTTTAAAAAATGCAACATATTTCAAAGTAATGGTTAAGAAACTAACCCTACTACAGTAACCATTAACCAACTGTACATACCGTCAAGAAAAGAATCTCGCTCTTTTCAATTCTACCAATACTAAATTTTGAAGGCAAAGATATACTTGACATTTGGAACACAAATCATTTTCTTTTTTTTTTATCATTGAGTTATTCAGGGGGGTCGAGGGTCATCTTCTACTTGGAATAAGAAAGAGGAGGTGGATCACTGAGTGAACATTTTCATACTTGCATGAATGTTATGGCGTTTTCCACTGGCCGAACTGGGCTGTACTGAAATGACGTCACCATGCACCACCAATACAAATTTCAAACTGAGTACAATACTAGTGGTGGAAAACGCCAATAATGAATGGAATGAAAGAGTAGTTGCTTGAATAGGGAAGTCTCCTATAGGTAAAATATATTTCAAAATAATTGTTATGTTGTTAAGTATATTAGTTGAGATGAGACTGGGCCAGCTGAACACAGAGAAACTATTACTTTTGTTTTGGGATGAATAGTTTTGATGTAATTGATATAGAAATATTGATAGAAATCTCTGAATTTTAAAATATAATTACATAATACGCCATAAATAATACGACACCTTGTTGAGCGAGCGAAGCGAGCGTCTCCTTTTGGCTCTTTTGGCACGGACCTCTGTTTTTTGTTTTTTTTTCTGTTACCTGACGATATAAAGATCAGAGTTTTTCTTCAATCGAGCTGAAATTTTGCACACATGTGGAGACAACCTTTTCTGTTTGCAGACCCCAAAATTTTTTGAAATCCATTCTTTGGCTAAAATTTAAATAAACATCTCCTGATGGTAGGTTGAAAAATGACAATGTCTTCGATAAAACTGATCAAACTCATATTTTGGCTATACAGGTCAAAGTTTTTCGTCGATCGAGCTGAAATTTTGCACACATGTAGAGACAACCTTTTCTGTTTCAAGAACCTAATTTTTTTGAAATCCATTCGTTGGTTAAAATTTAAATAAATATCTCCTGATATTATCCTATCCTCCTATCTCCTGATAGATTAGCCAAGATAAGAGCGAAATATTGAAAATGGAGAGAAGGAAAACATTGAGAAAGAGGATAAGAATTAGGTTACGTGGGAAGGAGCTGAGAGAGGTGGATGCATTCAAATACTTGGGAAGTATACTAACTAAGGAGGCGAAGGTGGATGCAGAGGTGAAGGCGAGAATTCAAAAAGCCGAGTCCTTCTACCAAGCTGTTCGCAAGCTGCTGTGGAACGAAGATTTCCCTCGCCAGTGTAAACTGCTCATGTATAAAATGTATTTCTTACCAATACTAACATACGGAGCAGTTACATGGGGGATTGGAAATAAGGAACGCAGCCAGCTGGAGGCAGCGGAGATGAAATTCCTAAGAAGTGTGAAGGGAGTAACAAAGATGGACAGGTTGAGAAGCCGTTGTATTAGGAAGGAGCTGGGAGTGGAAAGTTTGAGCTACAAGATGGGTAGAGAGAGATTGCGTTGGTTTGGACACATGAAAAGAATGGATCTCAAGAGAATACCAAGACAGGAGTTTGAAGAAACAGTGGTGGGAAGAAGAAGAGTGGGGAGACCAAGAGAGAAGTGGAGTGGTCTTATCAGAGAAGGCGTGGAGGACAGGCAGCAAACGTGGCAGAAAGTGGAAGCAGATAAGTGGTGGGAGGACAGGAGGATCTGGAGGGCGCTGGTGGAGAAGTTGGAGGAAGGTGACGAGGATGAAGAAGAGGAGGAGGAGGATGAAACGTCAGGCCTGGCCAGCCGGTTTGGAAGAGATCCGAGGCCCTAGACCCAGTGGGAGCTCCCACTGTCTGACCTGACAACATTGTCGGAACCAGAAGAAGATTATTATTATTATATCTCCTGATAGGCTGAAAAATGAAAACGGTCTTCGATAATTCTGATCAAACTCATATTTTGCATGATCATTAAGACCAACATTGTCTCTTATTTTACAAAATGTCATCCCAATCAGTTAAGAACGTATGAACTTATTGACATTTTTAATATCTGTCAGTAATGAAGTATCGAAATGAATGTTTTCCAGTGCCAATTGAATTGATTCTGATTTGCTTTATGAACCAGGTGCTTAGATGCTATTTTAAAGTTTCGATGAAAAGCATTATATACTTTTATGTTGATTTAGTGATCATATTTCTATTCAATATGGATGTAGGTATATGTTTTCTGTGCGTTGTGTACGCATTTCCGTTTCGAGAATTTGCACGTACCCGTGCTCGCTCATCAACGCGTTACACTGAGCGTTTTCCTAGTTTTAAAACAGTAATATTACATTGACATCATCAGGAAGTGCTTTGCCATGGTGAAGTCTTCACCATGGTAACACATTGTTGTGGACTTAGAAATGACATCACCAGGCAGTCATCTCATACATCACACATCGTTTTTCCCGCCAAAATATTACAATATGAAATTTAAATTTGATATTATTTGAATAAAAATGTTCAGTTTTTTGGCTGATAACTGATACGTGATTACTATTTGCATTGATATTTACAAATTTACAATAAAAAAATGTGAGGAGCTATTGCATGCAGTACAGTATGCGAGCCCTGTAATCCTGTTTTAGCTGTAAATAAATGTGCATCATTCATGCGGAAGAGTACAACTTATTCAGCTAATTTCAATATTATGACCTCATGCTCAAAGTATTTCTAGATATTTGACGCAAGTACACAGAGTCTACTAGCTAGACTAAAAATAAATCTGATTTACTGAAAAATGTTAGAGAACGCACCATAAGAAGTCAGTCCAAGCGATCTCCTTTCTCACACTTGTTTGTGACCTCTTATTTAAATGATAATAACAAGCATTAATTAGTATGGAACATGATCAGCAGTCATTCAAATTATTCACCGATAATTTTTATTTGGGCAAGTGTACCATAAGGTATTCACTCACGAGTTTTTGTTGAGGACTGACATCGCGAATATCTACATGCAGACGTAACTTCTTTTGAGCATGTTAACAGTAGAAGCACAAGATTTTACTTGATTTCGCTTAGTCGAATCAAACATTTCCGTTGACGGTTTCGATTCGAAAATAGTTACCCAGGATTTTAATTGAGATTCTTTAATTGTAGGTCTTTATGATCTCTTTAGTGCGAGATAGTCAATAGTGTAGTGAGGGTGAGGGGTGTGCACAAGTGAAGCCTGTGTTGAAAGCTATAGAGCAGCGGTCGCCAACCTTTTGGAGCTCAAGGACCACTTTATAACACAATTTTATATCTCGCGGACCACTCAGGCGCGTAAAATATGTTTGACGGGAAATACGATTGCTTAGTGGTGAGACAATGGGGGGTCCGGGGAAGCGGCCTGGGGGAGGTCTCCCCCCGCAGCAAGCGGGTTCGGGGCGCTTAGCCCCGGCAATTTTTTGTATTCAGAAATTCATTTGGTTTGTTTTGTTTCTACGCTATTTCTAGTCGCCTCTTATTTCGAAAAATAGCGTTTGAAATGAAACATATTCCGAAACTTAAATTATTTTCATAATTGATAGAAATACCTAGGGAATACACAAATATTTTGGAAAAGGCTTGCTTTGAAAGTTAAAAGTAAACTTCCAAATTTCTCTGCGGAACCGAAATTTCCTTGGGGACCACCGGTTGGCGACCGCTGCTATCCAACCACCAACTCCACCAACCAACACCAACTGCCATCCTCCAACTTACAGCAAATAATATTTTACATTTTTATTCACTTTTACTATGTAAAATTGCATCAGTAAATAGTAGGATAAACGTTTTTTTTCTTTTATATAACAAAAATTGTATTGAAAATTGATATTTCAATATATTTCAATATACGCTTTGGTAAATATTATAAATATAATAAATTGTGTAGAGCTACTGTTTCTTCAGGTGGTTCTCCACTTCTCCAGTAGTAGGAAGCCTTGAGTATTGAATTAGATTTAACATCTGTAAACACTTCTATCAAGCCCCTGTTTACATAAAATGAGTATTTCATTATAAAAACTCTTGCACATAGTCGTTTTAATGCCAGCCTCCAAAGTAAATTGTCTGTGGGAATGAAGTGTACATGACTTTTTCAAGATTCTAGCACCTCGGGAACAAACTTATAGTGTTTTGTTTGCACAAACTTGTGAAGTGCCAGAGAGTACACAGAAGGTCAACTCCCCCACCCTTTGACCCATGGATCATTATACAAAAAGTGAAAGATTTTGGGTTAATCGCTCCTGTCATATTGACATTTTTAAACCTCAAAATAAAAACAAATCAGATCAAATCTAAGTTTCGATTTTTTTTTGAATGTGGATAATCCTGCTGTTTTTTTTTAGATGTACACAATTTTCATAAACTAAAATAGGTTTTTATAACGACATGTCGTTATGTCCTTTACACTGACTAAAGTGCAATAAAACATTATACCTGCGTGCTGCACAATATTTTAATTAAAAATCACAAAAATAATATGGACAATTTTACAGATATTTAAAATGAGACGTTATTAAACAGGTATAAATACATGAAGATAGGGTACAGAGTATTCCTTGATGAAAAAGTATACTTGTCTTGTGTCTTCTAGCAACTAACCAATCAAATTATAATTGTGGAATTCCCTTCCCAGAAATAAGCGAAAATCATGAAATATCGTTTTTATTTTGCAATTAAATAAAAACTGAGATATTCAAATTTTAAATAATTCAATAATTTTTTTAAATTTTGGGATTTCAATGCTTCCATTTGCATATCAATAAAATTCAAACTTACAAAAGTTATTGGCACATATTAATTGACTGACAATCTAAACAATCTTTAAAAATGCTGGATAGTAGAGATTTTGATTCCTATCGAATTTCTGCTATTAGTTAAATTGTTACATCAATTCATTTGATTGGAGACGCCCGTGAGAATTGACGAAAATAGATTGTATTTGAAGACGAGCAATGAAATATGCAACGCTCGCCACTCGTCCTGGCCATGTTTAGAAGAATGGAATGCACAAAGAAGTTCGGAATGGCGAGAAGCAATTAGTGGCGGCGCAATTGACAAAGAACAAATCCCGAGATAAACGAGTGAGAGATATCTCTTGAGAGAAAGAAAGAGATGTGTAATTTATTCTAATTGTCATGAGACTGGTAAGCAGGTAGGTGCGGTGCGGACGGAGTAAACACACCTGTTGGCAGCCTCCGGCAAAACATCTGCTACGCCACCAGGAATGTGGGCCAACGAGAGGCTACCTCGACCAAAGAAGGAGAAGATTCACTTTCCAGCTGCGCAAAACTATGCAACACATTCAAATAGATTATTATTAAACACAATTATCAAGTTTATAAAAAAAAGTTGTAATTTTTTTTAAAAAACTGCAACAAAGTTGGTATCCTTGTGAAGAGATAATTAACTCTCTGGACATTTCCCCTCACGCCCCGCTGGCTAATGAGTGAGCAAGGGGATGACCCCCGTCGAACGTCCTTCTCCCCTGGGGCGACCACGAAACTCCCTCCATATCCCAAGCAGTCTGTCTTCGAGAGTCAGGTAGGCAACGTTGGTGGTCACATTCGAGTGCATTCTTTAGGGTAGTATTTTTATACCTTTTCAACATTCCACACCTTGTGTTTAGCTGTTCGATCACATTGGAGTCACAGCTTCCTACGTGTTCATGTGAAGTGTGTGCGTTGTGCGTGCATCAATGTGGCATTGTGCGGGATTAAGTGTCAAATAAAGTGATATTGTGCAGAATAACTATTTGAGAGAATGGGTATTCGCGAGTTTAGTGCGATTTAAACGTTTAAAGAACGTGAATTGGAGAGGAGAGAGAGCAAATTAAAACAAGTGTCACACTCTGGACCTAAAAGGTGAGACCATTCATAAAATATCTACTTCAAATAATTAGTTTCATAATCGAAATAAATAATTGTTGATGGTATTAAATCTATTAGTATTATAATAATCTTTGGTATTATATACATCGATTGATTCGCATTAGTGAACTTTTGATAAAGAGAAAAGCGTTTGTTGGTTCTATAGATTTATAGAAGGCTGGTTGGAAGTTGAAGATATTTTTTATAAGCAGTATAAAAAATATTTATAAAATTCTAGAATGGTACTTAATTTAAAATTGATTAGAGGTACATAAAATAATTTAGTGTTTAGTTCGTAGCAGATTACATTGTTGTATTGATTAATCTGACTGGATTCCAAATTAAAATAATATAATCACAATGTTGAATGCATGAAGTTGTGAAAATGTAAATACCACGTCGATGTAACAAATTGTTGCTGGCTCGAGTTATTTCGAAAAGAGTGAAGTATCTGCACGGCGAGGTCACGCGGATGATTGAATTAACGAGAATATTATGCACGTTTTGTCTCGACCACGAGGAGAACAAGATGAAGTCACGTCGACGACGTCAGACAACCCTGAGCTACCTGCACATCGACAGACGCCGTGTCGCCCCGTGTCATCCACAGCAGCGGTCGCCAACCGGTGGTCCGCGGACCACTGGTGGTCCGCGAGAACATTTTGGTGGTCCGCAGATAAATTTGGAAGTTTACTTTTAAGTTTCCATGCAATTTATTTAATTTAGAAAAATGGCAATTCATTACAAATGTACTAAATTCGGACATGTTTCAATACATAATAATGCCTTTACAAAGTATTGTACGTATTCACTAGCTCTATAATGGAAATAATATCAGTTTTCGAGTATTTTTCCAATACCTGTACATAAGAGTGATTTTAAACGCTTTTTTGGGAAAAAATGTTGGCTGAAATCGCGTAGAAACGCGCCAAATGACTTCCTGAATACAAAATTTTTCCGGGGCTATGCGCCCCGGACCCGCTTACTACTGGGGGGCCCTCCCCCCAGACCCCCCATTGTCTCCCTCACATATCGTATTTCCCAGCATACCTATTTTACGCGCCTGAGTGGTCCGCGAGATATAAAATTGGCATATAAGTGGTCCACGAAGTCCAAAAGGTTGGCGACCGCTGATCCACAGCCTCTTCTGCACCAGGCGTTCATTTCATTGTCAAATAATAAGTGGACGGACGCTCGGCCGACGAAAAGAATGGGTGGTTAAGGGAAGCCCCCCCCCCCCCTTACAATTCGGTCCTGGGCGCAGAGCCTCTGGAGATTTTTGAATTTCAGGAACAAATTTGGCGCCTTTCTACTCGATTTTTACACAATTTGAAATCAATTTTTACTTTCATGAAAAAAAGTGTGTAGAAAGCGTCGAACCCGAAAAAAAGAGTAAGGGGACTCGGCTGCCCCCAAATTAACCACTTTTAAACACACTCCAGCACTTTCGAACTTGTACAAGTTTATAATTAGGGCCGGTGATCAGGTCTCTCAAAATTAGTGCAAACCCTGATTTTAGTTCAAAAGTGTGCAGACGCGTACGAAGAGGGGGGGGGGGGTAATCCACACCCCTCTCTCTATTCCCCTCCCTATGTTTTTGTACATTTATATGTCAAGACAAAAATATGCAAACAGTATTAAAATCGTGTAGAAATGTACCAAATCCTCCCCCTCCCCCCCCCCAAACCCCCAGTGTCGTCGTCTCGTAGTCAGCTAAAATTCCTTTGCAATATATTATTCCCTCCCCCCCGCCCCTTGCAAATTTAGTTCCTACGCGCCTGAAAGTTTGTTTACCTTACCTTTATAGTGAAGGTTCACGTAGACCGAATTTTGTGCAAGTCTGCCGTGAACAGTTTCTGGAAAATAATGCAAAAATGGTCTGGCATCTCTTCATCCGATCTTTTTGAATATTTGACATTTTGTATGTATTTTCAGCGAAGAAGGTATATTACATGTTTTTGAACACGCAGTACCAGTTTGAAAGCAATGTGGGATTTTGAAGTTATGTCACAAGTAGGTTGAAACTGGAAAGAGAGGTCCCCTGGGTATTTATTGATCCATGAATTTTCCACACTTTCCAGCACGAGTATCGTGATTTTTCAATGTTTAGAGTTGGGTTTTCTCGGGTATTTCACAAAACCTGTGCGAAATGCATTTTAGAAGAGAATGACATAATTTCGATTATGTAACTCAGCAGTTATATTCGGTCACGCACCGTCTTATTTGAATTTAGTTCTGCGTGTTTAGAATGGTTAGGTAAAGATGGTTTCTGCTGTTTTAACGTCGCACTGTTCTGCAACTAGGATGAGCAAAGCAAATTTATTGAATTTTCCACCTGATAACGGACATTTTGTTGGCACGTTGACGGGTCAGATGTATAACTTTATTGAGGTAAATGATGTATTTTTGTAATGTGAGCTATTCTGCGTGCCATCAAGATGGTGGGAGGCAACAATGAGATGACATCACGTGCAAATAGAACGCCAGGTGGTCGTGGCCTATGTAGCATCTAGGGAACCTTCCCAACATTTGCCTGTCGACTGAGGAAAAGCCACAAAATAACACTGTCCGGCCGCGGGACTTTCCCGCATGCGTTACTGCCTGAGAAAATTCTCTTCAACAAATGAAAACTGAGAGCCAACACTATCAAAATGACTCGTAGAGTTCGAGAAACAATATAAAATATAAGTTTGTAACCCATCCCCTCCCTCTCGTCCTACCCCCGGCAATATTCGAGCAGGAAGCCACAAAACGGCGCACATCACTGCTGAGTAACTACGTTTCCTGTGAAGATGAGCAGGAGGATAATGACAAGGCGGCGTTTGCTCGCAACCCTCGTGAAAGCCGCCTCAGCATTGTTCCATCTTCATTATACATCTTGATCCAGCGGCGTGACCTTTGTGCGTCTCGTTAATGGAGCCTCGTTAACAATGCCCTAAATTTGCTTGGCCCAACTCTTTTCCAGATGTGAAACTACGGGGTGGCACCAAAAATCCCCCTGATTAAGAGGACTCGGAAATTTGTACACATATTAGAACTACCAAAATTTAATATACACGTTTCAAATATTTTCATTCATTAGGAAAAAGTTACAAATGACTGAATTTACAGTTGAAAAACAGATTAAAATTAACGTGTTTCATGAACTGTTTTGGAGTTCCTTTTCTTTTTAACAAGTATCATTTTCCTTGATTCTTGTTCAAACTCTGATTCTTGTTGTTTTGTTCTTGTTTAATCTCAAACTCGAGCTATTTAAACACTGGTAGGTATAAACGATTTTTCAACGTCTTAATTCAAATGCATGTAACGTTCTTTCAGCATTACCTATCGAATATTTCTGAAAATTGCACCTACTAAAATTTCGTATTTGTTCTATTAAATGTGAAAGTTTCGGCCTATTATCTTTTATAATTTTGATCTGGTGACCTCTCAAACAAGGGTATTTTTTTGCGCCACCCGGTATAGTGTACTGACGTTGTGGCTTTGGAATACTTGGGCACACACGATCTTTCCCGGGATGCTAAACCGGAAATCCTAGGTCATGAAATCTCGGGAAGTAGCATTTTCAAAGAAATTACGTGTTCTGGGAAGCAGAAGTCCCTAGCATGTCCTTTTTTGGATTTTAAATAAAATTAATGAAATTAATGATATTAATTTGGATCTCTGAATGTAGTAGCCTTTATTAACTATACCTACTTTTTGACAATAAAAATTACCAAATTAGATATCGTGTATTTTTATTACTCTATGCGTGTATGGTCTGGTAAAATAGTTACCATGAAAATACATTTTTTTAACGTGTGTCAAACGGAGGATGTCGACTAACATGATAACCAAAATGATAAAAAAAAATGACAAATACATTTTTTATCATTTTGTTAATCATGTTAGTCGACATCCTCCGTTTTACACACGAATTAAGTGCTGAGCTGAAATGGAATAACTTTTTAGATGACCAAGATGTCGACGTATTGTAAAATCCCAACAATCAATACATGGAGGTCCACAGGGAGGGGGGGGGGGCTTGCCCCCTGAATTTCTAAAACCAAAAAAACAACACGAAAATATGCAAACAAAAATATATGTCTTTCTTTTGTTTGCTCTATTTCGAGGAAAGTGAATACTTTGCCTCACCTATGATATTTTGGGTTAATTTCTGACTGCAAAATTCAAATCATGATTCTAAAAAAGTTAAAAAAAAATGTTGCTCAAATACGAAAAAACACTTGTTTTTTGGCTAAGAAACAAGTCAAACACTTGGCTTTATGTTTCGTTAAAAACACATCGAAATGCTTGGAATCGAGTTAAAATTTACTAAACGAATTCGGCTGCTGTGCGTCCCAGACCCGCATGTGCTGGGGGGGGGGGGGGGGGATGTAAAAGTTTAATGGGTGGTCAGGGTGTGGAGCTCCCCCTTCCCCCGGCAGAAATCCTGCGGACGTCCTGCATATGACACTCGATTTACAACTGAAGGACTGAAAATAATACTTCTATTATATTTGTGGATTATCTATGTACATTTAGCATAAAATAGCTAATTGTATGGTTTCATAATAATACATATTGGAAAGTTTGAAATAACGTCATAGAGTGGTACTTCAACGCCATTTTTCCAGATGGACACTATGAGTTGAAGTTGGTGCTTGATTAGTTATTGTTACTGAGATTAAACTGAATGTAGAATTCCTTTATTTTTGGTTAAAACTGTTTTTTTTCCAAATTGCCGAAATATTAACCTATTTCAAATTTTTGTTTATAATAAAATAAATACACGGTAATTAGACCACATTTTAAAACTGTAATTAAGAATCATTAAAAACTAAATTTCATGTAATTTTATAGCTGATAAGAGTCATTTTTGCCACTCATTATTTCAAGTTTTTAGAGTTGCTGATCTCCTCTACACTCTGGAGAGAGTAAAGCCCAGAATAATGGAATTAGATAATTAGATAGAATTAGATAGAATAATTCTTACAACCATTTCAAAATCAGTTTAAAATGTCAAAAAAGATTCTTGGCCAATTTCACTGGAAACTTGTAAATTTGAGAAAATGTTGGTCTGAATGTCATTTTAGGCCCAATCCATCATTTTCACTTTTCAATCAATCGGAGGATTTTGTCATAATTGAGCGGGCAGAGCAATCGGCTCCTTTTTGGCTCTTTTGGAACGGACCTTTTTTTGTTCTGTTACTGAGGCTACAAGTCACGGTTTTTCTTAGATAGAGCTGAAATTTTGCATACATGTACAGACAATTTCTGGGCGTTGCAGACCCAATTTTTTTTGAAATTTGCTGATTGGTTAAAATTAAAAAAAAAATCAATTGGTTAGTCTGATCAATTTGACATTTTGCAAAGTAGGTAATTGCAACCAACATTGTCCCCAGTCTTACAAAGTTTCAGCCCATTGGTTAAAATTTAAAACCAATTTTCCTGTGATTTTTTAAATTTAAACTAGAACCGTTTGACCTATCAACATAAAACTTTGCATGGTAATTGGGACCGACATTTCAGGTATTTTTGCCAATATTGTCATTTTAAGGACATTTTGTTCTATAATCTTGAAATATTTGTAAATTTATGCCAAGTATTTCAATTATTTTATCAGTGCTATCTTGATGCTTTCATTCCAAGGCCTGTAGAACAGAGACTTTACAAACGCATACTTATCAAATTGCATGCAGTAGAAGGTTCGCTCCCCAACGCTTTACACAGAGCGTTTTCCTAGTGTTAGAATTGGCATTTTTAGTTTGATAGGAACCACACATGGTGCCTTAAGACTAAGAGCACCAAAAGCTCGCTACGCTTGGTGCAGGAGTATGTATAATGGGGCTGTGTACCACACGAGATTTAACCGAAAGCAATATGTTTTGTTCCAGGGCTTATTCCGCCACGATGCTGCGGTGGATAGCGGTGCTCGCGCTAACAGGCAGCTGGTTGGTCCTCCTCGAGCCCGCTCACGGCTGCAACGAAGCGGTGTGCGCGAGCGTCGTCAGCAAGTGCATGCTCACCAAGTCATGCAACTGCGACCTCAAGAACTGCTCGTGTTGCAAGGAGTGTTTCAGCTGTCTCAGCTATCTCTACAGCGAATGTTGCTCGTGCGTAGGTCAGTACTCCAACCAAGTAATGTCTAGATCAATTATTTGAGGATCTTGATTTCATTTACACATACTTGTATAATGTTGTATGTACGAAGTATTATGTTCATGAGGTGAATGATTTCATGTTTACATTTCCTCGATTCCTAATGCGTACCTAAATATTAATTAAATATTTGATTACAGTTCATTGTGTGGTATTATATTTTTGTGTGTAATTACGAATTTAATAGGAAGTGATCTCATAATCAGAAAATAAAGACTGAACGTTAAACTGAAAGTAAATATTTTTAATAATTACTGAGATAAAAGTTCTGTTAAAAGCCCGCCACAGGTTTCTCATGAGGAAAGACTGAATCAACCTGGTTTAGCACTATTCATATAAATGCACCAAGTGTCTTTTTTTGCTTGCATACATTTGCCTCTCAATATCATTTACCTAGATTGTCAAAAACCACAGACACCGTTTTTGCATTTTCCGTTTTTCTACCAACCAATCACAAGTCCAGAAACCGCTCACTCATGGGAGACTTGTGATTGGTTGTCCAATTTTTAAATTTCATAAGTTGGTTTTTGACTTGCGACGAAAATCAATTTTGACGGCATTCCACGGTTAGGATTCAGTAGTTTAGTTTGCTAAGAGCACTTCAAGAATCCCAAAGTAGAAATGAATTACTTGAGCACATTAGAAAGCACTTTCATAATATATTTATGTGACTTAGTATTGTTTGCACGTTCTTTTTATAATAAGATGCTGTAGAGTTTGTAACTAGGAAAACGCTCAGTGTAACGCGTTGATAAGCGAGCACGGGTACGTGCAAATTCTCGAACCGGAAATGCGTACACAACGCACAGAAAACATATACATCCATATGGAATTGATTATGATATCAACTTAAAAGTGTATGCTTTTCATCGAAACTTTAAAATAGCATCTAAGCACCTGGTTCATAAAGCAAATCAGAATCAATTTTCAATTGGCACTGGAAAACATTCATTTCGATACTTCATTACTGACAGATATTAAAAACGTAAATAACTTCATACGTTCTTAACTGATTGGGATGAAATTTTGTAAAATAAGAGACAATATTGGTCTTAATGATCATGCAAAATATGAGTTTGATCAGAATTATCGAAGACCGTTTTCATTTTTCAGCCTATCAGGAGATATTTATTTAAATTTTAACCAATGAATCTGAGTAACGCGTTGATGAGCGAGCACGGATACGCGCAACACCTCGAACCGAAATTCTGTCTATCGAAAATGTCATTAAAAGCCAATAATTCTAAAATTTCGCCACAGATTTGTATAGAAATCTCAAAACATTCCTAAAATATTGGTCCAAATAACCATGCAAAGCTTTAAGTTGATCAATTGAACCTTTATGATTGAACTGTTCCGTGTTAATTTTCAAAAATCACAGGATCTCCTTCAAAAAATATACCTGAGACCACTCATATGATATAAGTGTGTCTACACAATATCAGATCGACTGTTGAACGGTCATTATCAGTTTCATTTGCGTTTGAAAGTTTCTGCTCTAACTACCTTGCCTTGAACTGAAGAGTCGAAGTCGCCGTGAATTTGACAGCCAACACGCTAATAGTCCGTAAAATGTCAATAACGTTTGGATTTAAACACAGATTAGTATGAAAATTGTCAAAAATGCAGATAATGTTGGACCCAACCATCATGCGAAGTTATAAGTTGATCGTTCAATCGGTTATAGTTTAAATTTCTAAAAACACAGGAAAGATGGTTTTAAATTTTAACCAATGGGAGGATTTGGCTGAAACTTTGTTTGATTGGGTACAATGTTGGGGGTAATGACTTGTCAAAATTTCAATTTGATCAAAACAACCAATCGAAAGTTAATTTTTTTTAAATTTGAACCAATCAATGGATTTCAAAAAAATTAGGGTCTGCAACAATCAGAAATGTTACGTACATGTGTGCAAAATTTCAGCTCGATCGAAGAAAAACTCTGACCTGTATATCGTCAGTAACAGAAAAAAAAAAACAAACAAAAAAAAAAACAGAGGTCCGTGCCAAAAGAGCCAAATGGAGACGCTCGCTTCGCTCGCTCAATAATAACTCTATGAATATAGAGATAAATTAGTTATTGTTTGTTTAGTTAATGGTGGACAAACAGCATCACCCAGGTGGCTGTGTACAGTTTGTAATCAGTTCTTCGGATCGAGTTTAAACCAGAATGGTTTAGTTGAACAGGATGCTAATGATGTTTGATTGTTGTTGACAGAAATGTGCCCGAAGCCGAACAACACCGCGAGTGAGTTAAGCAAGAAGAGCCACGTGGAAGAGTTCCCGGACAATGTTCCGATACCGATGTTGTTCCAGGCGCTCATGGTGGGCGAACCTGATCCGCAACAGCGGTGGTTGACATTCACCTTCCCGGTGGACTTCGACACCTCCTCGTACAAGCCAGTGTACGAGAAGGAGGTGAAGGTGCAAGCCAGTGAGTTCCTCTTTCAATCATGTGGTAAACGAGATCCCTCAGAAGTTGCTTTGTTCATTTTCTCTATGTATTTGTGACAATTTTATGGTAGAAGTCATCCACCATAAACAATAAGTTTCAAGGGTAAAACCAGAAAACATTCCTGTGCTTTTGGTAAAACTTAAACTAGTAAGTTAAACTTGAACTTAAAAATAGGTCCCTGAAACTTGACATATTACTAGGTTTCCCTAAGGATTTATCCAAGGGCAGCTTTTAGCTTTTCCCAAGGTTGCTACACGGTCTTATTGACGATGAACTAAGTATCGTTATGTAGATTTGTAATATAAGAGTAGATAAAGATGTACTCTAGTTCACATTCATACATGTACAAAAAGTACTGGTATTGTTATTCTGTAAACTATCTCTAGGGACACAGAAATGATTGTAAAATAACGTTCCATGATGAAAATGACAAAGTTCATAGACAATAGAGGTCGGATTCGGGTAATGTTTTGTACCCGGGTACCCGCTTTAATTACCCGGGTAATAAATAACTAAAAAAAAAAAAAAAAAAAAAATTGCAAATGTTTTGAAATTTGTTGCATTGAGCACTATCCGTGTCCTTGGGGAGAGATACACAACGTCCATACAATGGAAGGTTGAACACATTGTTTATCTTGCCTGCATCCCCTCCATCAATAATCCATCCTCAACTCACCAGCATTCTCATGAAATTACTAACAAACAATGAATTTACAAACCAATTATTGGTTGGGATTGTTGAGATTTGGGAAATATGAATAAATATTAAATTCAGTTTATATAACTATAAACAATGCAGCTGGTGATTAAGTGGCAGCTGTCACAAATAATGCAAACAAACCTAAGTAATAACTAAAGATTTTTTTTTTTTTTTTTTGTTACCCGAGTACCCGCCATTGTACCCGGGTACCCTAACTGACCTCTAATAGACAACGTCTACTTTCAGTCGACTCTGAGCAATCGACTGCGCCGCGCAAGGACATCATCACGCTCAACTGCACGGTGGCCTACATGAACCAGTGCATGTCGTGGAACAAGTGCAAGGCGTCCTGTCAGTCCACCGGAGCGACGAGCTACCGATGGTTTCACGACGGCTGCTGCGAGTGTGTCGGAGACACTTGCATCAACTACGGTATCAACGAGAGCAGGTTAGTTGACCGAAACTTATTCGTTCATTGGACATTTTCAGGTGAATACTTTTTCTATATTTCACAAAAAGGCCCATCTCGTTGGAACATTACCATTATGTACATTCATGTTGAGCCAGAATGTGCATGGACTTTTATTTAATTTGTTACACTTTTAAGCCCCACTACTTATTGGTTGGACATTTATGATTTTCAATTCAATCACAATAAAACTAATACTGATAGGTCTTGCATTCGTTTTATCAAGATTGAAAAATACCGGTACCTAGATGGTTCATTATTGGATATTGGTAGCTTAGAAGTTTTAATTTATCATTGGATCTTTTGCCATATCTTCTTCGTTTTTATTTATTGATAAAATGTGTTTTACAGATGTAGAGAATGTCCAATCAGCAAAGAAGAAGCAGCCGAAGAAGACGAGAGTTTGTATACGTACGGAGAAGAAGAAGAAACTGAGAAGAAACAAAAAGAGAAAACTGAAAAGCCAGTTGAAAAGGAAGAAAAACCAGACGAAGAGAAGAAATCATTTGGCGAATGATAACCTCTGTAAAAGTCAGAGAAATAAATTCAAAGCAATACATCAATAGATGAAGTGTATATCTAAATTAGGCCAAAGGACAATTTGTATTTGATGCTAAAAGTGTTTACATGATGATATTCTTTGTGAGGTAAGCTTAAGTTATTGCGGAGTCGAGTAAATTGCTGCTGAAGCGGCAATAGAAACTATCTTGTCAAAATATATAATTAGGATTTGGAGACAGTTAATTATCAGGTTCTATAATATTCTTTGCCGATAAGATGCTAAACCCTATTATATTTCGTACTATGTATTTGTACCTAATCTAGGTTGCGTAATGTGAGTTTGGATTAGCCAGTCATAGACTATGTAAGATATGTATTTTATTTCTAGATAGATAGTATAACGATATGAATTATAAGTTCAACACGTATAATTTTATACAGTACCGAATAAACATTTCATTACATAAAGTGGAATTATTTAAGAAAGCCCGTCACATTTTGCATTGGAAATATTTTTACGGTGAAAAAAGCACAAAAATATGCTTTAATAGATTTAATCATCTCGCAACACATAGCTTCGTAGTTCGTTGTCATGATTTGTGGAGACATTTTGAAGAGAAACATGGTTTACTTGGTCAAGTACAACTTCAAGCAAGATAAACTTGACCAAGTAATATGAACTATAGAATTAAATTATCAGCAGACAACAAATAAAAAAAAACAATACATAGTAGTATTCACTATTATTTCAAATTTAATATTTACTTTGTAATTATCAAAGAAGAACGTACATAGTTAACCTTTCGATAGATATCATTGGTACCACCTGCGAGAAAACATAATTGTTAGTTGGAGTTAAATAAATTTACATTTGTGCTATTCACATGTAATGAAAACTACCATTGGAGTCACAAAAGTACGTACACTTGTCCAGCAACCTTACGCACTAACAATACCGCCATTGCAAAACGAGGCTCATCATAGATGATAATTTCAATAAATGTGACAGTAAATGTGATTTTTGGTTATCCCAATTCTGGGAATACACACATCACATTTACTATTTTACCAATTCACGGTACCAAAAAATATTTTGGCTCAAAAATTTAACAAAATAATATTGATTTTAGAGTCTGATTTACCTAATAAACAGACTGTCACTGTATCAGATCAATTTACATTTACACCTACAAAAGTAGGTACACATAGTAATTATAATATGTAATATTAGCTATGCACAAATGCTTAATGCACAAATAAGTAACATTCAAATAGGTAATATTATTACGTTAAAATAGATACATTGTCACTTAAAGGAGATTACCTAAAAATGCATACACATTACGAAATTCAACTTGATAGATGCTCATGAAAGATAAGAAGCGTGAAGCATCTCAGGTGTGTATATCGAGTTAAACATATTTATAACATACCGCAAAGGAAAGTGAACAACGTTCTAGTTGTCACAAATGAAGTGGGTATACAACAATAATCACCATAGAAAGATACAGTATCCCGAACCGACATTACTGCAATAAGTTCCCAAAGACTTAATTAAAATACCAAGCTGAATAAAAGCTATATCGTAGATCCTAACGTACAACCGAACAACACTAGACTTTTAGTTTTTAAAAAGAACAAAAAACAATTTATATTTAAACTTGTAAATAAAATAACTAGCCTTCCTTGGATTCAGGCTATGTAAGATTGATAGGCACTGGAACTACCAGGTATGAACTTGCATCTATCCATCCATAGACTTGTATACTCATTGCATCCGAGATGCATCTACGGGTTGGGGAGGCATAATCACGGTGGTTCCTAGGGTCGGTGACAGGCAATGATGAACCCAGTTTAACATAGCCAGGTATAGGGCAGCCCATGCTAGCGCGGGTTCATCTTTGCCCGTCACAGACCGTAGTAAGTCTGTGTTGCCTATTGCGGAATCGTTTTGCAGCACTGTGGCAAGTGGCGGTGTGTAAAAGTTGATTAACATTTCACAATTCTTTTACTTTTTTAATTCAGTCCCACTAAATGAAAAACTATGTAAAATTCAACAAATTGCATTATTCTCTAATTATTTATGAATTAATTTTGAGTTGTAAAATCACAAGTTGTACCTAACAGAATAAAATAAATCAAATTTTCTTAGGCCGGGTAGGACCAACTTTGGATTAAGTTAACTATCGATAGTTAGTGGAAGTTAGTGAATCTTATTGGCTGTGGAATTTGCGCCAACTGGATTCATTGGTTAACTGCCCACTAACTATCGATAGTTAAAGTAGCACAACTGATATCTCATATCTTCCAAATAAGCCTATTTTTGGCAGAGGTATCAATAATCACTATTTACACGATACATACTGTGAAATATGAACAACTTCTCGTGTCTAGATTTTGAGATATTGTAGTTATAAATTCCTATTTTTAACATGTAGTCTTACGGGGGCCATTAAAATTATGACGATTTCCATGCTATTTTTTAGTTTTTAATTTTACTGAGGTTCAACGTTTTTTCAAAAAACTGATTTCTAGATTGATAGTTGGACATTATATTAGGAAAAAAATTGAAAACAAAACCAAAGTGTGCTATTTTAAAAGTTATCAGCCAAAAACTAAATGATTTCCCTATACCTCCTGTGTTACAGTTTTGTACATTCTCGGAAGGCAATAAATTGAAACCTAGCTATACGACAGGGGTTGTAAGTTAAATTACATTTTATGATTCATTTATACTTAAATATAGTTGAAATGTAGGAAAACGTTTTCTGAACTTGTAATTTCAAGATTTTTTATTTTATATATATGTATAATGAAGGTACTACCTTAACTAATCCAAAGTTGGTCCTACCCGACCTTACAAAATATCTAAATTCTGAGGGCAACCATCATTGACGATTCTAACTGGAATCATTGTCTATGGTGCAACATAAAACCCAGATGTACTATCTACCGCAATTTGGCTGCATTTTAAAACATGCATACCTCGGATGCAGGGAGTATGTCTAAGATCAATTCATTAAAAAATCAAAATCAATAATCATATAGAAATCTATGAAATCTATCAAGGGATGTAACTCAAAAAATGTACTTTACCTAGGTATGTCAGAGAATTTGTAATTTTTCGCTCTATTGATGTAAGAAAATGTCGTAACTCTAGCACAACATTTGCCAAAAATAGGAGGTAAGTCGTGTACACCAGATACAATCAACCATCAACCTGGCATCAAGGAATGCAAGTACTAAAGGCGCTCTCCCAAAAAATGATGATTTCGGAGTTATAACTGCTTCTTTCATGATTTGTTATACAAGAATAATCAACTGTAATTGTTTCAAAAATGTAGTATTCTTAATTTTCCACCTCAAGTTTATCTTGATAGTCTAGTTTGTGTTATTTAATTTGACTTGATTTGATTGAAAGTTGATTGCTAATACAAAACTTTTTGCAATAGATTTCAAGAAGATCTCATACTCATGCAAAGTAAGTAACATCAGAATTCATGGCTCGAGCGAGTCACGCTTTATTTCAGTGTACGAATTTTAAATTATGATTTCATATTTTCATTGTAATTTGAATTTCGAAGGGAATTAATTTAAAAAAAAACTAATGCATTGCTTTTGGCTGGTTTTACAATCTCATGATAAATTTCAAAATTTATACCTATGTAGAACGCTTCATTTCATCACATTTATTAAATGTGGAATTTGTTTCAAAAGGTCTGTTCCATAATAAAGCCTATAATAATGCTGTAATAATTAAAATATAAAAATAAGATCTAATACATTTTTCTTTTATCACCTTCACATTTTGATTGTC
The DNA here is from genome assembly GCA_934045905.1 of Leuctra nigra. Taxonomy (NCBI): domain Eukaryota; kingdom Metazoa; phylum Arthropoda; class Insecta; order Plecoptera; family Leuctridae; genus Leuctra; species Leuctra nigra. The sequence goes on from OW203764.1 coordinate 27,051,727, forward strand.
CTGTTGTAACTTTCAATTTTGATTGTTAGAATACTGGTGTAATGTGTTGGTAAAATTGGAACAACAAACATCTAAATAGCATACCAGTGGTACGTACATCTATATTGAACAATAAATAATGGCCACAAAGACCAACAACCAGAAAGTGATGTTATAGCAAGACTAGATATATAAGAGCCAGTAGGTTAGGTGCATCAAGATTTAAATCTTGTGCAGTTAATTTAGAATTACTTTGGAATAGGCTGTCATCTTAACAAACACTTCTAAAGGTCAATCCATATCACAAAGCAACTTGACCTATTCCATTCTCAATTAGCCTTGTTGATACATACTGGCTATTTATACAATTACATATAGATAGATACTAAGTTTTACCAGACATAATTCAGATGAGTTACGCCATCTATATCTGTGTAGGATTCGGCTTTCTCAAGCGAGATTAGCAAATTAAAAGTAAGTTTCACAATAAAAGAGTATCGTCATATGACTAGAATGGAAGCCAAACATTGATAAGTGATAACATAGTTCACATGTAGAAACGAGTAGAAAAGTAATAAATAGCTTGAGCTACTTGCGCTTGCTACTTGGCGTCGCTGTAGAACGTCTGATTGGAATCCGCCTGCGGAAACCGTTGCTGTGGGGCATTGCTGGGCGACGGCAGTTGATATCGTTGCTGTGCGTTGCTCGGCGAAGGAAGCTCGGGTGGTTCGCTTGACTCTGGTACTTTGTTGAACGAGAGATCGCTGCCGCTCCACATCGAGTACAGGTGCGCACGTATTTCCTGGACAACAGGAAGAATTCTTAGTGGAAAGAATATATAATCTTCAAAGCACCAAATGAAACTTGATCACGGATAGCTGTCATAATTATTTGCAAAATGTGACTGACTATTGACCAACAAAAAATTCAGTACAAATAATTCAGTACAATAAAACTCTTATCTACGCGGTAAAATTATTATACAATATTTAAAATAAATAAATGGGATGAAATATTACAAGTATTACAAGTAAATGCATTAATTAAGCAATGGGCAATGACGCTACAGTTTATTCCATTTCAAAAGGGGAATGGAAGTTCCAAGAAGTTCGCAATTCTCCCACAGATGGCATAGTTTGCAGTACCACTGCCATAAAAAATTTGCATTGGTGATTATCACTCATGTGTTGGAACGACCACTAGATCTTTAAATCAGTCATAAAATAAATAATTTATCACTTGTTGCCATAAAATCCTCTATTTAATAACCTGGGTTAACAAAATACGTATAAAAAGTAATTTAAATCTGTTGTAATATGTTAGTACTTTCTCAGCTAAGTTGGCAGACATGTTGTTTCTCTTGTCTTGTTTCCCGCCTTCAAGGAAGACAAGAGAAACAACATGTCTGCCAACTTAGCTGAGAAAGTACTAACATATTACAACAGATTTAAATTACTTTTTAAATGTATTATGTTAGCCCAGGCTATTAAATAGAGGATTTTATGGCGACTAGTGATAAATTATTTATTTTATGACTGATTTAAAGATCTAGTGGTCGTTTCAACACATGAGTGATAATCACCAACTGTAGAATAGACTGTACATTTACACAATCCTGATTCCTGTTACATATTTTCAAACTATAAAAAATGGTAATGTTCATGCTGATATAAAAACTTACAGCGCTTCCTTCCGATCCCGTGGATGACCGTGCGTGAAGCGAGTAGCTTGACGAGGAATCGGTTGATGAACTGCTCTTTCTGGAGGCCAACACATCTGCATCCAACATGTACCTAACACACCAAGTAGTAATCAACACGGCATACAGTACAGAGACAGGGCTAGTTTAATAGTCTAATTCATTATTGGAGGACCACAATCACAACATGCGTATGGTTCAAAAGACCTTTCGACACTTTTGTATGGTAGAAACATTTTTTTTTTGTAAAACAATCCTAGACCATATGAATTAGTTGTAAACTTAATCATCACTGACAAATGAAACTTACATATCCGGTGCTTGCCAGCTGCCGCGATGTGAGGAAGGTGAGTTGCTCCCCCTCCGAGACGGTGCTCCACTCTCTAATCCTCCGTTGTCCCCCCACCCACCACACTCTGTCTGAGGCCCATCGTATGGGCAAGCAGTCAGAGTTACACCTGAAACAAGCGTAATACAGACTTGTTAAAATATAGCTACTGCAAGATTCATGGCATTATATTTGATTGTATTCTCTTAGGCATTTGACAACGAAAACTATGTAGAAGGTAAGGTACCTAAAATAAAATCTTAAGACGGCTGGGTAGTGAGTTTGACCTTGAAGAGTTTTTTAATCGATTATTATTAATATCTTTTTCCAGTGTAATTGTTAACAAAATAGGGCTATGGACGTGAATTCAGAACAGTTCAATGAAAATAATTTCATAGTTTGGAATAAGTTATAAGTTTTATTTTGTCCAACAGGTGTTTAGAACCCGAAAATTACTAAATTTTCGGACACAATAAAACTAATAACTTATTCCAAACTATGAAATTATTTTCATTGAACTGTTCTGAATTCACGTCCATAGCCCTATTTTGTTAACAATTACACTGGAAAAAGATATTGATAAAAATCGATTAAAAAACTCGTCAAGGCCACGCTCACTACCAAGCCCTCTTAAGTTTGGCTCGATAGAAATATTTGTTTCAAAGAAATCACATGGGTAGGTAGGTGTGTAGCTATAGGTAAGTTTAGAAATTTCACTGTGCAGTAAGATTCAAATATACATGGGAAACCGTCGCAACCATCACTACTTTGAGAGAAGGAGAACATAAACTTGACAAAAATGCTCAATTTACTGGAAAAAATACCGACTACATACTATTTGTTTAACAACTTTTAAGCTGTCAAAACTCCACTTGAAGTCCCATCTAACCCAAGAAATAGAGCATTTTTATGTATCTCCTTCTCTCATTACACAGACGGTAGCAGCTTTTGAAATCAGAAGCACGTGACAAGTGTTATGTATACAATGAAATGAAGTTACATTTTACTTTCATATCAGGTACGGACATATGAAGAGGATGGGAGAAGAGAGGATACCATATAGAGAGGCAGAGCGTGCAGCCATGGGTGGCAGAAGAAAGGCAGGAAGACCTAGAACTAAATGGATGAACGGAATAGAGGCAGCCGCAGAAGAAAGAGGAGAGTGTTGGGGAGTAATTACAACAGAGAAGTGGTGGGAAGACAGAGAGAGATGGAGGGAACTGGTGGAAAGAGAGGAGCCTGAAGAAGTGGAAGAAGAGATTGAAGAAGTGTGGAGTGTCGGACTTGGCAAGTCGGCTCTAAGATCACAAGTGCCCTAGAACATTTGTGGAATCATCCCATCCCCTGACCCGACAATAGTTGGAAGCAGGGTCGTGATATTTATTTATTTATCAAGCTCATCAGGTAGTTGCCACATTGCTTAATTGTGCTACAAATATCCTTCACTTGGGACTCACCAGGTAAGTGCTGACTGGGCCCGGGGTGGTACAACTGTGTGGATTGAGCGAACGCAGGACGACAAGACAACAGTTGGATTACGTCCTGAAGTTCATCTTGACTCGCCAGCGACGAATGCCACCCTGACTCTGCACAACAAAATAACAACAATTACTTTTAAGGACAGTAACTATTTTGTAACTAATGTGTGTACACGAACGGTCATCCCTAGATTACAATTATGCAAAGTCTCCTGAACAGTGTCAGCAATTAATTGAAGTGCCCACCTGGAGTGTTTGATCGGCTTCTGTCGTGTGCTGGTACAGACAGCTTGCCCGACGAATTGATGCGGCTGTGAGCATCGGCCATGGCTCGCGACGTGTCCCACGGCATCGACCATCGTCGCATCTGTCCGTCGGTGGCCTCCCCCGGAGTCTCGACGGCCGCTGCTTCCGACCATCGACGCTGTGTTCCTTGCAGCGAGCTCAGAGTCAAGTGGGCGGGGCTGCGGTTAGCGACGCGGTGTGGTCCTGCAGGCCGATAGACAAGAGTCAGGACAGTTCATTTGCATAACACACATCTGTCTCACATGTCTTGCAGAGAGACAGGAAATCCCAGGCATGTTTTATTTACAAGCAGATCAACGTTCTGATTGTCTTCGATTTCAAGTAGACAATCAGAACTTTGGACTCTGGATGTGACTTTGGAAAGGTGATTCTCACAACTGTCTTATTAAATCAAGGATTCTTGTATTTTGCCGATTAATTAGAAAATTTAATGTTTTACAACCTAATTAAGCTACAGGAAACTTCTACAAGGATGCAAAAGCTTCCACAATCTTAAAACTTACATACAAATAAAATAACCTTTTGTTATAAGACATGGTATTTTTTAGAAAATTTGTAATTGAAAAGTCACCTTTAATGTAAGAGAGCATGTAGGGTACCCATTGATATAAAAAAATATGTAAATCCGTATAATCCAAACATTAAACAATAATTAATATTCAACGTAAAAACAATTCCAAATTCCAATGAACTTTAAAAGTGTTTAAAAATAGACTCTCTTCATAGCATTAGGAATCTATTACATAACACTTTAGAAATAGAAGCTCGGTCCTTACCTTGTGCTGGTGTGTGCAGTCGAGAGAAGCACTGCTGCAACTTGCCGACGCTGCAGTCTGCGTCATGGCGCTGACCCGCACTGTCGCAGCAGTTGGAGCTGATGGAACCGAGGTACTCACAACACGAGGCGCAGAACTGGTAGTGCAGGTTGACAAACGTCATGAGGATGCCGCACAGCACTTGCTGAGAAGTTACAACAACGTATCATTTACTTATCACTCAGAAGTGTTGTCCGAATGATGATTGATGACCGATTGATGAATTATGATTCACTCATTTTTAAAGCTTCAATAAAAAAAGTTTATAAATTTACTTGACCACTTTAACAACGTTCTTTCATAATTAGAGCTCTATCAATTTTGGTTTATTATTTTACTTTACATATTATTATACTTACTAATAGAACTGAAAAAAGCTTTGCAATATTGTCAATTGATCTGGAAAATCAAGTAGGTACCTACTTATTTGTAGAATAGAAATTAGACAAATAAAGCTGTAAAAGACAATAAAACAATTTTACTTGGGGAGAGAAAGACAATTGATCTTTAAACCAACTTATTCAGAACTAGACACATAGGTAACTAGTAAGGGTCTGTGTATGGTATTCATTACATATCACAATAAGTGGGTAGGTACCATACTACACTAAACATTATGAAGATAAGAGACATGACCCCACCGGAAACCCCACCTGATTGTTCTCCAGCCATCTGCGTTGAGTCTCGACATCGGCGTCAGCGCTGGTTGCAGTGTTGACTTCTTGCAACGCAGTCAACACTTGAGTCTTGACGGCAGAGCTCGCTACGGTGGTGACCTTGACGAGCTCCTCCCATGCAGCCTGGCACTGTGTCGCCAGGCCGTGGCAAGACGATGTGGGATCCAACACCAACGCAGACAACGAGTGGGAGAGACGAGATCCTGCCCCGCACAATCCATTCAGCATCTGAAAGTCGGGTTCCAAAGCAAGATGTATTACTGGTTTGTTCACTTTCAGAAGATTCAGAACGATTCACTACGCTTCATAGCTCATTCATTGGATTGCAACAGGTGTTAGCATGAAAAATCCTGATAATTAGGTACGGGTCCTGACAGATACTTATAAAATCAGAGTCTTACTTTTAATCAAAATCTTACATTACATTTGAAGCTCTATTTGAGATTGGTGGTGGTGGATAAAGACTACAACGACTGAACCAGACATTGACATTGTGATGGGCTTGGTAGTTTCTAATTAATTCCTAAAAGTGTAATGATCGTAGTAGTTTTTGTTTTATCCTTCTAACTGGGTTTGCAGTTATAAAACATATTGATGCACATATATTTTGTTTGGGTGTGACTACGATCCCGACAGCCGGGACTTTCAGGTTAAAAAAATAGTCCCGACCGTAGGTTTTACTGGGCAGCCTAAGGAATAAAACTCTCTATGGGTAGACAAATTCGAACTGGGCAACTTAAAAAAAATAACTCTATGGTTAGGCAGAATTAAAACTTGTGAAAATTACAAATAAAAAAAAATTTGCTCCCGGCCGGATTCGAACCGACGACCTCTTGCACCGTGGTCCAGTACGCTATCCATTGCGCCATCTGGACGGTCATACTGAAAGCCGTTCTTAACCAGTATATAAATAAACAAGGCCAGTCGGGACTATTTTTTTAACCTGAAAATCCCGGCTGTCGGGATTTTAGTCACTACCATTTTGTTTACCTAGCAGAAGACAATTAAACTAGTTTTCTCTTTGGGCCGAGCCATAATACACGTAGATAGGTAGGATCTTTATCAAGGTAAGTACCTTCTTCAAAATACAATAGAGCAATAGGTACAATTATATTAGATTATTACAAAAACTTAGTTAGGTATAATGATTTTCTAACCTGCAAATAAGTGAGCCAGCCACTTAGGCAATCGGATACGTCTTTCGGAGAAGCGCTCAAAAGTCCGACGGATGGAAAACCATGTTCACCCATTCCACTTGACATGTTCCCACTTGAAGATTCACCGCTTACTTTCAGACTAATATAGAAAAAAGAAACAATAGTAGCCAGTAGGTACATTATGGGTTCTAAATAACCATGTTCACCCATTCCACTTGACATGTTCCCACTTGAAGATTCACCGCTTACTTTCAGACTAATATAGAAAAAAGAAACAATAGTAGCCAGTAGGTACATTATGGGTTCTAAATATTATCTATGTAGATCTACGGTCGGCAACACAGGCCGAGTTGATAGCTGTGATAGCATGGCCAGTGATAGGCCGGCCTTGCTAAAGCAGTACCTACACTCTGCTTGTTGCTGAACAAGCACAAACCAGAGGGGTAGGTACATTAACCAAATTTTGCATTTTGAATACATGCATTTTGAAATTTAGAGTTGGTTTTGGGTCTGGGCCGACACGGGGAGTAACTAGATTCATGTAGGCCCTACCTATCATTTGATCATTGTATTTTGTATTGTGTATTATTTCAATAAAATGAACATTTTGGAAAAAGTGTATAGCATAGCATGCAGCAATGAAAGTGGATGAGGAATGTAACTAACCTGTCATGAGGTTGCAATGAAGTTGCAGCCATCAAATTTTCGATGTTGGGTTGACTGCGTAGCCTGCTTGGATTCGAACACGAACTTCGAGAGGGAGGGGGCTTACTACGACTGCATGAGGGTGTTTGCTTCATGTTAACCATTCTGCAACAGGATGGCGAAGTGGAGCTTCACATCCTCTGTCGCCATCTACAAGGAACAACGTAATTAATCACATTGATTCACACCGATTCAAACAATTTGTTTGGCATTTATATTTTCATACAAACATCATAGTCTAGGATTTCCTATAATAACCTCTATGATTAGAATATGGTTTAAGTAACAACAACAACAAGCAATATCTTAACACTTAATATTAAGGCACAAGTGAAGGGATATTGATTTAAAGTGAATTAAAAAGCAACAGGCGTTTCTAGGTTATCAAGGTAAACATCCCCCAACTCTCATCAGCGCGAGAGTTTTGCGAGCTCATGTCATAAAATTAAGATCTCTAGACTTTGTACAGTAATTAAAGAAAGACAATAGTACCTTAAAAACCTCACACTTTCAACCACACAATTTTGTAGGGACTATTTTGGATACACAATGAAATAATAAAGCAGCAAAGGTCCCGAGTTCGCGTCTCCAAACTGCTCTGCTGACCTACATTCCTCTGCGCATACAAATCGCGCAAGACAGCTACAAATTTTCCCGCCAATGTTTGATTTTTGATTGATCGTAGATTGAGTGCGGTGCGGGCGGGTTGCGTTGCATGTGGTTTGGTTGTCAAAGTTCAATAAAGAAATCGATCAAAATGCCAAGAAACGTTGAGATCAAAGCCAAAATTCAGAATCTTGAACATATAATTGAAAGATCAAAATATTTAAGCAAGAGCGCCGGAGAGATAATTAAGCAGGAAGATGTGTTCTTTGTGACCAAAGAGGGCAGGCTCAAGCTACGAAGTTTTGAGGTTAGAAATCCAAATTACCTTTCATTGAGTTTGAGTTTGATTTATTACCTAGTTACAAATACATACATTCATTACATTCATTTCATACATTACATTCATACATTTGTATACATTCACCTTGGCTAAACCAAAGATACTAATATATGGCTTACGGCTAAACCCTCCATCCACCCCTCTCGTTTAGGAAAGATTAGCCTAGGTTAGCTTTTAATGCCGTACGAAATAGCATTGATCGCACCTGGTAAACCTGTCAAAACGTTTCGTGAATGACCCCCCAGTCGATCAACTTTTCCAGTGACCAGTCGTGGGGTTGGGAACTACCTTTAAGCTAAAGTAAATGTATAAGGAGGGTTTAGGAAATTTATTTACGAGACTACCTAGTTGTATTTATCTACCTAGGTACCTACCTTACCTTTTCATTGAAGTAAAGCCGGTTTCACATAAAGCGCGTTTTGCGTTTCACGTTTTTCTTTCCGATCAATCACACGTTTAGAAGCCGCTCAAGGGAGACTTCTGATTGGTCAATAAAAAAGACTCGAAACGCAAAACGTGAAACGCGCTTTATGTGAAACCGGCATTAGTTGCAATTTCCAATATCGCAAATATCATATTACTACTAATGTTTATTGTTTGGTAAGTTGAACAAGTTATTTACAAGTGTAGGTACAAATATGAACAAAGTTATTTCAAGTAGATCCTATACTAGCCTAGGTTCGCTATGTGAGGGAGGTTATTTAGAATTCCACCTTTTACTTACAGGTGCAAATATGCTTGATAGGCTAGATAATATGTACACCTGAGATATTAAGACACCTGGGGGGTCATTCCTGTATGCATTTTCACTCTCTTATCTTAACATTTAAGACAGTAGCAACCGTTGTTATGGACGTTAACATTGGAGTAAAAAAAATTTACGATAAGATAGCTACTAACTTAAGAGACTAAAAACGTACAGGAATGACACCCTTGCTCCACAATGAAATCATTTCTAATGACCATCGACAGTGATGAACGTAAAACTATGGGTACATTTTAAATTATACAAAATGATTCTATGCTATTAATAAAATTAATTTAAATTTTAAATTTTCAGACAAATGTTTTGAAACAATCTGAGCTCATATTCTACAACCGGCCGGATGGAGATGGACCAAAATTAAGCTCATATGAGAAATGTGATGTGCTCGATAGTGTAGGTCTGACTTGTGTGCTGGAGAAGGCTCTGGGAAAGAAAGGAGTCGTGAAGAAAACTCGACAGTTGTTTCTAGTGGGCCAAACAAGAGTACACATTGACCACGTTGAAAACCTGGGAGACTACATGGAGTTAGAAGTAAGTAGTCCTAGTAATAGGTACCTATGTATTGAATGATCAATGCAAATTCCCATTCACTTCGATAATCCCAATGGACCACTAGTCATTATCTTGCTATGTGACGTCACGAATAAAACAGAAGGATGTGGGCCGTGACCGTCAAGAAGGCTGTGACAGCACAGTAATCAATAACTTTATCAAGTAGCAAATGAATCCATTTTGAAATTCAACTGTCTTTCCCCCACACGTTTGATTGGCTCCCTCTTCCACTATATGGACAGTGCTGCTCTAGTGTGAGTAAAGGAACTATTATACTACATTGACTCCTCCCATCACCATTGGTCCATTCTGTCATTATATTTCAAACAGTTAAAAATGTCAATAAGAGTAAACTTTCTTGACCGATTGGGCTAAAAATTTGTAAAATAAGGGATAATGGTAGTTTTAATAGCTATGCAAAATAAGTTGATCTGACCATTTTTATTTTCGACCAACAGAAGATTTTTTTAAAACTATAACCAATCAGAGGGCAGCGCTTAAAATCAATCCCAGACTAAATTAGAATGATGTTAGCATGTGTGCAAAATTTCAGCTCAATCGGGAAAACAATGTAGGTACCTAACCTACAGTGTCGGGAAAAAACCGCAAAAAAGCAGAAAGTGTCCAAAAGAGCCTAATGGAGACCCTCGCACAATTAATTATTTTATTGTAGGTAGCCCTGCTGAAAATTCTTGCCAAGATCTTGCAAGATCTTGCAAGATCTTGCTAAGATCTTGTATTAACCAAGATCTTGCCAAGATCTTGCTAAGATCTTATCAAGATCTTGGATTTACCAAGATCTTGACAAGATCTTGGTAAGGTCTTTGCAAGATCTTGTATTAAACAAGATCTTGCTAAGATCTTACCAAGATCTTGGTAATATCTTGATAAGATCTTATCAAGATCTTGACAAGACCTAATCAAGATCTTGCTAAGATCTTACCAAGATCTTGCCAAGATCTTACCAAGATCTTGGTAATATCTTGATAAGATCTTATCAAGATCTTGACAAGACCTAATCAAGATCTTGCCAAGATCTTACCAAGATCTTGGTAAGATCTTGGTAATATCTTAATAAGATTTTATCAAGATCTTGACAAGACCTAATCAAGATCTTGCCAAGATCTTGCCAAGATCTTGCTAAGGCCCTTAGGAAAATTTCCTATAGTATATTTTGAAGTAGGTATTCCAAAGTATTATGTAATAACGTGTAGTAAACTATAGTATGTGCTATAGTACTTGAAGTACATGCAAAAACTTACTCCATAATACCATAGATTACTGAAGTAAATTCTACAGTATCGGTGGTAAACTAAAGTATAAACTACAGTATTTTTACTACCGCTGAAATAGACTGTTTTTTACTCTGGAGTAAATATACTTGACCTACTGTAGTAATTGTTGATAAATAAATAATAATAATAATTCTAAGTATGTACTATAGTGTTTTTACTACTTGCGATATATACTGCAGTTTTCTATAGTAAAGTTATAGGGAACGTACTTCACTGTAGTAATTCGAAGTATGTAGCTAGAGTACTTTGACTACAGACAGAATAAGTTTGCTATAGTAAGTTCTATAGGTAGTATATATACTTCATTGAAAATCTATAGTATCTCATCTGTAGTAAAGAAAAGTGTAATCTACAGTATGTTTACTATAGCCGATTTATATTGTAGTTTAGTAAATTCTGAAGTATCTTACATTGACTTTTTACTACAGTATTTGTAGTAGTAAGGTATATAAACTACAGAATTTTTACTTCATTGACTTAGAAAATTTGCACCACATCACCTAGTAAAATAAACTATAGTAATTATACTACAGAGCGTGAGCTGATATATTTTATGGGGAAATATCACAGATCAATTTACTTTATAAATAAATCTTAATATTTATCGTTTCTCCTATTTTATCATGTTAATAACAATATAATGATCCACTAAATAATATAAATATGTTCACTTAAATATGAAAACTCAATATGATCACTATTAGCGCAGCTAAGTCTTGTCTGCACCGGTGGCCTACTCGGTAAGACGCTCGACTACGGACCACGAGATCGCAGGTTCAAAACACGGCGGTTCCACGGGATTTTATAATTGAAATGTGTAATCAAACCTTGTCCAATACTTCAGAAGAGGTTTCCCGAATGCAAATGAGTATTCATAAATATAGAAAATTTTATTTTTTTATGAAATTTTAACGTTTTTTTGGCAGCAAAATGTACAAGATCTTGCTAAGATCTTGCTAAGATCTTGCCAAGATCTTGCAAGATCTTGCTAAGATCTTGGCAAGATCTTGCAAGATCTTGTTAAGATTTTTCAGCAGGGAGGTACCTACTAGGGCTGTGCGAGATTGAAATTTTTCATGTCGAGCGAGATCGAGATTATTTCATAAAAGTCGAGCGAGATCGAGCGAGATATTTTACCTTCGAGATCGAGAATATTCGAGCAAGATTATACTTTTTTAAAAATATTTTTTTTGGTGGAAGAGAAACACTAATGCAAATTGTCCAGATACACAAGAATAACATTTGATAAGTATGCAGAATTGTCTGCTTTATATAAAACAATACAAATCAAATTTATGGACGATACAAAGAAAGTTAGCGTGCATATCCTGTAAAAATAACAAAAAATTGGAAATCTTGATGGCTCTTAGTTGATATGCTCGAGACTTGAAAATTCGAGATGGTAATTTAAACAAACGATCGAGATCGAGATGGAGTTTCATATTCGAGATTCGAGAACTTTCGAGACTTGCACAGCCCTAGTACCTACCTATACCTACCTAGGTACTATATTTGTTTCTTGATATTCTAATGATCGACAATGTTCATACAGATGCTAATAATGTGATACTGATAAGATAACAGATAATAAATACCAGAAATAAAAACATTTAGGTAATCATTTTAATATGTTTAGTTGTGCCAATAATTTATGAAATACGGATAGGTTGTATTTGTATTTCTTTATTGGTCCATTGACAAGTAGGTACAAACAAGGTACATATGGACTTCGTCAATTATTATATTATCTAAAAACTACTAGGTAGGTACTAAAACTACTACAATTGCACTACCTTTATAAAATATCACAATAAAATAATATCAAAAAACATCACATAGGTAACTAGGTAACTATCGCAACATAAATGGTACTCAGTAAATAAATTATAAGAAAACTATGGCCAACTGTCAATAAATGTGTCAATGTACACTTGGCCAAACAAAAATTGAATGTTCAATAAATCTGATAGGCTGATAAATGTAAGATCGCACCATCAGAAGTCAGTCTAAGCGATCTCATTGTCTCACTCTAGTAGGTGACCTCACATTTCAATGATAATAACTAGGAAAACGCTCTGTGTAACGCGTTGATGAGCGAGCACCCAAACGCGCAGCATCTCCAACCGGAATATCGTAATGCACAGAAAACATAAAATACATCCTTAAATCCACGCAATAGAACATTGCCAGTAAATACAAAACTATATTCAATTATTGTACAAAAATGCGGGTTCTATTGCGGAAATAAAACACACACTTATAGACCAAGCGTAATGAATTGGTGACATCACTGTGGCGAAAAATCTGCAACAACGACTGCTCTCTAAAAGAAACAGGACGCCAATGAGTTGCTTGAAGATGCACTTCTGACGCTAGCAACTTCTGCAGGCTACGTGCTAATAATAGAGGGGCAGGGAAGGGTAGGGGAAGGGGTTGTTGTCGTCCACTCATCTGTGCTCATCTGTTGATCGGACCTACCAATCGGAAGATAGTTTTTTTTAATTTGAACCAATAAACGGATTTCAAAAAAAATAGGGTCTGCAACGCCCAGAGATGGTCCGAACATGTGTGCAAAATTTCGGCTCGATCGGAGAAAAACTGTTACCTGTATACGAGCAGTAACAGAAAACACAACAAAAAAACAGATACCCGTGCCAAAAGAAGCCAAAAGGAGACGCTCCCTTCGCTCGCTCAACAAGCTTTGATTGGTTATGGGACATGAGTGACTAGCAGTCATTCAAATTTGGTCAACGTTCAATTTTTGTTTGGCCGATGTGCAGTGGCGGCTATTTGGCTTTACAACAGGTGTTCAATTACATAGAAGGACGTAGAAGAAAGTACTCTAAGAGGAGAGCCCCCAGCAGATGCGGGGCCGGGGCGCATAACCACGGATTTTTTTGTATCTTTAGTTTGAAATTGATGCATTTTTACGTCTTTTGGAGAGCAAAATGATTAGACAAAATATTTAACTTCCTACTTCCTGGATTAGGGAGCACTTTTAAATAATTTTCTTGGATGATCAGGTGTGCAATTGTCACACCTTGCACACTGTAATAGCCGCCACTGCCGATGTGTACCTAGGTATTAGTGTTGGGGAGAGAACTTTTTTAAAAAGAACGCATTCCTAGGAACGCGTTACTTTTTTTGCGAACTTTTGAGCGAACGCGTTCTTTTTTGTATACAAAGAACGTGAACGTCAAACGTTCGTTTTAACCACGAACGTTTCGATCAAGTTCGCTCTTTCCTACTGAGCACTAAGCAGTCGAATCGTAATAAAGTCCGAGCCGATCCGAAGATTTCCGAAGTTTCTTTAACTCTGAGCGTGGATTGGTTACTATGGCGAGGGTAGTTTGAGGCAGGTGTGGAAGGGGAAGTAGGGGCCCCTCTTAGATTCTTCCCAGTTCCATTTAAGTTTCACGCGTAGTTAATTATATAGTTAATTTTTTTTTAAAAAGAACTTTTAAAAGAACTTATATTCGTTTTTTTAAGGAACGTGAACTTTTACTACACATGTTTAAAATAAATAACTTGAACTTTTAAAAAGTTCATATATTTGGACGTGAACTGAACTTTTAAAAAGATCGTTTTAAAAAGGAACTTCCCCAGCACTGCTAGGTATAGTAACAAGCTTGAAGCATCAAAACTAATTTTCATTATGTACCACCTATATTTTAATAATGCATTGCATCACTGTTAGACACTAGCTTAATTCTTGTGTACCTACATTACTAATAACTTCTGTGGTAGGAGGTTGTAGACAAGCTAATACGTTATGCAAAACTGGAGTCAACTTAGCCTGTCTACTATACTATATGCGCGCCATACGACTTGGCTGGCGTGGAGCGACCGCTCCACTAGATTTAGGTACCTACTAATCCTTCTTCGTTGGGAATATAATGGAACCAAACAAGAAAGCAAACACCATGCAGTGTACTTTGATAGTGCATGTGTGCAGATATAATTAATATGCACCAGTTTTTCCTTGTTGAATACATCTATTCTTTTGGAGTTTGAACCAGGAAAGATGAGGTCCTAAAACAACTTTACCCACACAGGTGATGCTAACGGATGATCAGAGTTTGGAGGACGGACAACAAATTGCCGAAGATTTGATGAAAGAACTTGGAGTCGGTCACTCTGACCTCATTGCTGGTGCTTACATGGACCTACTTTTAAAATAAATTTATATTGATTTTTACATTGTAAAACTATTACCTAGAGGTACATAATCTCAAATTGAATGGGTTTATTCAGAATTTTATATAAAATAAAAAATACACATTCCATTCCATCATAAAATTGTATTTTTATTTGGCCAACTGAGTATCTAGCATAATATTTAGAAGTCATGTCCAACAACACTTGAATCACAGGGAAAAATAAAAAACATCACAGGTTGTGGCTAATCAATAAAAATCACCATAATATAATTAATTAAGCAAAAATCTAAAGGCAACACAACGAAAGGAAAATATATATATATGTATATATATATATTTTTTTTTAAGAATAAGTATTATGTTAGTACATAGTAGTGTACATTTGGATATTTAAAACTACAGAGGTAGGTAGGTACCTACGTAGTAGGTACACTCAAACAAATAAAACTTGGTACCTACTCGAAAAGAAAAGGATTGGCTGCTGGCTGGTTAGGTTCCTTGACAATCAATCCTTGTTATTATCAATGAAATAAGAGCTCATACCTACCTATTAGAGGTAGATGATGCGTTAACACAGCCTTCATGGGATGATGCCATCAAAGTCTTTTCGAGTACCGATTTTTATTGGTTTGAGTGGACCTACAAAAACGAAAAATCCATGTATCCACAATGTCCTTTAATTACCTATATATCATTTTACTTTTTTCAATAGAACCATGGCATGTCATGTTTTCTAACAACTTTTTTATGGGTAGGTAGATACCACTGATAGATACCTACCCCTAAAAATGTACATCAGAGAATAAAATTCCTGATTATTTGAGAATTTGGGTTAACTTTATGGAAAACTTCCAGTAGAGTCCAGATGATAGAAAAAGATGTGCGAAGGGGCTCAAACCTGCCTGGGACTTCTCAACTTCTGGACGAGAGCTCTACTAACTGAGCTACTCTGCCAGACATTAGACACGAGATTCGAGGGTGGAACTGTCATTGATATGCTTGGTGGTCTGAAAGTCCCCTTATAAATAAATAGATCAGTTTTTCTGGTCAATCCTTCATACCTCCCTTGAACTCCATTTCAATAAAGTCTAGACCCCCCCCCCCCCCCCACCTCCCCTCCGACAATGATCGCGGCATCATGATGGAGCACATAAAAAAATAAATAAAGTAAAGAAAGCTCCACATGATTGACTTTTCTGATTATTCCACATTATTTTCAAAACTAAAACTGAAAGTTTCTATTTTTTAATGACTTTTTGTTGCCATTTTTACTTTTACGCTGAGTCCACATGGACCGTTTTTGTGTTTTTTTTTTTCTATTATTAACCATTAGGGCACTAGCCAAACTATTTCCCGCTAGGGTGCTGCCTTCGGTTTTGTGATAAGTGTGAAGTAAGCTGTTCGTGCCACTCAAAATTTAAACTCGCCAAACTTTATTTTGACATGCGTAAGAAGATGTACTCACTGTTTAGATACAAAGATTTTTTACTCTAGTATAATAAAATGTGTAAAAATAAGAAGATAGTGCAATATCTAAAGCAAATTCTATTTCAATCTGAAGCGACACCCTCTCAATTGTTTTAATTGGAAGTTTCAAAATTCCATGAAGCAGTGAGTCATTTCAAGAGAGCGCTGGAAACAAAAATCATTCTGTGAGCTGTCATATATGATCAAAATATCATTATTACACTATTATTTCTAATACTTATCTACTCTTGCGGTAAATAACCAAATATCAACATTAATTTGTATAATATAACATGAAAATACGGACTGTGGGGTAAGAAATACGTTGATTTGAAAAGCACAGCCTCGACGCTAGCGCCCAAGTGGCCGATCCTGTCGTCCTAGCTTGGCATCGCCCCTTCACTAGTCTGCCATGGGCGGTTTCTGGACTTGTGACTGGTCAAACAAAAAAAATTTCATTTCGTTTTCATTTTTTTTTCTTGACCAGTCACAAGTCCAGAAACCGCCCATGGCAGACTTGTGATTGGTTAATAATAGATAAAAAACGGTACCTATATGTATGATTCACAATGGTGCCGAACAATGAGCAAGTGACATGAAATTGAAATAACACAGTAGAAGTTTAGTTACCAATTCCATATTCCATCAGACGGACGTTTAGAACGTTAGGAGCCTGAAGTAAAGTTCCGATGATGAGGTTTAAGTCGCAAATCGAACGCGGGACGAGATAACCATGTCTCCATAAATCGCGACAAGTTGCGATTTGACGTCATCTATAAGGGGCGAAACACACGGGGCGATTTTTAGTCGCTCAGTCGCGGCGACAAAAAGACGCTGCAATTAGGTAGCATTGAGTCTTATGGGAGCGAACACACGAGGCGCGCAAAAGACGCGCGTGTAAAACACCCCAGGGCGCAAATTCGCGCGACTGAGCGACTAAAAGTCGCCCGTGTGTTTGCAGCCCAACACCATTATAAACTGCCTCTGATGCACTGAGTCGCAACGACAATCGCGCGATTTTTGTAGTTTTAAGATATTTGATTACTTTTAATTGACCAATGTAGGTGGGCGTTGCCTTATGAAAGACAAAAGTATTACCATGGTAACTCCAGGGTTGTTAGAAAAAACAATTTTTCATTCAAACAAATGAAATTTAGAAAGATCAAAGAAATAGCTCACACGTGTTTAATCTAGTTTAATTTATCACTTGGAATAGTACAATCAATATATTTAAATCATATAAATCATGTTTGATGATTTGCTGGACAATTATTACAGATGCTACAACGAAACAAATTATATTTTGCCAGGTATGTTGCCAAAGCGTTTTACTTTTTAATGGCGTCTGTCACTGGATAGTTTCGTCAACTTAAAAAGGCCCTTCCTCTCTTATGAGAAGTTAATTAAGACTGAACAATATTCAAGTAGATAGCTTAAAGCAATACTATTATTAACGGCAATTTGTTGATTGTAAAACTGTTAAATTCTGTACGAATTCAACATTATTCTAATAATATCATCTGTTCAATTTGTTGTGTATACAAGCTCTTTGGTTGTGACCAAACATTGACTTTTGTTTTATGACGTCGTAGTTTGGTCAGATCTACATTGGTCAATTAAATTATAACCGAAAATTAAAATTCAAAGACAATAATAACTTAAAGGCTGCAAACACACGGGGCGTTTTTTGATGCCCAGTCGCGCGATTTTTCGCCCTGAGTGGTTTTACACGCGCGTCCCGTGTGTTCGCTCACTATCGGTTATTTTTGGGTGGACAGAGGGTGGGCCGTAGACAATTTTTGGTGGCCCACCCCTGGCGCCTTCCCTGCATCGATATTAGTTTAGACTTTTCTTAGAAATTCCATTTTATTTTCTTATTCGTGGTTAAGTGGTCAGTGACGGCCATGTTATCTGCTGCGTGATCAACCACCCTCTCCAGTGGTTTCCTGGTGCAAGTGCGTCTGGTTTCCTCGTCCTGGGTGTGTCAAGTAGTACGCAAGTGGTTTCAGGACGAGTTGTGTGGTTTCCTGCTAGATGGATGTGGAAGCGTATCCTTATAATGCAATGAACTACGTGCTCTATTCTATTATCATGAAACAATATGAATACGGAAATTTCATGAAATTTTATGCGAGTGTTACCGAGATATGCAAATTTCAATAATGACAAACCCAGGATCACCCGGGGTACAAATAATAATCCCAAACACTCTTACTTGAGAAATGGAAAATTGACATTAATATAATAGCGAAATGGCGAAAGCTAAATAAATAATTATAAAACAAAGCAATAATAATTAATTTAAAATGTCATGGGACATTTTGTCGGGAAAAAACAGCATGTAATGAAATGAGAATCAGGAAGGTGATGTCATTTCTATGTCGACAACAATGTGTTACCATGGTGATATGCTTTGTTGCCATGGTAACATATGAATTATGACGTCAATGTCAATTTTCTTGATTCGTAACTGGATCATTTGCGACGTTCTTGCAGACGGACATTGCAATCACATATCCTCTCCCTGTCCATCCAGTATGGATCATTCAGTCCGTCCTCGCCATGTCCAAGCCCCTGTCTTACTCTTTTTTGTCTGGTGCTTAACGTCGCACTATTCTGTAGCGAGGCTAATGGCGACGGATGAATGATTGTGATGATGATTGGGAGATGATGGTGAAGATTAGGTAAGGATGGAAGGTGGGAAGGAGGCGGTCGTGGCCTATTAGTAGGCCCAGCAGTAGTAGGACCTTCCCAGCATTTGCCTGTCGACTGAGGGAAAACCACGAAAAAAACCCGGTCAGGAAGGACGGCCGCGGGAATCGAACCCGGGCCTCCGGAATACAAGTTCAGAGCGTTAACCACTCACCCAACCTGTTCCGCCTCTTACTCTTCTGTCCAGAAGTATCCAAGCCTACAGTATTTTCTCTTCGGCCGCCTCTGAGATTACATTCGCTGACATACCCAAGCGAGCCAAATCTTTCCTCCACTCCCATCCGTCGTCTTATCTCATTCCTCACACGCTCTAATCTTGACTGCTCCTAAGGAAACTAAGCGCGAATATAATATTTGTTAGATTTTCGAAATTTTAACCTTAGGTTTAACTACTAATGGATAGTAGTGTTCATTCGTGCATTTTACTCAAGGTCATTCGTTTTGTTGCTATTTAATGATAACCTGATACACTTTTTATCGTAATTGAAAGTTATTTCATGAATAAAATACAATTAAAATTTATTAAATTTTAAATTTTCTTTCCAAATCAAAAGAATTTACTTGGATTTTTTAAACATACGTGATTTATGTGAGATAAAAGGCGCAGTACGCCCGACAGCGTATACCTTATGTGTATAAAGGCGTATGTAGGATGAAATTTCGTGGCGAAGCCCCGAAATTTTTTGCAATTTTATCATAATTCCAAGCATTTTGACATGATCTGTTATTTTTACGATTTTGTGTGTGTTTTGTGCGTATTGTGCCCTGTACGCACAACAGTGTGTTGTAACACGCAATGACGGGACGATCATGTGAGTCAGGTCAGGTGAGTCTTGGTCAAGTTGCCTAGGTGAAGGATAAGTAATGGTGGGTCATAATTCAGCGGGTCATGGGTGAGAATGTGTTGCAGTGACCGCAGAGATGGAGCAACGTCATTGGCATAGATACGAAATATATTTGTCAAACAGAAAATTAATTAGAGTAATGTTCATTTTTGTGAATAGGCGGAAAATGATTTCTTACTTTTCTAAAATTAAATCCAAATTGTCATAAAACTGTATAATTACATCAGCAAGGTAAAGATGTACGTACCAGGAAAATATGGCTGACATTTTCCTCCCTTATGGTTTACTTACCTACTTACTGCACCTTCCTTATTCATTTCCTCATTCCTTGTTATAATGAATTCAGTGGGAAAATGCTGCAGTAACTCGTTTCTAATTCGTGTCGCATTCTGACTGCAACTTACTTTTAATGTGCATGAATATGAATATGTGGGACGTCCATGAAAGAATATACCTGGTGCCAAAAACTAAATTTTAATATGCATATTTCATTGTATTATTTCCAATTGTTTAGTGGACACATTCAAATTAGGTGCGCTCATAATTTTGATGACTGGAGCAAAAATAAAATAAACACTGTTTTGAATTCAGGAGAGCAATTTTGTGCCAAAAAAATCATGTCCAATTGTTTATAGTTCACACATCCAAATTAGGTGCACTCATAATATTAATCTACTGTTTTGAATTCAGGAGAGCAATTTTGTTACAATTTTAGTACTGAATTTTACCTCATTTGTGCATACACAGATTTTAGGAAAAGTGTATAACACATTGTACAGGTATTGATTGCATACCTTTCCACTAAACATATTTCACTGATCTTGTGCTCTCCAATATTACTCCAGTCACTTTATGATTTGACCCCAAACTAATTGTTTCAAAAAATGTTTTTTTACAATATTATTGAGGTCTATCCACATAACTCATTAACGAAAGTTTACCAAATTTTGCGCCGCCATTTTGTTTTTATCAAGTGTTTTATCAAAATCACCATTTAATTTTTTCATTTGAAAATGTAAAGGAAATTTTTACTTTAAATATTTATTTTTATTTTTTGCAATGTTTTGTGCAACTCAAAAAAATAATCAGCTTCATCGCATTCATTGTTATCTAATCATATTCATTTATACAAAAACATCGATTTTATTAAAACTGCTCTATTTGAGTCGTTATTTAAGTTATCGACTTCATTTTTGCACTGAAATATTCCTTCCGTGATATACTATGACATATAAAAAGTTTACCGAAACCGGCTATTTATAGCTATTGAAAAATATTTTGATTTCACATTCATTTTGAGATTTAAAGCACATCCTAATTGAAAATAAAAATAAAACACTGTTTTGATCCGTTAAATATAGTTAAGGAATAAAAAAAAATATATAAATTTTTGAGCAGCCATTTTGTTTTTACAGATAATTTTGCGGAAATCACGTATTAATTTTTACTTTAATAATGTTTGAATTTCCGGTTAATTTATTACGTGGTTAATTATTGTTGGAAATATAGAGAATCGATAAAAAATTATTGTCGCCATTGCTTTTGTTATTTGGCAGGTAATTTCCATTTTGCAAAAAACCTCAAATAAATCAAAACGGCTCTAAAACGACAGCCATTTGTGCTATTGGCACAAAATTTTCAGAAATTGTGCATCACGTGGTGCATTATGACATATTAAAAATTTACTTAAATCTAACGATTGTAAAAAAAACTATTAACTAAAGAATGTCGTTTAAAAAATTTGATAGTTATTAATGTTTTCCAAATTTTACTGCAAATTTTTAACACCGATATGACTGCGACGCTTTTAATAAATGACATTTTATTATGATCCACCTAAGCAACTTATGAACGAAAGATTACCTATTTTTAGTAAGCCATTTTGATTTTACAGATTTTTTGTCACATAATTATCAAATTTTTATATGACCTTCTTTAGTTAATAGTTTATTTCCCAATCATGCAAAACTAAGAAATGTCTTCGATTGTTTATTACGGTGAAATACCTACCCATCATATTATGTCAAGACAAAAATGTCTGAGTGGTAACGTTCTGAACTTGTATTCCGGATGCCCGGGTTCGATTCCCGCGGCCGTCCTTCCTGACTGGGGTTTCTTCGTGGTATTCCCTCAGTCGACAGGCAAATGCTGGGAAGGTACCCTACTAATAGGCCACGACCGCCTCCTTCCCACTTTCCATCCTTACCTACTCTTCACCATCATCTCCCAATCATCATCATACTCATTCATCCGTCGCCATTAGCCTCGCTGCAGAACAGTGCGAAGTTAAGCCCCAGACAAAAAAAATGTATTTAAAAGAAATGGATTGGCTGAAAAAATGTGGTGGCATCATCCAATTCATCATCTAACTCTAGTAGGTTAGGTAAGCTCTGATTTCATTAGATAATAACAAGGATTGATTGGCAAGGAACCTCACCAGCAGCCAATCCCTTTCGTATAAGTACCGTTTTATGATTTGTTGGGTGTACCACGATGCGCCAAAGTAGGTATTTTTGGATTTTTAAAAATTGCTTTTGAATTTACAAGTGAATTCACAAAAAGTGAACCAAGCATTAGGTACTTGGTTCGCTTTTTGATATTATAATAATAATACTTTTCGTTGCTGGATATTTATTTTTTGTTGGTCTTTTCACAGGAAGTTTTACGTATGCGAAACGGTTATCTAACTGTGGATGAGCAACATGAGAAATGAACAAGAACTTGAAAGAAAAATCGAAATAAAAGTGTTTGAAAAGTTAAAAACTTTGGGGAAACAAACAAAACAATCATAAAATATTAATTTCTCCAATAAAGGCATTATTTTATATGTTTTATATAAGAAGTAACCTATAGTCACTTATTCGTCAAGTATAATGCATCTGATACACCTAATTACACCTGATTTTCGTAGATCTTAAAAAGGCATTTGACAGCGTTCCTTTAAATAAATTATGGGAGGCTCTGGAAGATCAAGGGATCGAAACAGTTTATGTGAATGCTATTAAAAAGCTCTATGAAAATGCTGTAAGTTGCGTAAAAAGTGGACAATCATATTCAGAAGAATTTAAAATCAACAAAGGTGTTAGGCAGGGGTGTCCTTTGTCACCAACCCTGTTCAAAATATACGTGAACAGGGTTTTAGAGAATTGGTCTAGGAAATGTAGTTCGATGGGTGTTAAAATTGGGAAAGAATATATACACTCTTTACTATTCGCAGACGATCAGGTGGTTCTTGCTGAAGATGAACACGACGCAGAATACATGATGAGAAAGCTTATAGAAGAATACGATTCCTGGGGCTTAGAAGTGAATATGGATAAGACTCAATGTATGGTCATTGGAAGAGAGGGTCAAGACATGGTAACCGATAAAGGTATTATAAGATTAACAACAGAGTACAAATATCTAGGTGTGACATTGACGGCTGACGGAACGGATGAGAGGGATGTGCTGAACAAGCTGGGCAGAGGAAGAGCGATCACCAGACAATTACACCCAGTGCTTTGGAACGATGTCATCTCAACCAAGACAAAAACACGTATTTACAACTCATTCGTTGAAAGCTGCGCTTCCTATGGATCAGAAATCTGGACCTTATCTTCCCGAATGGCACAAAGAGTCCGAGCAATGGAGATGGGGTACTGGAGAAGATGCTGCAAGGTTACGATACTCGACCATGTGAGGAACGACCGTATACGGGAAATGATGGGAGTGGAGACATCACTGACGGATTACATAGAGATGAAGCAACTCTTATGGTATGGCCATCTGAGAAGGATGCCAGATGAAAGATTGCCAATGAGAGCCTGGTCATGGGTACCGTCAAGAAGAAGAAAGAGAGGAAGACCAAGGAGGAGGTGGGCAGAAGGAGTTGACACTGCCATGAGAAGAAGAGGTCTTCGCGATGGAGACTTCTTAAATAAAGATAAATGGCATTTAGGATGCAGAATACGGCCTGAAGTGCTGTAAACAATCTGCTTTAATAATAATAATAATAATAATGCATTCTCTGTTATAAATGAACGATAAATAAAGAATAATTTGAAGGTACATACAATTAGGACCAAATATCTATATAATTTCAATAGATGTGTATAACCTTCTTAGTAAGAAAATGTTAGGAGGATAAAATCAGCGAAACGAGCGATTTTCCCGAGGGTGTAAGTACCCATAGGAGGAAGTATATACCCCCCCCCCCCCCACCCACCCGACCCACGCAAGTCGGGGCGCGCCAACGGTGCCTACCTAAATTTCAAGGGAGCGTGCAACCACATCCCATTCCTTGCCAGTAATTAATTTACATCCTCTTACAAAATCCAAATCTATTTTTTTATCAGTCTGATTAGATAAAAGTTAAAACAGTGAATAAAATAATAAATTAATCCTATATTCAAAGTCAGAATACTCCGAAATCAATGCCGATGTTTCTCGAATAAACCTGTTGCATTATTGTCTTGATATTGTTCCAATTCCATATCAAGATCCGTCGCTGGATACACAGTCGTATAAGATTTCGGCACGCATGGGCGTCCGCAGGACTTCTAAGTGGGGGGGGGGGGGGGGGGGGAGCACCTAATGCCCCCTACTACTACCTACTTTAGGGTGGTGGAGGAAAAGCCACCACTTTGCCCCGCAGTGCATTTTTTGCTTTTTTGACATTTTGAAAATGAGCTTTTATTAGTTTTTTGTTTACAAAATTAAACTATACCTAGTACCTAAAACACCACAAAAATTGTCGTTTCCTGACATCCAGGGAAGGGGGGGCAACGCTTCCCCTCCCCCCCCTCCCCCCTCCCCCTGTGGACGCCCATCTGCACGATTGAAAACAAATAACGTACGCCATTGCCTTATTTTCTTACAGAAGACATGGAAAATGCACCTATTATTGAGCACATACTGTCTCTGTTTGAGTTAATCAAATTGGCTAATTTCAATCATGCTAATATTGGATTTCGGAGTATCATTCTAAGGCCCGGTCTTTCAATACTCTGCTATAAAGTCTCAATTAGTTGTAAACGATTAGTTAGTAATCATTCTAGGAATATCATTGGTTGTTGCCATGGCAATATAGTCCTAATCAAGAGTTTAAAATTTGGCAGCCGCAGAGCATTGAAAAACTGGCCCTAAATGTAATTATACACCTCCGCACAGGCCATGGCTTATGGAGGTGCCATGATTTTTACTGTATGACCATGTATGATGTGATAAATAATAAATAAATGAAAACAATGAATGAAAATGAATGTACTATGTACTTAAGTATACTATAGTATGTTACCTAGATAGTTTTTAAGGCTATCGAACGATACCACGTGACTAAAAATACAAATCACGATATTGACCAATCGAAGGGCATTTTTTTCTTATTCAACAGATGATTCTACAACTCGCCGAATCTTTTTCTACAATATTTTTGTATCTGTAAAATTGTTCATAATTTAACATAAAAGATGGCTCCATTTAGTAAAGTATCTTATTGATATGTGGTTTAAAGAAATTAAATGTAGAGGGAAGATAATTGTGGTGGGATTTCCAACAAAGAATTAGAATCTAAATCAATTTTCTTCAAACTCTTAATTTCGTCTGGTTTATTCTGCTTTTTAAACTGTAACTTTAATAATTTCGAACTTTTTCCATTCAAATTCAATAAGGCTGCATTTCACCAAGATTCCAAACCCGGGTTAGAGGCGGTAAACCTGGTTTAGAGGCTCCTAAACCAGGTTTACCGCCTCTAACCCGGGTTTGGAATCTTGGTGAAACGCAGCCTAAATAGTTGAAACTTGCACACATTAAATTTTTGTATGTTTTCTAAAATATGTGCAAATTTCAGAACACTATCTTCAATAGTTTCGATATGGTGACCATCAGAGGAATGTTTCTGCGCCACGTTTACAGTTGTCTGTGCCAATTCAACATATCCCAGCAGACAATGAGACAATATTGATATAAAACAGGATGTAATCCCAATGAACATGTCAATAAGTCTAACTCTAATAGATGTTTTGTTATCCAGTCTACAGATTAGCAGCTAGGTTGTATGATCGATCATCGCTGCAAGTAAGGTTGGTGACAGGCAAAGATGAACCCGCGCTAGCATGGGCCGCCCTATACCTGGCAATGCTAAACAGGGTTCATCTTTGCCTGTCACCGACCATAGTTAAATGCTCATACAAAAAGTAAATGCACATTATATATCACTGCCACTATACATTAATGCTCGAGTTATTGGAAGAATTCACGTAGTATAAAATATACAGCTAGATCATTTGCGCCAACAGTGTCTCTCGATACAGAGACACTGCCTGTACAGCACAATCAAGTGCGGCCAGTACTTGGATGGGTGGCTTTTCAAGGAATAGGGCTCCGCCGTTGGACCAGATTGGGTGGTAATGACTAATGTGATCATCTAGTTATAGATACTTGCTTATGACGTGGACGACCTCCCTCAACCTGTCATCAGTTTTTTCGACGGCGACGAGGGTTAGTTTCTACTGAAAATGTGCAAGGGGACTCGTTCGCCTGAAATCCTTGGCAATTTCGAATTTTCAACAATTACTTTACTTCGTATGACGTCAGAACTGGACGAATGTTGAGAAGGCAGTAGGACAAGTCCTGTAAAAAGATCATACCTACCGAGAATTCTACCGAGAATTTCATCAAACTGATTGTATAGGAATATAAAATGCATTTAATTAAAATAAAATAATATTCAATACCATGCTAGATCATTGGGGAATAAGAAAATATGAAGGAATTATTATAGAAAACATCATGTGGATGATTAAAATTTTGTGTACATGAGATCATGGTAAAATTAATAAATGTATAGGCTATAATATTAAACATATTAATTATTAATTTATGATTATACCTACTCTGAAGGGCGTAGGATCAGTTCTCAGAAAATAGTGCATATCTTCACATGCTAAGAAGCATTTCAAGAATTACTAGGCTAGAAGGAAACTTGATTGCTGTACGCAGATTGAATCTGAATTAAAGATCAACTCTGAAGGACAGCTACCTACAAAGTACAAAGTATTATTACAGTATTTACAACGTGACGTCATTCGTACCTGACAAGTCCCGGCTTTCTAAGTCACATTCCGAAATTCTTTGATGGACATCATTTAGTAATTGAGACCCTGAACTTTATTCACCTATACCTTTTTTACACCGGCCGTCCTCTTCGAGAGATTTGACCTGACAATGACTGATGACAGAGGTTAATTTGTGCGTGGCATAAGAGGAAGGAAGGAAGGTGCGCTACGCAGACAGCTTGTTTTCAAGCTCACTAACATTTTAATCATTTTCGTACTCCCTCTTTTCTATACAATAATATCATTTTCATTCTAGTATCAATCTTCGGTAGTACTGGTTAGTCTCTAAGCTGGTCTAAGGTAGAACCTACATTCTATAACAATTTTATAAGAGCACAAGAAGGAAGAATACACCATAAAGAATCGTATACATTTTGATTGTTAGAATATTCATGTTGTTTAATGTTCATGTTTTTACTTCACAAACATAAAAAAGAAAATGCAAAATGCAAAATACAAATTAAATTATAATAGGTAATAATTGGGCATCTTGATAATGATGTATTGTGGGTATCGGCATTATCGGCATTGTGGGTATTTGGGACATCGGCATCGAGGAAGAGAAGTTCAACACTAAGGTCGGTGACAGGCAAAGATGAACCCGCGCTAGCATGGGCCGGCCTATACCTGGCCATGTTAAACAGGGTTCATGGTTCTAGACCATAATGGATCTAGAAGATCTATAGATTATCAACAATCAGACATTAAAATAATTAATTTGTCTTAGGCTGTGTTGTTGGCTTCCCCCACACCAACCTCCGGTTCAACCTGCCTCAACTGTGGAAAATAGATGATAAAATCCATTCCCCGTAAGAATGATGACCCTGAAATTTACTGTGAAACAGCGATTATGATAGCATAGAGGTAAGATGATAGTCTTTTAGATCAATTTGGAATACGATTTTAATGATTGTAAAATAGCTGTAACGATATTTATTATAATATTGATAGGTACATGTTTTTAATAGATTACTGGATGGCAATATAATATGGCTTAACTTTTTGTATCAAGGTCGGTCATTTTTATTTTTTACGGTGAATTAATGGATTTTATTATTTGATATTATTGATCGGAGCTACAGGATAATAATTGTGCAAATGAATCGACACTCACACAAAGTGCAAGTAATGGGAACTGTGCGATTCTTCAGTGAAACTGCATGTGGTTTCCCGATGAAGCAGGAAGTATGTTGGATTCCTTGTGATTGTTGATTGATGTTGAAGAGGGTGGGATGGACTCGGTCGTGGCCTATTAGTGGGGACGCGTCCGAGCATCAGGGATTTGAACTCAGGACAGACCGCCGCGGGATTCGAGCCCGGGCTTCCGGAGTACATGTCAGCCTCAGTTTAAAAGATGTATTGTTAGAACATTTCTCAGGATCTTTGCCCATGAGTTGAATATTTTTTCTCTACATCACAACACATTTTATTAATATAACCCCCCCCCCCCTC
The DNA here is from genome assembly GCA_934045905.1 of Leuctra nigra. Lineage (NCBI taxonomy): Eukaryota > Metazoa > Arthropoda > Insecta > Plecoptera > Leuctridae > Leuctra > Leuctra nigra. The sequence continues at coordinate 27,080,163 of OW203764.1, forward strand.
CCCCTCAAGCACACACTAATTACTTGTAGATAGGCATCTAATTTTATCAAGTCAAGAGTAATTAATGGATTTATAATTGTATACATATTTGAAATATAATTTTTTTTGCAACGTTTTAAAATTTAACGTCGTATTGATGCCCTTCGTCGTATTGATGCCGTTTTAATGCCCTTCCACCATCACTTAAAATATTTTAATCAAAATGTTGATCGGAGAAAAAATATTTTCATCGTCAATGCATAAATTATAGTGGATATTGTAAATGCAATTACGTAACGAGACAATTACGTGGTGCTCCCGACTTCCTCAGACAAGTCTATAACAATCTGACGCAACACTTCAAGTCTTATAGATCTGTATTTCCTTCATCTGCATGTATTTCCCAGCCGGGGTCACTGTCATGGACTTGTGAAACAAAATAACCTACATGCAAGCCCACACTGTTCCATGTCGTCATAATCTAGCGGTGACTCAAACACATCTGGTCCTGCCGTACATTTATTAAACCTCGCCTCATCCCGAACATACCCACCGATTCTCGGAAGCAAGAAGTCAAGTCACGTGGTACGATCCAACGGACCAATCAGCGACGCGCTATTTATTTCGCGTCGCTTTTTCCTCATAGCTGCATGACGTCACAAGATCGTCGAGGTCGTACGTGATTGGCTGACAAGATTTAGCGGGGAAACCCTTGCTTGTAGACTTGTTCGTGAAATAATGTCAATAATATTCGATTGACTCATTCATGTTTAGTTCTACAACAGCAGTTGAGGGATACGCATGCGAATTTGTTCAAGGATTGATATTTACTGTGTTTCGTGCATCAATTACTGTTAATTACTGGAATTGCAATCAGCAGCTTCTGGATTAGTGAATCACACGTGTTGCCAGGTAATTAAACAGTAATTAGTTTGATGACAGGTCTTGTTCATCAGACACCGGCTCCGAAGACAACACTATTATTACTATTTATTACTGTGCATATACTATACTATACATATACTATACTGGATATACTAAATCTCGATTTAAATAGTACATACTATTTTGTCTTCCTCCGACGAATATCGAAGTGCTTGTAATAAATAAGAAGATGTTGCCGAATGCCGCTACTTACTTTGAGAATTTGTTTTGCTTTGCCTAATGCCTAATGGTAGGCGTTTGTAACGACTCGCCCCTTTTTCACACCTGATATTTTAAAAATGTTTTTTTGGGGATACTTACATAACCTGTTTCTATTTTTTTTGGTCATTTTTTATTTAATTTTATTAAATTATAAAAGTACACTATTTTTGTCATTTTTATGTGATTTTTTTATTTTCGGTTAATTTTAATGACACAAATTTTATATATATATATATGTGCAAAATTTAATTCTGGATTGATCTGCGTCATGTTATTTATTAAAACAACGTTTCGAGCTCAATTGTGAGCCCTTCTTCAGGTTATTAGACAAATAAAATATCAAGAAAACTACTCTATGAATGACAGCTCTGCGAGTCAAGATGATTATGCTGGCCCAATGACAAGAAGTAGGAAGAGGATGACGTAGTATAGGACTTATGTTAGTTTTGTAATATTTTACCTTGATTTTGTACTTAGAGGGCAGTGCTATTTTGTAAATGTTTGAATTTTCTTCTGTTTCATTATGCACATTTCCAGCTGTCATTCATAGAGTAGTTTTCTTGATATTTTATTTGTCTAATAACCTGAAGAAGGGCTCACAATTGAGCTCGAAACGTTGTTTTAATAAATAACATGACGCAGATCAATCCAGAATTAAATTTTGCACATAATAATTGCTGCGAAAATCTACACCATTATATATATATATATATATATATATATATATATATATATATATATTTTTTTTTATTATTAATATGTCGACGACCTTGAAGAATTCAAGCTTTACAAGTGAATCAATTGGGTTCTTCACGTCTGCTCTTTCTTTGACCCGGGCGGTTTATTTGACGTTTCCAAGTCGTTTCGAGGTATGAATGGAATTTTGTCAATTAGGCTTTGACTTTGATGTGTGATGATAGTCCATGCTAATTTATGGCATTATTTATTCAAAAAATCACAATCAGTATTGAAAAAATAATTGCGTTTTTGTCCGAGCCTAAATTCTATATAGGTCTAGTTTGTACTTAGTATTACATGGTAAAAAGTAAAATTAACTGTCATATTATTATTTTATCAACATAAGTCTTTTATGCTACAGTATTCTTCAAAATCTTGGCATAAACGAGATAATAGATGTTCGTCATTAGATTTTATTGTTAGAAATATCATTAATATACCATAAAGATAACACTAAAATTGACCAATTTCGCTGAAAAATCACTTTAAAGGTTTTTATCACGAAATAAAAATAATTTCAATGGGCTCTATTGTCATGAAAACATATACAGATGTGTTTATGCCTTGATCTCTAGTATGATAAGTAGTACTTGTCTAAGGCCCGGTTGTACCATGTCCCGATAAAGTTAGCGGTAGGATTTATCGCCTGAAACCATGGCAACAGGCAACAGCCAATGAAACACAACCATCTAGACCGCTAAAGTCCACTGTAGGTTAAAGTGAACTTTATCTCACTTCGGGACATCGTACAACCGGGCCTAAGCTAGATATGTATAATTATCGAATAAAGTTTTTATTTTTACCCTCTCTAATTAAAATGTAAATAATCTCATCAAGGTTGCTCGCCATGGACCTGGGCCCTTTTCCGGAGGGTGGGGGAGGGGGTTATACCACTTGCCTCCATAGTGCTCATGAAGTGCTCATAGTATGTATTGTTTATAGTATTACCACAAATATTCTGCTCTTAGTCTGAAAATACCTCACATTTCCTGGACTCTGGGAAGCATCCCGCTAGTCCAACGCACTACGTCTTTACTATGTGAAATTACATGCTACTGATGAGCAAAATTCAAATCACAATAAATTATCATTAGCAACCATTGCAATTAAAAGTCTACATAGTCTTATATTTTACAGGTAACTTTAAGTACCTAACTATTGACTCATTGTCTATAGGTATATAAACTCCTGGATGTACCCATACATTCATAAACACGAGAAGATCGTAAAAATAAAAATAGGATTTGAGCACAACATTGGAAAGTGGGCGAAATATTGATACTCTGTCCATGAAAATATTATGTCAGGGCCTAGTTTAATAAGATCCTCCCCCCTCTCAACTAGAAAGTCGAAGCTTTTGGTGGAAGCTTCGTGGTAACAGCGTACATAATAAGGGCAATTAAGATAATTATTATTAAAATGAGGTTTAAAATTAAATACACTAAAAATTAAGATACCTACTCCACAAACCTGACATTTCATAAATGAAATGATATATGACATGCATTATACATTTATAGTCTAGTGTAGTGTTTATTATGTACTAATGTTAAAAAAAAATCATGTTTGAATTTGTCTCATTTAGGGCTGGGGTTTCAATACTCGAATCAAGGAATGTCATTGGTTGTTACCATGGCAATGTAGTCTCACTCAACTGTAGGTATACCTTTATGACTTTTTTATTTATTTTATTTGATGTTCATTTACAAGTAGGTACAGAAAGAAGTAACAAGTATTCAATCAAAAGTTTCAACTTTTAAGTATTGAGAGAAGGGAGGGAATTTGGCCGCGGCATAATTATCTCCATGGACAATGAAACTTTGTAAGATTGGGGCAATGTTGGTTGCAATGACTTTGCAAAATTTCAAATTGATCGGACCAACCAATCGAAAGATATTTTTTTTAAATATGAACCAATCACAGGATCCCGATCAAAAACGATCCCAGAGACCGCATAGATTATGTTAGTATGTGTGCAAAATTTCAGATCGATTGATTGTGCGGTTTGACCTGGGCAGTGCAGAAGCAAAAAAATATATATACAGAGAAAGTACCATTAAGAGTACCGTGGTGACACTCGCTACGCTCGGTCAATTATGTACTAATGTTAAAAAAAAAACATTGTTGAATTTGTCACATTTAGTACTTTTTAAACTTTTTATTATGTTCATTTACAATTACAGAAGTAGTAGGTAACAAGTATTCAATCAAAAGCTTCAACTTTCAAGTATTGAGAGAAGGGAGCGAATTAAGCCCTGACATAATTATCTCCACGGACAGTGTCCAAGGTAATCAATTGGACAGTCTCAATATTAAACAGCATTTTCATAACCATGTTAATAAATATGAACCTCTTAAAACGAACACAACAATGTCATCCGGAATATAAAGGCTAAAAGGATATAGCATCATGATAAGGGGTCATCCAAGCATCCAAGTAATGTAAAATAAAAACAAGTCTTGTCTTATGTTTATACATTACACGTATTCTTTATAGAAATCCATTATCTACCAATCTTGTAATAATACCTACACCATATTTTTTTTTTTTTTTTTTTTACAGAAATCTCCTTGAACATTTTCTGTCCATTGAGATTATTCGTGGTTGTTTACACTGCAGATATTTAGTAGTACATATTATTTATTAGCAGCTTGATTTACAGATCCGCTAGGTAGTTGTAACTTTTCCAAAATTATTTGTATTACCTAATACCTACCTACCTATCTATGAAGTTAGTAAAAATATAATTTGAGGTAATATCCAATTTACATTCTTTATTCCCCAAAATGATTTTTTCCTTGTCGCAGAAATAGACATTATACGCTTGACTACAAACCGATCAGATTCATTTCCAGTTTTTTTCTCGACTTTTTTTGTCGCTGTGATGCATAGCTTCACAGAACAAAGAATGAGAGGATTATGCATGTACCTATCTGTTTTGCACTAAGCTTGTATTTGTTTGTTTGGTTCTAGTTCTATGTGGAATGAGTAGTTACCGAGAAATAAATATGCAATAGCAAAGAAAAAAACAAGTCTGTATTGATTGACATTGTCATTGTTCAATTGGACGAGATCACCTTCGATTTACAGTGACATTATTATAGCTAGTGTTGCTTACGAATGTAAATTGTAATTATACACTTGGTTATACAACGAATCAATTAACTTTATAAAGTACAATCATGGGCATATTTCACATTCCTCACAATTGCTCAGAATCAATCAATCAATCAATCAGTAGGTATCAATCAGTATCAGATATCAGTATCAGTAATCAGTATCAATCAACTGATCCAAAGGATTAAGGACTACCATTTCACATTTCAATTACCTAGAACCGGTTTTACTATCTCAGAATATTAATATTATACCTACCCAATGGGCAATGAATATTCTTTTCGTCATTCCACTTCCAGTTATCTTTGTCTAAAATGGTAGTATTTACAACATATTCAGGGAATTATTTAACTTTCGTGAACCTTTCACCGTAAATTTAAGATTTTAAGTGCAGAATTTGGAAGAATAATAATGTAGGAAAACAGAGGAATAATGTAGGAATACCGCGTGAAAAAATACTACAAAGTGAATACCACTGGCAAGCACACATAAATAAACTAATGAACAAACTAGCCATGGAACAATTCAATGAAAATCATCCACTAGGTACCTATATTTTTATTTTCTAAAAACATGTAGGCAAATATTTTTTTTCTAAAAACATTAGGGAATATGCAAAAGTTTTTTAATTTAGTTGAAGTAAATTTTTGCACGCATTAACAACATTAGTGTTTGAAATATACTGATAACCTCAGATAGGTGGATGTTAATAAATACCAACTGCAATATGAAAAGATTTTCCTCGAGTGGGACACTGTGTTTTTAGTATTTTCAAACTAAAAAGTGTAAATTTTCATTCATAAATAAGAAATTTAAATTGAGTGGACATTTTGGCGGGAAACCAGTAATCATATTTTATTGTTACCATGGCAACATCATTGTTGGTTGATAAAAATGACATAGCTCGTTAGAAAATGTCAGGAATACAGTTTTCCCACCAAAATGTGAGCTGAATTTGAAGTTCATATTTATGAATGAAAATTTACACTTTTGTGTGTTAAAAGTGTGTTGTACCAACAAATATGTTGTTATTTTGAAATACAGTATTTAATATATGCTACACATTCTGGTTCTTGTTAGTGATTACTGATTACTCTTTTCAATCTTGAGCCAGCTGAAAAAAAAATTACACTAACTTCAGGCCCGGTTGTACCATGTCCCGATAATGTTTTAGCGATAGGATTTATCAGCTGAAACCCATGGCTGAAACCATGCCAACAGCCAATGAAACAGAGTCACTATGTCAGAGTCACCAATCTCACCAAAAGTTGTATTTACAATTGCAAAGAAATTTTGTTTGTTCAATAACTAATATACGCGCAGCAACTTAAGGGCACATACCTATAGCCTCCATAATTACAGATTTTTCGGATTTCTGGTTTGATTACGTTGAGACACTTTATTTTAGATTATACGTTATTGACGAAAGAAATTCAGTTACTATATACGTGATTCTACCAACACTGGTATTTATACAAATGTTTTAGTAGGTATGAAAACAAGCAACACAAAACAAATACATTTTTCTATGAAATTAATAAAAGTTGTTCTACAAATTAATGATGTTAGAGGCCAGATCATTATTGCTGACTAGGGCACATTGTTTACTACTAATCCTCTGCTATCTCACAATAAGTCAAATGCCAACTGTAATATTACTTATAAATACCTACATATTTTAAATTTTAAATTTTAATACTCTACTTTAAGAATACTTTCCTAAATACCCTAACATATGGGGGCCTCATTATTGAGTCTCTCAAGGGTCAATACATTGTAATATGTACTATTGTAATGTGAAAAGGAAATAAAACTATGAAACTATGAAACTAAGAAAATTACCACATTCTATGTACTAATTATTACTTTTACATTTTCTTTTCAGATAAATATTATGCCACATCTGACGTCCTTCTCAGGCTACTTTTTTGGAAGTCCAAGGAATGAGGTGAGTTTTACATGCATTTTTATACACCTTAGAATGATTTCGTATCAAAGAATTATTACCATTATATACGTTGGTACAAAAAGCGGTTGTATTATTTGAGATTGCGCCGACTTTTGTAAATGACTTTGGGTACCAAAGACGTCTCTCATCGGCTTTGTTTCCATAATGTATTTTTTCTAACTATTTGTCTCTCTGGCGCATTCTATAAATCGTGATTTATTGAAGTTGTTTTCAATAAGTACCTACATGAATAATGAAATTCTGTTGACTATTCAATGAAGTAGGAAGTATTCTTTATAGTTGTGGATGGAATCCAATTAATTGGATGTGATTTGTACCTTGAATATAAGTTAAGGAGTTACTTGTGTTAAATAATAAATATTAAATGTCTTTTTATATTTCCTGCTTTTCTTCATATTGCCTGTGGGAAGGGGGAGGCAATATCAATGGTGTAATTGTATTTGTTACCTATAATACTTCCAACCGGGACGAAATAATAAAGTTAGTTTGGGTAGGTTTATATTAGACCTTCGCGCATGTAGTTGTTTAGACAAGGAATTGGGCAGAACAGGACACATCAACATTGTAGTCCTTGCCACGAGCGTCTACAGAGGGGCGGGGGGGCTGCATTTCCAAAAATACCAAAAAAAGAAAGGAAAATACTCCAAAAACATAAAGTCTATGGTTGGCTCTGTTTCAGAAAAGTGGATTTACCTCTGATATTTTTTACCTATGCCTGACTGAGCGTATGTTCATAGTTTTAAAAAAGTTGAAAAATATTGCTGTAAGGCAGAAAACACATGTTTAAGGCTGTATTTAACCGTTTGGTTTAAATGCACCAAATTGCATGGAATAAATAAGTTAAAAATATTAACAAAATTTTTCCGAGGCTGCAGAACCCGGACCCGCAAGTGCGTCCCCTCCCCCACCCACCATTGAACTTCAACAGTGTATACATTCAAAGCTTTAACATCTTTCCCCCCGGCAGAAATCCTGGCAAAATCCATGGCAAAATACAAACGCCAATAAAATGCTGTATACACCTCAGAAATGTGGATTTTCTTTGGTCATCTATTGCTACGAGGTGAGGAAGAGGTAGTGTCAGAAAACTAGCCAAAATTAGTGTGGAAAATAGGAATTCTAAATGGAAAATAGATTTTTCGCTGTTGCAAATTCCTTGTTGAACGTAGGTACTTCGGGATTCACAGATGGCAATAATGGGAAATTCAACTAAATTGAGTGCTGTCAATTTAGTTGAATTTTAGTTAAACACGCTCCTAATCGTGTTTGTGCCAATAATATTTAATAGTAATTCAGAAATATCTGAGGAACACGAAGTTGTTTTGTAAATGAGCACGTTGCCACATCTACATAGTCTCTATCTGAAGTAGAGTTCAATAAATGTGCTGTGACAACCTTAATTACATCTTAAACATGTTATAACTACAATGGGAATAATTAAAGAAGTGCCATGAAAAGGAGAGAAATTTATAATAAGAAAAGGTCAAGTGACACTATAATAACAACTCTCCCTGCACTGCACATTCACCTAAAATAAAATAGTATTTAAATTAATGTTGTGTTTTACATACAAAAAAAAATCAAATGGGGCTAATTTTTAGTTCTGGGTTTATTCTAAATTCCCGTGTCGTCTCGTTTCACGTGATACGGGCTCACTGCACACTGGAGTGCTATCTATTTAACATGGCAGTGGCCAGTGACGCCGTATCAATTGATATGAGATGAGACGACAAGGAAATTTAGAATCACCTTCCTGGAGAAATACAGATAAGTTAAGAAAACGAGTTGAGGAAATTAGACCATAGCGCATCCAATTTGTTCTTTGAGTCAAGTCCTGGGCATGGGAGTGCAGGTTGTGAATGCACGTAGATGTTTCCACGCTACATTGCTGAATCAATCTTCTAGGTCTAATTACCTGCTCTGCCGACAGTGGTCCGAGTACATGGACGAACAAGACAGCTGCGGAGGCAACGTCGTCATGATGGACAACTTCGGCGACGTGCAATACGAAGACCATTACTTCAATCTTGCATCATACAATCCAGCAGAGTCCACTGCAGCCAGGAAACATTTCTTCCCGACGAGTAGCATCGAAGGTAGGTCTTAAATTGACGTAATTTCCAAGTATTGAAAGTTTCATGAACATTTTCACATTTTTATTTTATTTATTCTGTAAAAATGTAGAATTGTTTTCAGTTAAACCTCACGTTTGAGATACAATCTTTGTTTTGAATTTAACTAATATATGTATTATTTGTGTGTACATTTTCATTCTATAGAATTTCAAAAAACCAACTGAAAAATATTAATCAAATTGAAATTCCAAATATTGAAAATGTCTTGAAACATTTCATGAAAATTCCCATTGTCTTAAAAACATTGTAGTGATAATAAGCTAGCAGTATCTAAATAATTATTTCTAAGCAGTATCCTACTTTCCTGAGTAACTGCCAATAGATATGAAAATATGCTATCTACTTATTATAGATATTTACTATTTGATTATATTTTTGTTATCATCTTTCTACTGAAATGTATGTGCTTCGTAATTTATGTGCTTATGTGCTTCATTTATGCTTTTGTGTTTACACAAAGCTTTGTGCATTATCACCGATTGAAAAAGGGTATGACAATAAGATTTTCAAGAGTATGTTGAGTTATCTGCATCTTAGGTGTGACCCTTGAGTATAGAACCCCTTTTATACTCAAGGGTGTGACTGTTCAATCGAAATCAATAATCATATAATAACTTCAAAAAGTTTTTTGTCATTGTTGAACAATAAAAGTTATTCAAAAGAAACGTATTGACTCAACGGCATCGTCCGTCTCCGATGAAGTCTATGCTAACATGTTACTTAACTAAGTACGTGATATCTGATTTCATTGATAATAACAAGGAATAATTGTCAAGGAACCTGACCAGCAGCCAATCTGTTTCGTTCAAATACCGTTTTAAATTGTACCAAGTTCACACTGTTTCTTTCAGTGCTGAGTTAAATGGTGTGACTGGAAAAAAAACACCGTTGAAAGAAAGGTGGCTAATAATATTGCAACTTGACGAAGTAGGTACAGTCATTAAGTAAGTAATATTCTATGTTCAGATGAGAGTTACGAGTCGCAAGGAGAGTGGTCGACGAAGGAAGTGCGGCAGTGGTTGGAGAAAGATGTGATCACCTGGGTCATCTCCACCGCCGTGCGAGAGAACTACGACTTCGAGCGGATCCACATGCACGGCTTCAACGTGGACGGAGTGACGCTCGAGTCCATGACCGAGACCGAGTTCATGGCTCGATCACCGGAGTTCGGGTGCACTCTCTACAGGAACCTCCAGAATCTCATGGCGCCTCAATGTAATTCAACTATTTACAATTTTAAGCCTGGGGTGCGATCACATTAAATGAGAACTTTCATGACACCGTGACAGAAAGTTCTCATTTTATGGGATCGCACCTCTGGACACCATTTTCAAACTCATTCAATGTGCTCATAAGAAGATTTTAAACTAGTTTGAACAAAAACAGGTTCAACATCAACCAGGTTTCATCAAATGTGTTGTGCAAGCGAACATACTACAACAAACTAAAAAATATCCGCCCCGAACGAGTATTGCTATGACAAATTAAGTTACTTTCTACTGGACATTTTCAAATTGTAGGAGATCAAAGATCTTTTTCTAGCGTTAATATTAGAGCAATTCAAAATCTTGGTAGGGACATTATAAAGTAACAATTCGTAATGCAGAAAGCTCTATTCTTCGACTAGTTTCTTCAGAGTCAACTAGTTGGAACCACACAAGTTTTTCAGATCAGGCCATTTTAAACAGCGTCAGCATTTTAAACAATTTAATTTAATTTAAGTCAGAAACATAAAAGATGCCTGAAAGATTCTTTCATCATACTGATTCCCATTTTGAATTTTCATACTTATGTTTTGATGTCAATTAAAATACATTAAAAATAAGATTAAAATAGGACTAATAAAATGCTACTTCACAGACACATCCTTAGAAGTTAACACTTTTCTAATGAGATTGTATAATATGTTACAGTACCCCCATTTGGCTACTCCTTCGAGAAGCCTGTCTCGGCCTGCCAAGAGACACGGATACTGACAGATCTGACCCAACCGAGCAGCGATTACGCCAACATTGCAGCCCCACAATCTGGCCCGTTGAGTCCGGCACCACCACAACCACCAGTCAAAAGATTACCAGGCAGACCTCGCGGCACCAGGACCAAGAAAAAACCAGGTAAATACAAGGATAGTTTCTTAAACCGTAACATGACAACACGAACAGTAGGATCCAATAGCGATGTAGATTGTAGAAAATATTTTGGACTCTACTTGTAAAATGTGCATTGTAACAGAGCAACAGTATCGAACCAAAGCTTCCTCAATATCGCAGTGATTGATAACGCATAATGCGTCACCCGCCATGCGTTCAAACACTTCCTCCATGATGCAATGCCATGCCACCGCATCATGTACATTAAGATGATCCATTCTGTTACAGAGGCTATTACACGCCACATGATTCAGTAGATCGTGGAGCATAAACAATTTTTGTGTTTGTGACAAATGCGCTGTCAACTGAATTTAGAGATCGCGTTCATGGAAGACGATAACCACTCGGAATAATTGTGCAGTTCAAATACCTCTTGCACACACCTCTAGGTTTACTAATGATGTATTATTATCTTGCAGAAAAGCCCACTGGAAGGTTGTGGGAATTTATTCGAGACCTGCTGTTGAACCGAGAATATTGTCCTAGTCTAATATGCTGGGATGATCACGACAAAGGAATCTTTCGTTTCGTACACAGCGAGAAGGTTGCTCGCCTTTGGGGGACACGCAAGGAGAATCCCAAGATGAACTATGAAAAACTTAGTCGAGCTATGAGGTAAATAATAGAACACATTTGTTCATAAAATTAAAATGTAGAGTTACTACTTTTATTGATGCAATGCAAAGGAAATGTGAAGTAATGGCAGTTTTCCTCTTAAAGAGCATTAATCACAATGTTTGTGTGTGCAGATACTACTACAAAAGCAAGGTTCTGCAGCCAGTGCTCGGACGACGATTAGTCTACAAGTTTGGACCGACTGCGACCGGTTGGCAAACTCCAAACCCAAATTTTCGCAACCCCGAGTAACACTAAACACCGCTTGGGACTTTTGCAATGCAACGTGGTATTACTGCAATCGGCAAAATAAAATCAGTATTTGTTTGGTAGCTGCATACCAAATAATCTTGCCGATAATTTAACTTGGAATATATTGTAAACCGTCCATTACCAAACCCAATATTTGTTTTAAAGATGACATTACAATACTCGATGAAATAAATCGGTGTTTTCCAATCGGTAAAACTGGTTTGATTTTGTGATTAATAACTTTCAACAATATTCTACAGCAGGGGTTGGCAACCCGCGGCTCCTTGAATAAAAAAAGACCTGGAATCGAACATTTTTTAAATTCGACAAAAAACGCCCTGCGGGGCAACAATTAGAAGGTTATTTGATTGAGTTAACGTTCATTTTAGAGTCCTAGAATCACTTTTAAATTCTTGAAATTCAGAAAACCGCCCTGCGGGGCAACAACTGGGGGGCTTCGTCAAAATATCAAAATAAACTGGTAATTAAAATTTTTATTTTCGGTGTATTATATTTGATTGCCTCTACTGCGGCTCCCATTATTATCTAATTTATGAATTTTCGGGAAATTGGCTCCTTGACCAAAAAAGGTTGCCGACCCCTGTTCTATAGGTACAATTCAATATAATATGGTTTCTTGGATGAGACACAAAACAAAACAGTGCAATGTGGTTTGGTTGTAAAAAAGACAAACTTGTACTTTGTCTATGTATTCTTAAAGTATTCTCAACTCATTACACAGTAGATACAAACTAACAGACTTGCAGTATTTAGTATCAATAAAGGGCTGTTGAAGGATCTGAGCAAATCGCAAAATGTACAGAAAAGGTTGTTCTCCTCTCGAGTTGATAATACGTATATTTAATTACCTACTTTTGAGTATTCATTCCCACGGTTGGGTCCTCTACTTTGCAATAGTGATGCGTGCTTTGGACAAATATGACTTACAATAGATGTCAAAAACAGGTCTGATCTGATTATCTCACAGTTTATGTTGATCTCAACGACAGCAAAGAATTTAATTTTCGTATCGAAAAAAGGTAATTTGTTGTGATATTTAAACCTGCAAAAATTTTCTTTTGTCATACAAAACTTATAATTTTTGTATTGTAGGAAGATTAAAAATTAGAAAACGTAATGTCAATAGAATTAATAGTGTCTATTACTGTATGAGTGTGCAAACTATACATATTTGAAAACAATGCACAAGTGGAAGTGTACACTTTTAAAAATGTCTCATTTGCTTTTCATGGTCGAGTGGAAGAAATTAGGTACTGATTATTTTGGAAGGAATCTTAATCAATCTCATTGTTTCTCGTTGTTCTGCACCAATGTTTAATTTTGCAAAAATTATAATATTATTGTATATTTACAATGTAAATTTGTTATACGTATATTTTACAGACACAACTAGATAAATAGGTAGTTCGTAATAATTTGTATGTAAAGATGTTCTCAAAGTTAAACAAATTATATATGAAAATAATGTTACATCTTATAATTTATATCCACAACCTAGCTTTTGCACAATCCTCCTCTACAATGGCTAGGCACAAGCAGTTTTTTATCTAAAGAAAATATAAATGATTAATTATAAGATACTAAATAGCATATAAAAGAGCAATACTAAATCACGATGTCATTGCAAATTCCTTTTGTGAAGAAATAAAATATGAATATCCATCTAACGAGATCCGAGTCTATCCGACTGTAAGTCTCGGCCATAAAGACAATTTACAAACTTCGGCATTATGTTTGCATGGTAGTTCGTGAGATTTTATATAAAAAATTATATAAATTAGGGATTATAAAGAAACACAGTATAGCCTACAGCGATATTTACGTTATCAAGACAAGTTCATATCACAAAGACTTGGTAGCAAGTCTATGTATCCAATCTCAACACTTTAATGAATAACAGAAATTTATTTTTTCTCTGAATTGACCACTATAATGGAAAAAAATGAAAATAAGGGAAGGTAATTCATGTGAAATAAAATAAACCAAGCTACGGGTCCTCCACAGAAGAAATCCGTAATCAAATCGAAGACCGTCATTGAAATCAATGAATCAATTGCAGAGGGCCTGCTTTATCAGGTAACAGAAAATAGTTGTCAAGTCAGATCAGCCAAATGTCCTACACCCAAACAATATTCGGTTGGCTGAGCTGTTTCAGAAAAAACTATGAAATTATTAGGTATTAAAAAATTAGCATGTTGACTTACTTTATAGGCAACGACTGCAAGATAAACTGATAAAATAATATTACACGATTGAAATCAGTCCAACATGTGCCTGAAGTGTGTCTCTCTGCCATCCGTCGTTGTATTGATTGAGAATTGGAAACAAATGATTTTGTCTTGAGCTTTCAACTAAAAATAATAGCTTTGAAATTATTCTCTGTAAACTTGCCAACGTCACTCACTACTCCCTGCGAAGATTGTCTAGCCGCGCTTGTAGATCAGCGTCTGCGTCTGAGATGGGACCTCCTCCTCCGCCCCCTCCCCCTCCAGCCACCGGCACGGCGGGTGCTTTGATTGCGGAGGCAGCCAGCGAGCCCGATGCTTGCGGGAGACCGGAGAGCTGGTCGCCCAGCTGCAGACCCAGCTCATCCAGCACTTGAGAGACTACAGCGTCTCTGTAGAAATAATCACATGTGTCAGAGAGTGTTGATAGTTTGTTCTACGTGTGACAGCATTATTATATTTATATTTTCATCTGCTAAAATGTTTATTACCAGTTACAACTTCCTATTATTGATTTCCTCTCAAAGTTATTAATTTAATTTTCAACCGATTGAAAGATATTCATATTTTTTCAAGAGGATTGAAAAAAAATATTTTGCTCAAAACCAATGTACACTCAACAATTCATAAAACAGTACCTATTTGAACGAAACAGATTAGCTGCTGGTCATGGTACATTGACAAACTATCTTTGTTATTATCAATGAAATCAGAGCTCACCTACTAGAGGTAGATGACGAGTAAGTATAGACTTCATCAGATGATGTAATCACATTTTTTCAGAAAATCCATTTCTTTCAAATACCTACCGTTTTATGAATTGTCGAGTGTACCTACTACAGAGTACAGACATGAAATGTGGTTTTTACATTCACGCACAATTTCAGCTACATTTTAGAAACGGTGTGGCATGTCCTGTAGGGCCGTTAACATGCGAGTAATTTATAATTTCCAAATCCATTAAATTTGCATTAGAATGTGTTTGGAATCCTTCACGATTAACAGTTAGGTACTATGAATAGATGACCGTCTGCTAGTTACTTTTACTGCCATTTGTCCAACGCAAGATCCATTCAATCAATAGAACTTGAAGTTCCTATGAAATCTCTAAGAGTTTATTATTTATCATTATCAACTTCTAATTAAAACCCATATTTCATAAGTGCATGTTCGAACTCACGTTTCCTCCTCATCGCCTTCATCCTCCATAGCGTCGTCCATTGCATCGTTCATCATCTCTTCTTTCATGTCCATTATTTCTGACTGTTTTTCAAATTCTTGTAATATCCTTTGGATTTGTGGCAGATTTAGTTGTTTGTTCATATTTTGCATAGCTTTAGTTACTCCTTTCATGGCCTGAGCCATGGCATTCTGTGATCGTAATGTTTGAATCTTCAAAGACACTGCCTGTATATTTGCTTTCATAAGCATAAACTTCTTAACATAGCGTCGTGTACGAACTAAATCCTTGGCCATAATTTTTACAGCATCCTGAAAGTAATGTATCACATGAAGTAAGGGATTAAAATTATGTGATACGAGCATATCATGTAAAAAATGTGTTTAAAGTTGTAAGCTAGTGTATTTATGTTCAAAATAAGGTAGGTTGGTAGGGCTACTGCCTATTGATGAAAAATTGTTCTGAGAAGGCAGCACTAGTACCCAGAATGTGTCTCTGATTGTGTATTGTCACATTTAACACATTACGCTTTAATAGCAATCTCACACTTAATATGCTAGGAAAATCAATTTTCTGTAAGTATGTGATTGTGAATACTTTGCAAGTTGCCTTGCAAAATCCAAATATACTAGATATCTAGATATAGGTTTTTTTTTTCATTCCATTCATTTTAAAAATAATCACTCTCTCAAGTGAGTGAATAGAGGGGCATCAGGGCAATGTGTTTAAAAGCTTGGCTACCTACTGCCCATCTAAATCAAGACGACCAAGCAAATTATTGTGATTCATTAAAAAAAAACTGATACACTTGGTATAGTGAATGCAGTTCAAGCTGATCGAAGATTAAGAAGACTAAGATTCTTAACAAAGCAATTGGTAAGACGGTGTTTTCCCAAGTCATAAATGTGCAGGGTGGTTCTGTTTTATAGGTTAGCCTGTTACATTGATTTGATCGAAACATAATTACCATTTGTCCATCTTTAGCCATTTTCTTAATGTCCATTATAATTTTCTTTTCCTGTTGCTCCATACGAGATTTTTCACGATCAAGGTCCCTCATGGCTTTGTTAAGGGCTCTCTGATTGTTCCGAAGCATCTGCTCCGGAGTCAACCGCTTCCCAAATAACCATTCCATTTTATATCTAAAATATAAAAGAAATTAAAATCACTATGTAAAATAGAGGTACCAATAGGTCTGTTCGTTCAAACCTCCTTGGTTCGTTCGCTCTGCACCAGTGACACTTGAACTGTTCGATGGGCACAAAGTGTGAGTTGGTGTAGAACTTTCCACACTCGGTAGGATGGCGAGTGTCGGCCAGTGTAGTACCTAGGTAAGGTACCTACCCGTGTCACTAGAGTACAGTGAACGAACAGACCATATACCTACCTATTAATGACAGTAGGTATTAAGAGGAATAATAATTATAACATCCATGTACTACCTATATTTAATATTTATTCAGTAAGGTAGGTAGTACAAAACGTACAAGGATAAATACCTACAAGCTTACCTACCAAGTTTCTTGCAGATGCTTTACAGGGGAAACAATAATAAAACCAGGTTGAAACTGAAATACTCGCAATTACTGTGACCATTGACTAATTGTGACTAATACAACGAATTAGGCAGAGAGATTTTGCAATACTTTGACACTTGACAGCACAAATTGTTGTTGGTTTGGTGTGTGACAGCAAATCAGCTGACCTCAAGCAAAGGTGAGTCAAGCTAGGTGAGGTGGGAAACGACCCATGAGATTGCCAACAGTTAAATAAAGTTAAATCTTGAAGTCATGATTTTGATTCGTTGTTCTTGTCATATATTTCGCTTGTAAGTTGGTACTACGCACGCAAATCGATGTGAAGATAGCACTCCAGCACTGAGAGCCCAGCACTATTTACTCCAAGGCTACCAACGGTCTCCGAAATCACCAAATAAAACTAAAACTATGTAATGCAGGTTGCGTAAAGCAAAAGTAAAGTACTGCGGATGGCCTCAGTTCTGGAGTGCTAGCTTCACAAAATTGTTGATTTTTGTCATAAAACCTTTAAATAACGATATCGGTTGATGGAAATTTTTTAATTTTGTTGCCATAGAAGTGTACTATAGATTAGAGTCAAATTTTGGATTTGTTCTCTCTTCCAAATAAATGTAAAAAAATTATTATTTTTTTCCTGCTGACGTTTTATGTCATAACATTTTAGAATGACGATATCGGTTCATGGATATTTTTTTATTTTGTTGCCATAAAAGTGTACTATAGATTCTAGTCAAATTTGGGCTTTGTTCTCTCTTCCAAATAAATGTAAAAAAATTATTAAGTTAAAATATTTTTTTTCCTGCTGACGTTTTATGTCATAACATTTTTAAATGACGATATCGGTTCGAGGATATTTTTTTATTTTGTTGCCTTAATAGTGTACTATGGAATCAAGTCAAATTTGGGCTTTGTTCTCTCTTCCAAATTAATGTAACAAAATTGTTAAGATAAAAATAATTTTTTCCCGTTGACGTTTTATGTCATAACATTTTTGAATGACGATATCGGTTCATGGATATTTTTTTATTTTGTTGCCATAATAGTCCACTATAGATTCTAGTCAAATTTGGGCTTTGTTCTCTCTTCCAAATAAATGTAAAAAAAAAATTAAGTTAAAATTTTTTTTTCCGGCTTACGTTTTATGTTATAATATTTTTGAATGACGATATCGGTTCATGAATATTTTTTTATTTTGTTGCCATAATAGTGTACCATGGATTCTAGTCAAATTTGGGCTTTGTTCTCTCTTCCAAATAAATGTAAAAAAATTATTAAGTTAAATTTTTTTTTCAGGCTGACGTTTTATGTCTTAACATTTTTGAATGACGATATCGGTTCATGGATATTTTTTTATTTTGTTGCCATAATAGTGTACTATGGATTCTAGTCAAATTTGGGCTTTGTTCTCTCTTCCAAATAAATGTAAAAAAATTTATAAAGTTAAAATATTTTTTTCCCTGCTGACGTTTCATGTCATAACATTTTTAAATGACGATATCGGTTCCAGAAATATTTTTTATTTTGTTGCCATAATAGTGCACTATAGATTCTAGTCAAATTTGGGCTTTGTTCTCTCTTCCAAATAAATGTAAAAAATTTATTAAGTTAAAATATTTTTTTTCCTGCTGACGTTTCATGTCATAACATTTTTAAATGACGATATCGGTTCCAGAAATATTTTTTATTTTGTTGCCATAATAGTGCACTATAGATTCTAGTCAAATTTGGGCTTTGTTCTCTCTTCCAAATAAATGTTAAAAAAAATTTAAGTTAAAATATTTTTTTCCCGTTGACGTTTTATGTCATAACATTTTTAAATGACGATATCGGTTCATGAATATTTTTTAATTTTGTTGCCATAATAGCGCACTATGGATTCTAATCAAATTTGGGCTTTGTTCTCTCTTCCAAATAAATGTAAAAAAAATTGAAGTTAAAATATTTTTTTCCTGTTGACGTTTTTTGTCATAACATTATTAAATGACGATATCGGTTCATGGATATTTTTTAATTTTGTTGCCATAATAGCGCACTATGGATTCTAGTCAAATTTGGGCTTTGTTCTCTCTTCCAAATAAATGTAAAAAAATTATTAAGTTAAAATATTTTTTTTCCTGCTGACGTTTTATGTCATAACATTTTTAAATGACGATATCGGTTCGAGGATATTTTTTTATTTTGTTGCCTTAATAGTGTACTATGGAATCAAGTCAAATTTGGGCTTTGTTCTCTCTTCCAAATTAATGTAACAAAATTGTTAAGATAAAAATAATTTTTTCCCGTTGACGTTTTATGTCATAACATTTTTGAATGACGATATCGGTTCATGGATATTTTTTTATTTTGTTGCCATAATAGTCCACTATAGATTCTAGTCAAATTTGGGCTTTGTTCTCTCTTCCAAATAAATGTAAAAAAAAATTTGAGTTAAAATTTTTTTTTTCCGGCTTACGTTTTATGTTATAACATTTTTAAATGACGATATCGGTTCGAGGATATTTTTTTATTTTGTTGCCATAATAGTGTACTATGGATTCTAGTCAAATTTGGGCTTTGTTCTCTCTTCCAAATAAATGTAACATAATTGTTAAGATAAAAATAATTTTTCCCGTTGACGTTTTATGTCATAACATTTTTGAATGACGATATCGGTTCATAGATATTTTTTTATTTTGTTGCCATAATAGCGCACTATGGATTCTAGTCAAATTTGGGCTTTGTTCTCTCTTCCAAATAAATGTAAAAAAATTATTAAGTTAAAATATTTTTTTTCCTGCTGACGATTCATGTCATAACATTTTTAAATGACGATATCGGTTCCAGAAATATTTTTTATTTTGTTGCCATAATAGTGCACTATAGATTCTAGTCAAATTTGGGCTTTGTTCTCTCTTCCAAATAAATGTAAAAAATTTATTAAGTTAAAATATTTTTTTTCCTGCTGACGTTTCATGTCATAACATTTTTAAATGACGATATCGGTTCCAGAAATATTTTTTATTTTGTTGCCATAATAGTGCACTATAGATTCTAGTCAAATTTGGGCTTTGTTCTCTCTTTCAAATAAATGTAAAAAAAAATTTAAGTTAAAATATTTTTTTCCCGTTGACGATTTATGTCATAACATTTTTAAATGACGATATCGGTTCATGAATATTTTTTAATTTTGTTGCCATAATAGCGCACTATGGATTCTAATCAAATTTGGGCTTTGTTCTCTCTTCCAAATAAATGTAAAAAAAAATTTAAGTTAAAATATTTTTTTCCTGTTGACGTTTTTTGTCATAACATTATTAAATGACGATATCGGTTCATGGATATTTTTTAATTTTGTTGCCATAATAGCGCACTATGGATTCTAGTCAAATTTGGGCTTTGTTCTCTCTTCCAAATAAATGTAAAAAAAAAATTAAGTTAAAATATTTTTTTTCCTGTTGACGTTTTTTGTCATAACATTATTAAATGACGATATCGGTTCATGGATATTTTTTTATTTTGTTGCCATAATAGCGCACTATGGATTCTAGTCAAATTTGGGCTTTGTTCTCTCTTCCAAATAAATGTTAAAAAATTATTAAGTTAAAATTTTTTTTTCCGGCTGACGTTTTATGTCATAACATTTTTGAATGACGATATCGGTTCATGGATATTTTTTTATTTAGTTGCCATAATAGCGCACTATGGATTCTAATCAAATTTGGGCTTTGTTCTCTCTTCCAAATAAATGTAAAAAAATTATTAAGTACATTTTTTTTTTTAGGCTGACGTTTTATGTCATTACATTTTTAAATGACGATATCGGTTCGAGGATATTTTTTTATTTTGTTGCCATAATAGTGTACTATGGATTCTAGTCAAATTTGGGCATTCCGATATCGTCATTCAAAAATGTTATGACATAAAACGTCAGCAGGAAAAAAAATATTTTAACTTAATAATTTTTTTACATTTATTTGGAAGAGAGAACAAAGCCCAAATTTGACTAGAATCTATAGTGCACAATTATGGCAACAAAATAAAAAATATTTCTGGAACCGATATCGTCATTTAAAAATGTTATGACATGAAACGTCAGCAGGAAAAAAAATATTTTAACTTAATAAATTTTTTACATTTATTTGGAAGAGAGAACAAAGCCCAAATTTGACTAGAATCTATAGTGCACTATTATGGCAACAAAATAAAAAATATTTCTGGAACCGATATCGTCATTTAAAAATGTTATGACATGAAACGTCAGCAGGAAAAAAAATATTTTAACTTAATAAATTTTTTACATTTATTTGGAAGAGAGAACAAAGCCCAAATTTTACTAGAATCCATAGTACACTATTATGGCAACAAAATAAAAAAATATCCATGAACCGATATCGTCATTCAAAAATGTTAAGACATAAAACGTCAGCAGGAAAAAAAAAAATTAACTTAAGAACTTTTTTACATTTATTTGGAAGAGAGAACAAAGCCCAAATTTGACTAGAATCCATAGTGCACTATTATGGCAACAAAATAAAAAATATTTCTTGAACCGATATCGTCATTTAAAAATGTTATGACATGAAACGTCAGCAGGAAAAAAAAAATTTTAACTTAATAAATTTTTTACATTTATTTGGAAGAGAGAACAAAGCCCAAATTTTACTAGAATCCATAGTACACTATTATGGCAACAAAATAAAAAAATATCCATGAACCGATATCGTCATTCAAAAATGTTAAGACATAAAACGTCAGCTGGAAAAAAAATAATTTAACTTAAGAACTTTTTTACATTTATTTGGAAGAGAGAACAAAGCCCAAATTTGACTAGAATCTATAGTGCACTATTATGGCAACAAAATAAAAAATATTTCTTGAACCGATATCGTCATTTAAAAATGTTATGACATGAAACGTCAGCAGGAAAAAAAATATTTTAACTTAATAAATTTTTTACATTTATTTGGAAGAGAGAACAAAGCCCAAATTTTACTAGAATCCATAGTACACTATTATGGCAACAAAATAAAAAAATATCCATGAACCGATATCGTCATTCAAAAATGTTAAGACATAAAACGTCAGCAGGAAAAAAAAAATTAACTTAAGAACTTTTTTACATTTATTTGGAAGAGAGAACAAAGCCCAAATTTGACTAGAATCCATAGTGCACTATTATGGCAACAAAATAAAAAATATTTCTTGAACCGATATCGTCATTTAAAAATGTTATGACATAAAACGTCAGCAGGAAAAAAAATATTTTAACTTAATAATTTTTTTACATTTATTTGGAAGAGAGAACAAAGCCCAAATTTGACTAGAATCTATAGTACACTTTTATGGCAACAAAATAAAAAAATATCCATGAACCGATATCGTCATTCAAAAATGTTATGACATAAAACGTCAGCAGGAAAAAAAATATTTTAACTTAATAATTTTTTTACATTTATTTGGAAGAGAGAACAAAGCCAAATTTGACTAGAATCTATAGTACACTTTTATGGCAACAAAATAAAAAAATATCCATGAACCGATATCGTCATTCAAAAATGTTATGACATAAAACGTCAGCAGGAAAAAAATAATATTTTTATTACATTTATTTGGAAGAGAGAACAAATCCAAAATTTGACTAGAATCTATAGTACACTTCTATGGCAACAAAATTAAAAAATTTTCATCAACCGATATCGTTATTTAAAGGTTTTATGACAAAAATCAACAATTTTGTGAAGCTAGCACTCCAGAACTGAGGCCACCCGCAGTACTTTACTTTTGCTTTACGCAACCTGCATAACATAGTTTTAGTTTTATTTGGTGATTTCGGAGACCGTTGGTAGCCCTGGAGTAAATAGTGCTGGGCTCTCAGTGCTGGAGTGCTATCTTCACAGACGTCGCACGCAAGTGTTTGTTTACTTGCTGTGTGAGGTAAGGAATGAGTATGATGAGTATGTATGTTGCGGACTCGTTTGTGATCTTTTGTGTCGGTGTATGACAGACTTCATTGAGTGACAAGGTGTGTCCAACATATTTTGATATATAGATTGATATAGGCTAATTAGCCTGTTTTTTACTATTAATATAACTGTGTTATTTTCCAAATTTCATTATGACTGTTATGGAGTTTTGGGGATGTACATTTTTGGCATTTGGTCCACCATTGGCCATGTTTTGCTTTACTATAGCCAAAGACCCGATACGCATTATAATTCTTATACTAAGTGCATTCTTTTGGCTACTTGCATTATTATTATCATCCCTACTCTGGATTGCTGTTGTTCCACTGAAAAAACAGTTAGCATTTGGACTGGTGTTTTCTGTGTTATTCCAAGAATTGTTTCGATTCCTTATCTATCTGCTACTGCGAAAGGCTGAAGGTGGATTGAAGAAAGTGTCGGACAGCTCAACTCTACAGCTCGTCGAGAATAAACATATTCTCGCTTATGTAGCTGGCCTGGGCTTTGGAGTAATCAGTGGTGCATTCTCAATACTGAATGTATTGGCCGACACTTTGGGTCCTGCGACAATGGGGCTGAAAGGTGGCTCATCAGTCTTCTTCATAACGTCGGCTTCAATGGCTTTGTGTTTTACCTTGCTTCATACGTTCTGGGGAGTCATCTTCTTCTCTGCTCTCGACCATAAGAACTATATCCATATTAGTTACGTAGTGGCCAGTCACATGCTGGTGTCGTGCCTTACACTTTTAAATTATTACGAATTTTATGTAGCTTCAATTGTTCCTGCATATCTAATAATGGCACTCACTGGATTGTTGGCATATAAAGTTGTAGGTGGCACATTTGTAAAACTCAGATCCAGTTTTAGCATATCGAATTGATTTTCAAGAAATTAAAACTTGTTTACTTAAATGAGTAAAAACATGATATAAATGTAACATACCATCCTGCATAGTTTGTAAGCAATTTATTGAACTGTGTACAACCACAAAAGAAATGGATTTGAAAAAGCAATGTTGATTTGCATGATGAGAATTTGAGGAACTAATTTAGTTCCTCGTCGTATTAAGATTAACAATGGTCCGATGACAGTGACTCGTGTTTTCCGTGTCTGAATGGAACGGTGGTACTGTACAGTAAAAATACTTTCCTGCATAAACAGGATAGAAAATGTTTAAAGTACTATGTATGTAACTAACCATCTCTGGAGCATAAACCCAATGAAATTATTGTAAATCATGTAGGTAGAGGGAGCAAGAGCGACAGAAGTGAACAAAGTGATGCTATTAGAGATGGCAGTGTATTGTGTAATAATGGCTGTGTTATGTGTATTCTGTAACTTAATGTACTCTAAGTTCACATGGTTCTTCTCCTCAGTACCACCCAATGTTTTGCCATAAGCAAAGCATATGATTTTACAATTAATATCGGTGGACTTGCAGACCTGTATGGTTTTCTTTCAACAATTATCATTTCCTGGACAAAAGATAGTTGCTTAAATATAATGACCTGAATATTACCTTATAAAACTTTTTCTGATCAACTCACTATGGCCAAACTTATTGAGGAACCCCCCCCCCCCCTACCCGTCCACACAAAATAAATCTTGATCGAACGCTGCCAAAATTTAGCAGACAGCGATATTGTTTGCTTCTTGGTCTTATTATTCTCTGCTGACACCAAGATCAACATGTATGGAAATCATTCAATAGTAGGTACTTGATTTAAAAAAACATTTTTAATTGCATTAATGTGTAATTAAAGTGGTCTTTAATGTGGGAATGGTTATTGAATGTATCGTGTGTTAGTATTAAGAAAAATTTGTATAATATAAATAATACACTTATCAATTGTAGCTGGTATACAAAAATATTGTCTATTTATTACAAGTAACATTTAGTGTCCACACTATAGCCAAAGCATGCCATGACATTAAAATCATCATTACCTGCTCGGCTACATTAAATCCAAATAACTTTCACTAATTTGTAAGAAGCTCCTTAGATAATGTTAGCTGTATTAATCAATGTCAACATTATTGTATACATAGTAGTACCTACATCAAAATGATATCATATGATCAATATAGAAGCAGAACAATGAAGTGACAGTGAGGCCACCAACAAGCAACAACCACTCAACTCAAACTCAAATGCTGGGACTGGAAAAAGTAAATGTTTACATTGCAAAGCATGTGGTGGAGAATTATGAAACAAGCTCCTTGCCAGAAACGCAAAGTATCAAACCTCGTTGAAAACGTTTAATCCACATTTCTTTTGGTACCAGAATTCTGGTCCTGATTTGTAGGCTGCTACTAGGATCCATGGTACTTGCTTGGTTACCTCACTACATTAGAAGTGCTGTATACATGTTTAAATACCACACATTTGTACAAAATCACAATGAATGTTGAATAGTATAATTTATATGCAATTGGAGGCAGGTATTCTAGTTTACCCTACTTGAAAGGGCCAAATATTTATTTTTCAAGTAACACGCATAATTTTTGTTAATTGACAATTCTTTGTATTTTACATTAATAATAATATCTACTACAAACAATAAATGCATTGACTTTTTAATTCCTCACATGTTTGTTATCTAAAGCACCTCCTATTAGGGATGTCACTTTTACAATTCTGAATATGGTAATTATACTGGTCAGTGCTAAAAGTTAAGTTGGAAGTCAACAAGGCAGGAAAATACAGAACATTGTCTGCCAATATCAGCAGATTGATAGTAGTTGACTCCACCTAGTAGTCAAATGCGCTGTACGTATTCTCTCATAAAAAGAATGAACTACTGTATCAATCGTTACATGATCACTATGCTCAGCCTGCTAAACCAATGACAATTTCTTTCAAATGATAATGGATTATACATAGGGATGGCACTTTTACCGGTTCTGGAAAAATCGGTAAATTTACCGGTCAGCGGTAAATTTTGAAAAATGATGGTAGATACCAAATACAAAAATGACCCTACTTTATTATTTGACTCATTTACAAAGATTACCGCAGTCATAACAATAAGTACTCCATATTGATAAGGGATGATATAACCGAATATAATTGATTCGACCAATCTAGTGTAGGCTATGCCATGCCTGTGTTATTCTCCCATAAGAGGAATTGTCGACCACCAATTTGATCAAGTTACAATCTGTGTCTGCTAAACAAGCAAACCTGAAAAGAGATTCCGACATTGGAAGTAATCCTATATGGTTGGAGTTATCATTCTGAATGATTGAAGACAACCAAAAATCAACGTAAAATATGCCTAACTGCTAGGGGTGTGCGAAGCTTCGAAATAATCGAAGCTTCGACTTCGACTTCGAAACTCTTTTTTCCAAAAAACGAAGCTTCAAAAATGTTCGAAGCTTCGATTTGCGTCTTCAAACTTGGCGCGACTTTCGAGGTAAATATATTTTCGTGTAGTTGGTACTTCCGAAGTCGAGAAGTTTTTGCGGTCGGCCATCTTGGTTTTAACGTCGACACTTGCTGTCACGCTGTGCTTACTTGAAAAGGTTATGTGCCGTGTTTATTTTCGGAGATTTTAGAAATATAATGGATTTATCCGACGAAAACGAAGATGAAGTAGGCCTACTAGTGGAGGATGGTAGTTATTCAGTTCAAGTTTAATGTTTTGTTCCAAATTCTGATTTTTTTGAGTGAAATCAAAATCTTCGACTTCGACTTCGACTTCGGAATTTTAGGAGGTCAAATCTTCGACTTCGACATCAAAAATCCACCTTCGCACACCCCTACTAACTGCTAATGTTGTCACACTGAAGTTTACTTATAGTTTTTACTTAAAATGTGATATCTCCATTCATACATTGGAAAGGATAAAAAAAACAAAATTTACCATTTTTTTACCGGTATTTTATTAATTGGTAAATTTACCTTAATTTACCGGTAAATTTTACCAGGTGCCATCCCTAATTATACATGTTAGTTATTGTTCTGTAAATTATCGAGCCAGGCCACCAGAAAATAAAATAAATACCTACTACAAGCACCAACGTTAAATTTATAGTGATGAGGTCAATTCCAACTTAGATTTTGATAACTCATATTTTCAACAGGTAGGTAATTACCTATATATTTTTGACCAGCAAATTTACCATAATTTATCAAAAACCATCCCTATACTTACCTCCTATAGGCTTGGGCAAAATATATTAAAAGCCGCATCCTTAAGGGGATCACTAGTTGAAATAATAGTTGTATGTCTTACCAAAAAGTTCTATTTTAATATTCAGCGATCGAACTGCAGACAAAGTACGATGACAAGTCAGCTTCCCGCTAATCACATCACCTGAAAACATAGGATCTAATCAGTGCTGGAGAACAGATTTTATTTTATAGCACGGAAACTAGTACGTATGTTGCTATGAACCACCACTTGACTAATTTATTACGCGTGTTTTCTTTAAAAATAGAGCAGAAACTACTAACTAGACAGTCACTTCCATTAGTTTGCATACCAGTTTACCAACATGGGGATTTGGCTGCAAACTTTTGAATGTCACTCTATAGGCTGTTCAATTTACGCTTACAACGCCGTTAGGGTGTAACTAAGCAGCACCATCCAGACCTTCCATCTGAATTCACACTTTGCCAACCTAAACTCTCCAAATAAAATCCGCTAACTTGAATGTGCCACCTAGTTCTAGCTGATTTTCATTTTGTTGTGTTGGTGCTAGCGTAGTACATCATTTTCGTTGCCATCTTCACCACCATAATCATTGTACAGAAGATTTGAACAAACTGTACACAGCCAGTTTACTGTAAAAAGAAGTCAATTACCTAACTGAACATTTCTGTTCATTACATATTTTGGTATCAAACTCCATTTGACTCGCAACAAAATCAACACAGAAACGATGAGGAAAGATTAAATAAAATATGCTAATTTTGCAAATGTACAAGGAACTACACTTTTAATTGTAAAAACATATTACATTTTGTTCAGCATAGCACTAGGTACCTTGTTTATTTTGAAATAATGAAGTGTAAATAGTAAGTTGCCTTCAAAAAAAAGGCAACTATCAATATAGGTGTAAATAGTTTTGTTTGGACTCGAGCTACTTTCCTTACTTTAGTGCCAATGACATAGGTAGATATTGATTATGAAATACATTTGGCAAACCCTAGATTTTTAAAGGGGCTAGTCCTTTCCATTCTGTATTTTCATTTTTTATAATTTTAATGTTGCACTGTTCTGAAACCCTCCCCCCCCCCAGCATTCCCAGCACTCCCAGCATTTACCTCTCGACTCTGGAATAGAGGTCCAGACAATTACCGCTGACCGTTCTCTGTTTTTAATCCTACCTACTAATCCAAAAAATATGAACATTTCATCTCCCATGCAGTATAACTAGACCCCACTAATTACTAAATCCGCTGCTATAATCTTTATAAGTTAAACGGCATCAAACAAGAACAAAACTTGAAACAAAAAAACAATGAAATGAATAATAACTCACCAAGCTTGACACAGATTGGTTCCTCTAAAAAGAAAACAATCTGTTTCCAATGTGTTGGTGTAGCATGAGGTCCTGTGGAGAAGGCAACCGGTGACGGAAGGTCAAAGAAGACGTCAAAGTAACCGACAAGAGCCATCAACGAGTCGTCACGGCTCGCTTCAAGCTTGAAGTCAGTGGAGAAGTCAAGATTTTGAGTTGTGCATTTATGTAGATCTAGATCTATTAGGATCGACGGCTTTGTGATGATCTTCTCACTGTCGACGATTATATCCAGGGGTTCTTGGAGGACTTCTTGTCGTAAGCAATTCATCCGATACCCGTAAACGTCACTCCAGATGCCAATGTCTTCTTGATGAAGGTCTGTTAGAGAATTAATGATAACCAAGTTAGGATTATTGACAACGAGTCAATGGAAACTAAAATCCAAGTAATTTGAACTGCAAAGAAAAATACATAACTCCAATGCTTAGAAAAAATAAAAACAACTCAAGTTGTTTCAGCTAGACCTTTTTAAACTATACTATTTAAGTAAAGACATTTCACTCATTTCATGAATTGAAAGTTAATTTCAAGTAATTGACTGAGCATTTGATGCAAAAACTAATTTATAATTTAATTTATCAACACAACAACAACGCTCTACAGGTCTGACAAAAGCTCCTTCGGCTACAAAGATGTACTATTACGTATTACCTTTGTCTGCAAGGCCCACTAAACTCAGAGAACATCTATTCGGTAGTAGTAGTCCGCCCTCGACTAGGTGGTGATCTCTGGCATAGATGAGGCTGTCCAGCATGCCTTCATAGAGCAAGAAATATCCCATCCACTCCGATACAATCACATCCACTTTGTTCACTGGTAAACTTGTGTCTTCCAATCGCCCCTTGATGAGATTAACTTTGTCAGACAAGTTGTTTTCTCTGGAAAAAAAAGTATGTATAGGTAAGTTATGTAGGTAGTATATAGGGTTGGTTGCCAACTTTACAAGAGTTGAATTCCGGACAATGTAGTTCTAAAATTCTCTGGGAATAAAATATTCTCACAATACGGTATTTTGGGGAAGCACGGATGCGTACGAAAATACGATCTCGCAGGAAACCAATGGGGGGTCTGGGGGAGGGCCCCCCAGCACCATGCGGGTCCGGGATGCGGGTTTATGAGTTCTGGACTACAATATTCGTCAATGTGATATTTGGGAACTCTGAAAATTTCTCTATAATTATAGCAAAAAGACTTGAATTTAGCTCTATAATAATTAGATTGTACTCATAATATTATTGTTTTTATTGTAATTATCATTGATTATTGAATTAAAGCGTTAGTTTCATGGAACAATTGAACAATTCCGGACAGTATGCTGTCCGGAATGAGGTAATTCCGACATCCGGACAATGTTGGCCAATTCCGGAGTGTCCGGAGAAATTCCAGACAGTTGGCAACCCTATGTAGGTAAGAGTTGCATTTGATGATGTTGAATTCTTGTGTGATAAAGACTCAGGTAGTTCAATAAATCTGATAGGCTGTTAAATGTAAGATCGCACCATCAGAAGTCAGTCTAAGCGATATCATTGCCTCACTCTAGTAGGTGACCTCACATTTCAATGATAATAACAAGCTTTGATTGGTTACGTATGGGACATGACCAGCAGTCATTCAAATTTGGTCAACGTTCAATTTATGTTTGGCCGAGTGAGTGTACATTTCTCTGTATTGTAATAATATGCATTTAAAAAAATATGGTGATTACTGATCATTTTGTGCAAATAATTTTGCAAATTCATTTTTAGTTAAAAAACTTTAAATAAATTATATATTTTTAATTTTTTTTTAATTGATATTTTCAATGAAATAAAGAAGTCTTGCACTCATTTGATTCTTTTTTAAAACCCTCCCAATGTTAATAAACAATATCACATCACATCACATTAAAAATCAATTTTCCCAATTTCGTCCACATTTCTGCTAGGTATTAAAAAAAATACAGTGACTACACACTTTTTAGCCTTGCCTAAAGAAAAAAAAAATTAATTAAGAAAAAAAACTAGATTAGTACCTGACAATGTCCATAGCGCGGTAGATTATATCCGACTGGTCAATGCCAATAACCCTTTCGGCGCCAGCTGTAGCAGCGAACATCGAGAGAATGCCAGTGCCACATCCAAGATCAAGCACTGTCCGGCCTTGAATAAGCGCTGTATTGTTGACGATCGCGTCCCTGTAACTCGTGGTCCTCACTCGATCCGAGAGCATCTCCTTGTGGATGCCGACGTGAGCGTACGTGGTGAAGTACCACTCGTCGTCGTGAAGGCTCACGCTCTTCACACACTTCTCCTTCGGAATCTTGGCAGCATCGTCGTCGCTGCTTACGAGGTTCTGAGTTGTTACACACATCTGCCTCATGTCTTCTAGCAAGCTGCTTATGGCGGTGTCTTTCTCATGAACCTACCGAAAGTGAAACAAGAGTAGGGATGGCACTTTTACCGGTTCTGGAAAAATCGGTAAATTTACCGGTCAGCGGTAAATTTTGAAAAATGATGGTAGATACCAAATCATGATTATACCAAATACAAAAATGACCCTACTTTATTATTTGACTCATTTACAAAGATTACCGCAGTCAGAACAATAACAATAATCAATGTTAATAATGACGATACCTACTCCATATTGATAAGGGATGATATAGCCGCATAGCATTGATTCGACCAATCTAGTGTAGGCTATGCCATGTTGCCTGTGCTATTCTCCCATAAGAGGAATTGTTGACCACCAATTTGATCAAGTTACAATCTGTGTCTGCTAAACAAGCAAACCTGAAGAGAGATTCCGACATTGGAAGTAATCCTATATGGATGGAGTTATCATTCTGAATGATTGAAGACAACCAAAAATCAACGTAAAATATGCCTAACTGCTAATGTTGTCACACTGAAGTTTACTTATAGTTTTTACTTAAAATTTGATATCTCCATTCATACATTGGAAAGGATCAAAAAAACAAAATTTACAATTTTTTTTACCGGTAAATTATTAATCGGTAAATTTACCGGTAAATTTACCTTAAAGGAGAACAAAATAAGTTTAGTGATATTTCAGTGTCAGAATGTTGTATGTGTTCATATAACATAGACATGCTTGTTGGTTATGAAAAAAAATCGTAACACATCTTGGCAGACGTTCTTACGCAACGCTACGAGAACGATGACGTCACTGGGGCGTCGCAAGTGTGGCTATGCATTGGTTATATGGGTGCCGCGTGAGTTCGTATGCATGCATGCAAGTCAGTCTATATTCATTCATGCACTAACTTATGATGTACAATGCAATTTAAAGATCTAATATTAGTATCATACTATTTCATAATGCCAAAGTGTCTTGTTTACAGCTGTAATAGTAAGGAAAAGGCATGCACGCCATCGCCGCGAACACCGATTCCCTAATAGAAAGAAAGCGCCGAAACGATTCACTGTTTTGAAAGCTAAATCCAAAGCTCATTCAAAGCTTCCTTCGTCTCAAAGTATTAGTGTTATACAAACTGATTGATCTTATGATATAAATGATTAAATTATCACGTTCACATAGATGGGTTTATAGATACGCATTCTATTACCGTCTTACCTCGTCAATTGTCTCACTTTCCCGACGACACAAACATTCACTCAACAAACACTCAAAATCACTCGACATTGGTTGCGTTATTTTAGTTTCATTATTCCATCTTCAGAATGTTTTACGAGTTAAACATAAAAATGCTTGTAGGTAATAAATTTAGATGAGATCATTACACACTTGAGAAACTTGCATGCGTAGCTCTCAGGAATTTGACGCCTCACCCAAGCAATGCACCCAAGAGGCCCTGATATGTTTATGAGTTGTAGGCGTAAGTTTTTTCGTCACATGAAAATCAGTCGAGTTCCTGCAGTCACTGAGTCAGGATGTGAAGAAAGTGTAATTCAAATATATAATATTAGTATAATCCGATTTAATAATGACTCAGTGTTCGTTTTAGGGTTTTAATAACAGAAAAGTAAGTGCCTCGGTCGGGTATCATCCCGCAACCCAAATAAAAATAGATCACCTTAACTATCGGAAAGTGAACGCAAGATTTGGATGTTTAGTTTAGACGGGACACGGAAGAAGAAGCATCAGATAGTGAGGACTCCGTTAACGATCAAACAGACAGTGAAAATGACAGTGACAGTGATAACTACTCCACATTTATTTTATTTTGTATTTTGGTGCTGTTTGTCCACCCTGTTTAGATTGTGCCGTGAATGTGGGGCACTCGTTGTAAAAACTAAGAGGTGGAGTCGAGGGGCTATGCTAGGGGTGACGACCACGTGTGAAGCAGGTCATAAATTACACTAGCGATCTCAGACTATGAAGGGCAATCAACCCAAAGGAAATTGTTTTTCACGCACTACTTTCAACAAATTAAAATGTATTTTCAAAACGAACTTGAAAATGTGTGGATGGAACAGAAACAGTAAGTACAGTACCTACTTGCAAAATAATTAAAATAATAAAAAGGGGTTTTTAGTGACATAATCAAATTGCCGTCTAACCGTACCAATGTTTCACTTTCCTGAGAATACAAACATTCAAAATCACTCGGCATTGGTTGCACATTCCACTGAACATTCCACTGTTGCACTGAACAGTGATATCGTTCTCGTCCACTAAAACAACACTGTCTAGATCAGTCTATGCATATTCTGGTTCAAACTGATGCGGTAATATAGTTGTCTCTACTCATTATCCTATTGTATAGTGAACGGTTCACAGCACAGCAAGAATAATGCAGTTAGCGTATTAGAAATTAGTTCACAAAATAAATGCACAATATGAGACACAGAAGTGTTTCTACGTCTCGTGTTGGACACGAACTGCATGTGCGTTGCGTAAAGAACAGATGAGTGTCACACTTGATTTTGTTTATAGCCATGTGCTCGGCCGCGCTGCGACTCATGACTCAGAACACATGGCCGCGCACCACGTACGTCACGCATGAGATGAATATTCGTTGCGCGCTACATGAAATAAATCATAAAAAAATCAGGAATTTTTTTAA
Organism: Leuctra nigra; assembly: GCA_934045905.1. Lineage (NCBI taxonomy): Eukaryota > Metazoa > Arthropoda > Insecta > Plecoptera > Leuctridae > Leuctra > Leuctra nigra. The sequence goes on from OW203764.1 coordinate 27,113,733, forward strand.
AAATATGCGGTTTTCACTAAAATTCATAGAAATAAATATTACATTGCATACTTCTCGTATTTAACGTATTTTGTTCTCCTTTAATTTACCGGTAAATTTTACCAGGTGCCATCCCTAAACAAGAGTATTCAATACTGGAAACTGCTACACTACAGTACAGTTTGGTTAGGACATGCTCCCTTCTCCTCTACACTGTAGATTAGACCGTATTGTACTAATTAGGGATGGCACCCGGTAAAATTTACCGGTAAATTAAGGTAAATTTACCGATTATTAATTTACCAGTAAAAAAAATTGTAAATTTTGTTTTTTTGATCCTCTCCAATGTATGAATGGAGATATCAAATTTAAAGTAAAAACTAAAAGGAAACATCAGTGTGACAATATTAGAAGTTAGGCATATTTTACGTTGATTTTTGGTTGTCCTCAATCATTCAGAATGATAACTCCATCCATATGTCGGAATCTCTCTTCAGGTTTGCTTGTTTAGCAGACACAGATTGTAACTTGATCAAATTGGTGGTCGACAATTCCTCTTATGGGAGAATAGCACAGGCAGCATGGCATAGCCTACACTAGATTGGTCGAATCAATGCTATTCGGCTATATCATCCCTTATCAATATGGAGTAGGTATTGTCATTATTAACATTGATTATTGTTATCAGGGTTGGGTCATTACGCGTAGAATATTAATTTTCTACATACATGTAGAATAACACGTAGAATATGTAGAATATGTAGAATATTATTGTAGAATATTTTTTTTAGTGCCAGTGGATTGACGTTGGTAAAATTTGGAAAAGTTGGCAAAAACCAAAAATATATTATTTTACCATTAGATGCAATATTTTCAATACTTCAAAACTTCATGTAACTTTCTTATAACATATTAGAATCAACTAGATCTGACTCTGAGTCCATTGAATGATAACATCAACATGAATATAAATCCTGAATTCTTGAGATAGACACAAGAAACAAATTAAAATCATGGCCAAACTTAGCTGTAGAGCGGTCGAGTTCAAATCTTTTCTATTAATTCTACTCATATTCTATCTTGTATGAGATGGTCACAACCTTAATTTTGGCAAATTAGAGAGCAATCCTACTCTTAATTAATAAGCCCATTCATAGCACACTTCCCCTACGCTACTATAGGGAACATTCGATGATTTGAATGTATTGCAAGAATAGCCATTAATTAGCAAGATTGTAAAAAAATTTAATTTAAACATTTCAAAATAATTTCTAATTGAAACCATGTAGAATGGAATGGAATTTCTACTTTAAGTTGTGTGCATATTCTTAATGTTTGGATAATTGAGTAGATTACTGTAGGATTACAGCATCCAGCATACAGCAAGCAACTACCAAAGCATTACAGCAAGCAACTACCAAAGTCCCAATGAGATGATTGAGTATCACTCTGCGTTTTTTTATGTTAATATTTAATTTAGAAGAAAGAAATTGTAGTTTGTCTCTCTCGTATCAATAATTTGGTAGAGTTGTTATGTACCTACTAGCACAGACACTGTAGTACTTCATAGTAAAGTAAAAAGCTGTTATAATGAAAACAAATCAATAAAATGATCATTATAAACCAATTCAATATGTTTTTCATAAAAATAGTATTCTACGTGTAGAATATGTCATCTACATCCATATTCTACATTACATATTCTACGGTAGAATATACGCGTAGAATACCCATTTTCTACGCGGAATATTCTACTGACCCAACCCTGATTGTTATTGTTCTGACTGCGGTAATCTTTGGAAATGGGTCAAATAATAAAGTAGGGTCGTTTTTGTATTTGGTCTAGTCATGAATTGGTATCTGCCATCATTTTTCAAAATTTACCGCTGACCGGTAAATTTACCGATTTTTTCAGACCCGGTAAAAGTGCCATCCCTAGTACTAATAGTAATAAGTGTCAAAAAATACCTCCGGTAACCAAGCAGGGTTGCCAACTGTACCTACAGATTTTATCCGTAGGCACAGTCCAGATTATTAGATTATTATTGTTTAACGGCGCGTCAATGACGAGGTTATGCGCACATTAATTTTTACTTTAAACTTTGTTGATTATAAGTGGAGGACATGGGGAGGGGTCGACCTAATGGGCCCGATCCGGGGGATTCCAGCACTGGTGGGAAGGCCAGGCCGGAATGGGAACGGACCGGAGGGTGTGAGGATTCGGGCCGGCGGAACCCGATTTCAGGGGGATCACTATCTCGAGGGGGAAGGCCGGTCCGAAGGAGCCCAAATTCAAGGGAGGGCATGGTTAGGCCGACCCTGGCTGCTCTTTGTCTGGGCCTCACCACTGACCTGTCCGGCATGGGTAGCCCTTACACATGAGCATATTATGCTCGCCGGCGTAGCTGCAATGGATCATTGGCCAACCCAAACCCCACCACCGCGAAAAGGTGGCAGCCGTAGATGGGGGTACAGTCCATAATTAGACAACATTGTCTGTAGGAGGTACCTACACCGGAACTGCCTTTCTTTTATTAGAATTTATGAAAATATCAAATTATTACTACTTACTTACTAGTAAATCAAACTCAATTTTCAATTGTAATTAAATCTTATTTTCAACAACAATAGGTACCCTACTAGGTACCTACTGAAATAGATTTTGCAACAAAATCCAATTTTTGTGCTATTGTTGAGGTGTTCCTCTCCTAAGTTGACTAACCTGATTTGTAAGTGCTCGAATCCTTTGCTGGAGATCTGAGAAATGTTGTTCCGATAAAGTAATAAGACCACCTTCAGCATTCACTACATGATATTTGTTGTCTGGGGTTATTTCACTTTCACACTGGGAATGCTCATCAAAATCTGAAATAAAAATTCGTTGGGTAAGGATGGATGACACTCTTTGCTCAAGATGAAGGCCTATTTAAACATTAACTTTTCATTGTAGAAACAATTGAAAATGAGTGCGCTCAACTAGTAGATCACATTCACAACAAATGCTTGTCAAAGCCACAGCCGTCTGTACACTCGTTGTTTGTTTCTCCTCCTCGTGAGCTGCCTGTCGTCAAGAGTAAAAATTGTAGTTCCAAACCTGCCGTCCCTGGAAGGGGTCACTACCGTCGCGCATTTGAATAGCCAAGGCGATGGTGGAGACCCCTTCCCGGGATGGCAAGTGAGGAACTACAATTTTTACTTAGACGACAGGCAGCTCATGAGTGCTGTGGTCCAAGCAACAGCCAAGTATGACAAAGTATGACGTAATTGAAAGTATCATTTTCTAAAAGGTAGTCAGATTAGTTAACCAGTTGGCAGTTCATGATCACCTACCTATCATAAGCCACGGGTCATCAACTTGAACAGGCTGCAGGTATTCTTCTGATTCCCATGGCGGAGGATGATTTGAATTCAGTACAAAATCAGGTGCGACGTGATGGAGACGAATAAAATTTACAAGTTTGATAAATCCATAGCAATCCATTTTGAAGCGTGCCTTCAGCTGTACAAAATTTATGTGTTCGTCGCAGTGGGCGACTGCCGCTATCGACGTTTTGCTCACATGCGGACAGAATAAGCATGTTATCTGTAGGTCTGACGCTTCTTCCATATCACTCCAACCCTCAGAATCAGAGCTGTCAACAGCATCTCTGGGCCCTGTGTTACCACTGTCATTGGGAATCAATTCAGGGATGTCTGAAACAGAAACATAACCTAAAAAACAAGGCAATTCAGAGCCACCCGCAGAGGTTAGGGAAATGTAATGTAACTGCTTTACATACCATCGTTAGTAGCCATCGAAAAATGAACACTAATTTGCAAAATATACCCCTTCAACCTACTGTCTTCAGTTAAAAGACAGAAATAAATGCCAACAAAGAAACACAAATCGCCACACTTGCTTCACTTGTTCGGTAAACCATCAGCAGGAAACAGGAAACGCGGCAAAATACAGTAGGGCGTACTGGCGGCAAAATATGAACCAATAGTTCTATACAGCTTCAAATGTATGACAACTTGAATAAAGTAAAATCATGAAAATAAAATATTAATTCAACATTTCAATAATATAATATTTTGTATAAAGCCCCATTTACACGGTGCACTTTCTTGAACAACTTCTGTGCCACAGAGGTTCTGCTCATGCGCAGTGTCACTTTTGAGATGATAAAGGGAATCTGCACATGTGCAGAACTTCTGTGACACAGAAGTTCTCCAAGAAATTGCAGGGATGCCCAAGTAGATTTTCCGAAAATATTTTTTGTTGAAATGTACGACTTTTATTAATTTTTTCAACATTTCAATTATATTTTTATGTAAAAGTTTCATCAATTAATGTCTTGTAACTTGCAACTCTCCAATTATATTGAGTTTTCAATATGATGTCTTCGGAAGATTAAGAAATTTTAACACAGGAGGTATAGGAAAATTATTTAGAATTTGGCGCCTAACTTTTAAAAACGTACGGCTAGGTGTATATAAAAATCTTAATAAATACCGCTATGTCTAATACACATAATATGTATTAGTTTTTGGAAAAAATCTATCGGTGGAAAATAGTTTAAATCTAATATTTACTAGGAAAATTACCGTGTTTTTTCGACTTATTATGTTAAAGATAGGGCTAACTCAAATTTATAAAGTGATATATCTTGGAAATTAGTTCGGCTACCCCACTTTTTCTTGCGTTTATATGGTGCACAAGGAAATTATCTATTAAATAAGCATATTAATTCAAATATCTATCGGAGACCTCTACTTGGGAATCCCCCCTTAAGCTTAAAATACTATCATAAATAAATAATAAGAACACCACCTCCTTCAAGCACTCTCTCTGTTCACGGTTGGCTATGGTTCAAGAAAGGAACAAAGAGAGTGCTTGAAGAAGCTGGTGAAAGTGGTGAATAAAAAGTAAATAATTTAAAAAAAACTTATTTACATTTTTTTGGAGAACTTAAAAAAAATAAGCTTTCAAAATATTTTCAGTCCAGTGACATGAGGTGCACAAGTAATCTAATTTCATTTTATCAACCTTCTGCAGTGTGATGAGTGATGACAACTGCAAACTTATAAAGCAAGCGTTACTACTTACCTACTTCGGTTCTCTTTTGGCTTTTCTCTGTGCATTTTTTGTTTGTTTGATTTTTTTGTAGGCAATGCCCGTCACACCATTCAACCACTCAATCTGAAAATTTTCATACACACTAACATCATAAGAGCAGTTCCAGGTATAGTTTTTGAACGAGATCCTGCAAGCAGTGGTTAATTTGTAAAATAATAAGTGGGCGGACGCTCGGTGATGTCAGGGAAACATATTTGCTTAAGAAAACAATGGGAGGTTTGGGGGGAGGGCCCCCCAACATAACGCGGGTCCGGGGCGCATAGGCCCGGGAAAATTTTGAATTTCAGGACCAAATTTGTTGCCTTTCTACGCGATTTGTCCACAATTTTAAGACAATTTTTACTTCGTTGAAACATAAGTGGGCGGACGGCGTCCACCCTGAAAAAAGAGTGAGGGGACACGTCCGCCCTCGTCCGCCCCAAAATTAACCACTGTGCAATTGGTTGAAAATTAAAAATGATACTATCTTTTGGATTCATCAACTTCAAATTTTGCATTGGTCATCGAGACCACAATTTTAGGCGATTTCGACAATAGCAGACACATTAAGTATATCGAGAGTAATTGTCATATTATGGACATTTTATGCTTGTTTTGAAATATGTTAAATTTATTTAAAGAAGTCTAAAGACCAATTTATAGAGCCACGATTAGGATATGGTTTTATTTTGTCTGAAATTTCATTTTTAAATTAACAGATTTTGTTTTTTGGTGGTTTTATGAATCAGTCAAAACTTCGAAATTAAATACACAACACGAATTTTGCAGTGAAAAAGTTATATTTTATTGGAATTCTGTTAATTTCGCCTTTATTTCGCAAATAAACACTGATTTCGCTGTTATTTCTGATTATTGGCCAATTTCGTTTTATGTCGCGATTCAAATTTAACTTATTTGGGTAGTATATTCAATAATTTGCAAAGATATTGCAAAAAACTACCACATTCTAACATTTCGTGATATTTTCAATCACCATATAAACGTGGCTCTACCAATTTATCACTGCATCTTTGAAGCATTTCTTTTTTTCTTCCAAGGTCTGAAGCAGATAATTTTACACGCAATTTACCATTCACATGTGATACGAAGGCTCTTTTAATAATGCGTTACACAGAGCGTTTTCCTAAGATTATGATCCGTTTTAATTCTCACCACTCTAATTTATTATAATGAATTTGCAATATCTAAGTTCTAATGTGTTCTTTTACTAAGAGCCAATTTATGTATTCAATGATAATGAAGAAAAAAAAGAAAAAAAAAGATGGCGGACGAAGTGTGTGTGAGTTCAGGGCAGGCAGTCAAAAAAGTAGTGAAAAGAGGATATAAGTGCCCTTTGTGCAATATTGGAGTGATTGGAGGGTTGAGGTGCGAGTTGTGCCAGGTTTGGTACCATTTTCGTTGTGTGGGAGCGAAGAAGTCAGGCTACAAGGATGGTGAAAAGAGTGGCTGGGAATGTGGCTGTAGAAGTGAGGTTAGGAAGAGCAGCATGCAAGAAAAAGGCAGTGAGGTGAATGGAGTTACCAGTGTTAATGAAGAAGAAGAAGTGAATGAAGAAGAAGTGAAGAAGTGTGATAATGAAGAAGTGGACCAATGTGCAAAGCAATCTGACATGGGTGGTGAGAGTAATGGCAAAGAAATTAGGCAAAAGGAAGTGCTCAGTGGTGCAGGCGGGAAAGGTGCTTCCCAAATGGGAAAAGGAGTGATAGGTAGATACAAAATAGGAATAAAGATCTACAGAGAACATCAGATGAGGAAAGAGTACAAAGGTATTGTGAAGAGAATCATGAAATCATGTAGAAATGTGGCAGGCCAGTTAGCTGGGACCAAGAAAAGGCTCCTTGAGATGGAAGAGAAGTACGAAGAACTAAAACAATGGATGACAAAAGACTACAGGATCACGATCCCGGCCGCGATGCAGACAGAAGAAGTGGAGAACAACGCTGAAGAGAGTCTGAACGTGACACAGACGGAAGAGGTGGAAAACAACATAGAAGAGATCCCGAATGTGACGCAGGTCAATATAGTGGAGTTGTACTCAGCGGACCAGAAAGACATGACACAAGATGAGAGCATCCAACAGGAGCAAGTAACACCATGCCACTCTGGACGCAGCTGCATCAAGGCCCTGCTGATCGGTGACATCAGTGGAGGAACAGGTACTGGTTTCTGCGGCGAGGATGATTTCCGAGCGGACACATTCCCCGGAGAGATCCCGGCCGCGATGAGTGACATCGGTGACATCAGTGGAGGAACAGGTACTGGTTTCTGCGGCGAGGATGATTTCCGAGCGGACACATTCCCCGGAGAGATCCCGGCCGCGATGAGCATCCAACAGGAGCAAGTAACACCATGCGACGCTGGATGCAGCAGCATCAGGGCCCTGCCGATCGGTGCCATCAGTGGAGGAACAGGTACTGGTTTCTGCGAGGATGATTTCCAAGCGGACACATTCCCCGGAGAGATCCCGGCCGCGATGAGCATCCAACAGGAGCAAGTAACACCATGCCACACTGGACGCAGCTGCATCAAGGCCCTGCTGATCAGTGACATCAGTGGAGGAACAGGTACTGGTTTCTGCGGCGAGGATGATTTCCGAGCGGACACATTTCCCGGAGAGATCCCGGCCGCGATGAGCATCCAACAGGAGCAAGTAACACCATGCGACGCTGGATGCAGCAGCATCAAGGCCCTGCTGATCGGTGACATCAGTGGAGGAACAGGTACTGGTTTCTGCGGCGAGGATGATTTCCGAGCGGACACATTCCCCGGAATCAGCACAAGGGGCCTGGCAGAGGAAGTGGAGAAATATGTAATCCGGGATACACCGAAGAATGTTGTGCTGTTTGTTGGGAATAGGGACATGAGGGATGGGAAGGATATGACAGAGATACTAGAGGATACCCGGCACTTGATAAGAGCAGCCGAGAGAAAGTTTGGCCCAGAAGCAAAACTGTTCTTGTCAGGGATGCTGACATCTCGTGGCATATGGCCCAGAGAGGTTAATGCTAAACTCAGGGACTTATGCCACGAAACAGGGGTGTGGCACATAAGTGGAATGAGAGCCAAACTTGAAGAAAGGAGATGGGAGTGGCACCAAAGCATTGGAACCAGCTTGCGAAAGACCATTGAGGAGAAAACTGATAGGCAAAAGGCAGTGGGTTTTTGGAGTCGAGTGGTGTGGGGGAAGCCAGCGTAGGACCTGACAGAGTGGGAAAGATAGTAGGAAAGGAGAACAGAAGAAAACAGTCGATGAAGAAGAGGAGGAAGGGTGATGCGATTAAGATTGGTACACTGAACATCGTGACATTAAATGGTAAAATTGAAGAGATAATAGACATGATGGAGGAAAGAAGAATAGAGATTTTGGGCATCAGTGAAACAAAGTGGAAAGGAGTGGGCGAGAAGGATTGTAGAGGAGGATATAAGCTATTCTGGTCAGGGGGGATTGCGGGAAGAAATGGAGTGGGGTTTATGGTTGGCCCGAGTCTGAAGGAGTTAATTGTTGAAGTGGAAAACCATAGTGAAAGAAGCATCAAAGCTAGCCTCTTAATGAAGAACAAGGTGAAAATCGACATAATACAAGTGTATGCGCCACAGACAGGACGGCCAGCAGCGGAGAAGGAGATCTTCATCCAGGAGCTGGAGAGCAACATCACATCCAATGCCATAATAGTGATGGGGGATTTTAACGCGCAGATTGGGGAGGACAGGACAGGAGTTGAAGGGGTCATGGGGCACCATGGATGGGGAAAGAGGAATGTAGATGGAGAGAAGATGTTAGAAATGTGTGGAAGAAGCGGACTGCAAGTGGGAAACAGTATGTTTCAGAAGGAAAAAAGAAAGAAGATTACACGATATGGACACGGCGAAGAGGCGACCGAGTCCGTTATAGATTTCATATGTGTGGGGAATGAGTTACGGAGATTCTTGGAGGATGTTGAGGTTATCCCTTCAGTGGCTCTAGATAGCGACCATAGACTTCTAGTGGGAAAGTTTAACTTCAAAAAAGATAGACCAACCAAGAAGAGAAGCAAAAAGAATGGCAGAATAAGAGTGTGGAAGCTGCAACACGGTACAGTACAACAAGAGTTTAGAGAGAAGATAGCTAGTAAAGAGAGAAGAGGAGAGGTTGGACTGGTGGAAGTGGAATGGCAAGCATTTAAGAAGGTATTTGTTGACTGTGCAGAGGAAGTCTGTGGGCGATCAAGTGGGAAAAGCAAGAAGAAGGAAACACCATGGTGGAATGAAATAGTCCGAGAAGCAGTGCATCAGAAGAGAACCGCCTGGCAGACGTACGAGGCCGATAGATCTACCCTCAACAAGGCCGAATACCGAAGGTGGAAAATACGAGTAAGAGAGACAGTAGAAGAAGAAAAGAAGAAGTCCATGGAAGAACTTGCTGGTAAACTAGAAACGGATTTTGAAGGCAATAAAAAGATGCTTTATGGCATAATAAAGGAAAAGAGGACAAGAAAAGTTGGACAGGCATGCATGGTGGATGCTTGCGGAGGATTGATCAATGACCCAGTAGAAGTACAGGCACTGTGGAAAGAGTACTTCAAGGAACTACTGAATGTTGATGGAGTGGCACTACCAGAAAGTAGTAGAATACTACAGAGTGAGAACGAGGAAGAGGAGGAGTGTGCTTTGAGAGAGGGAGAAGTGGAGAAAGCGCTAAACGAGATGAAGAATGGTCGATCACCCGGAATAGATGAGATAACAGTGGAGATGGTAAGAGCTGCTGGGGAAATTGGAAAAAGATGGTTGTTTCGAGTAATGAGTGCGGCATGGAAACAGAGGACCATACCGGACGATTGGAGAAAGGGAGTGATTGTACCGATCTACAAAAAGGGTGACAGGAAGAAGTGCAGCAACTACAGGGGAATTACTTTGATGTGTCAGTGTGCCAAAGTATTCGAAAAAGTGGTGGAATTTAGACTGAAAGAAGTAGTAGAGGAAAAGCTCAGGGAGGAACAATATGGGTTCAGGCCAGGTAGATCAACCATTGATCCAATATTCACTATCCGACAAGTCATGGAGAGAAAGTGGGAGAGTGGAGAAAAACTGTACATGGTTTTTCTAGACTTGGAAAAGGCCTACGATCGCCTACCAAGGAAGAAAGTATGGGAATGTCTGAAGCGGAAGGGGGTGGGATTGGGTCTGATTGAGAGAATCAAGAGCACATATGAGAAGAACGAGAGCTGTGTACAAACAGTGGAGGGGAAGTCAGGATGGTTTGAGGTGAAGGAAGGACTTCGACAGGGCAGCGTTCTTTCCCCGACACTATTTGTCATTGTCATGGATGAGCTGCTGAGAAAAGTAGAACCAAGCGAAGACCAGGAGACGAATACACTGGTATATGCAGATGATATCGTAGTGTGGGGAGGAACCAGCGAATGTGTTCAAGAAAAGATTGATAGATGGAGCCAGATGACTGAAGAATACGGTATGCGAATAAGTCAGGAAAAGAGTGAGACACTAGTAGTGGAGAGGAAGGCAACAAGAAATGTGAAGATCAGGCTACGGGGCTTGGAACTGGCGGAGAGAGGAGAGTTTAAGTATCTGGGGAGCTGGCTAACTAAGGATGGAAAAATAGGAAGAGAGATAACATCAAGAGTACAACAGGCTAACACATTTTTCCAGTTAGTCAGGAAACTTCTTTGGAATGAGCAGTTCCCCCAGAAATGCAAGATACTCCTTTTCAAAAGCTATTTCCTGCCAATACTCACCTATGGTTCCGTAACGTGGGCGATTGGAGGAAAGGAGGAGAGCCAGTTGCAGGCAGCAGAAATGAAATTTTTACGAAGCATACAAGGAGTAACTAAGATGGACAAGATCAGGAGTGAAAAGATTAGAGGAGACTTGAAGGTAGAGAGGTTGGCATTTAAAATGGGGAGAGAGCGGCTACGGTGGTTTGGCCACATGAAGAGAATGCAGAGGGAGAGAATACCGCGTCGGGAGTTCGAAGCTGCGAGAAGTGATAAAAGGAGAGTTGGAAGACCGAGGGAAAAGTGGAGAGAGCTGGTAGCAGAAGATGTACAAGAGAGACTGGAGAAGTGGGAAGAAGTGGAAGAAGGAAGGTGGTGGGAAGACAGGAAGAAGTGGAAAAAACTGGTAGAGAAGAAGAACGAAGAGGAAGAGCCAAGCCTGGCCAGCTAGCTTAGGAGTCCGGGCCCTAGTAATGGTGGCTTCGCCACCCCCCGACCCAACTCTTGGAACCGGGAGGAAGATTATTATTATTATTATTATTATAATGATAATGCTGGTTTTTAATGATTTTGGTATTTTCATTAATATATTAGTGAATTTAAAAGTGGATCGAGCAAACGAGAAATATGATGTTACACTTTGCGTTAAGGGTACCAACGTCAGGAATATACTTAATTTTTTATGTTTATTGTTTTTGTTTGTAACTTTTTAAATATTTGTATTGTGTTGAGCAACAAGAAAGTGGTTGGACAAGGATGTACAGTCATTACCATTGTTACCACTATTTTATTCTCAATTATAAGTACACGAAGATAATAATACTGGAGCACATGTCAAGGTAACAGGAGTGTATTTATCAAAATACAAGGAATGTTAAAACATATAAATTATTATCTATAAGTAGGTACCAGAAGAACACAATATAGCCTGTATGGTTACTAATGGTTACTACAACCTTAGCTACAACCAATATAATTGAACATCTTATTCTTATTCTTCAATTGTTATATTAAATATGATTAAATGTCTGGGGCCAGACACACAAAAAGTATTGTCTCCTATTACGTAGGTACTATTGTAGTACTATCTTTTGTATTATCTTTCATTTAACATGGTGTTTTTGGTATTAAATCAAAAGATAATACATTAGCAGATAATACCTTTTGTGAATCCAGCCCCAGATGCACATAGGTACAAGGTTGATTACAACAGATAGTCAGCATACTTACACCCACTTCGATTTACTTCCTATCACACCATCCGAGAATACATATTCCACTGTGATGTGGTTATGAAAGTACACAACACAACCAAGGGCATGCAGTTGACCCTCAATTACATTTTTTGGTACAAGGTGTTTAAGCAACTGAGCTCGCAGGGCTAGCTGAATAAGCAATGGACCGCACGCCAATTAGCACATTATAGCAATCTGTGAAATTCCCGACACAATACATTATATTTATACAGAATAATGGTGCCTAAGTAGTAGTACCTTAAGATCGTTCACGGTAAGAATAATTGACCTTGAAACGGAAAAGTTTTATTTATTAGTTTATTTATTATTTTATTAATATTAATATTCACTGATATTTTACAAGCATTCAAATTGTATTCAAAATTGAGAGAAATTACTAAAGCTTGACAGAAGATTTGAAGGTCGTCATTATTACGGTGAATGGCCTTTAGCTATCTATACTCAACGAAACTGACAATGTGACCTACCGTTCAATTATTTGTATTGTATAAATAAATTGAATTATTACATTAGGTATAATTAATATATTATTAATATATTGAAGAAATATACATAATATTACATAATATATATTAATATATATATATATATAATATTAATATACATAATATAATATACATCATACATAATAAAATCATAGCTACGTAGCATGTAGCTACTAATAATATACAATACATTGAATGGATAATTACAGAAAATATTAAATACATACAAGAATGACAATTATAACGGCGCTGCTTTCAGAATTCTGCTTGAGTCAAGATACAGGAGGGCGATTTTAAATTTCATTGTCGGCTTGTTTCACTTGATGCACACTGGAGTGCTCTCTATTAACATGGTAGTGACGCCGTATCATTGATACTAGCTTATAACGAAATTCAGAATAACCACCCAGGCGATGTCGATGTGTTTAGTTTGTCGGAGTCACGACTTGAGCCGAGTTCTGAATGCAGCTGCAGTATAGATAGTAATGTAGCGAGAGAAGTGGAAGGTGGGGTGGGTGGGAGTAAAATAGAATGTGATAGAATGTCATTTTCACTATCGCAATTCTAGTTCGATTCTACAACTCGAAAATTTAACTTGACAATCTAACATTAATTTACGTGGGTTTAAAACAGAAAAGGGAAATAAATTTGGTTAAAATAAAAGCAACACGAGGAATTCAACATGTGTGGTGTGTGTAGGATGGTAATAACGTTGGATGTAAACATTGTTGCCTAACTTCATGCCAAGTCATTAAGATATTGACATGTGTTGAGAGTAAAAGTAACTAAACAACCCACAAAGCTCGTGTTGATTACGTCCCTAAACTTCGTCCCCACTGACCGGCGCTACTACCGCCCCCTGCCCCCTTTCGTTAGTAGGTCTACACAGAAAATGTTGAAAGTGTCTGCTCCTGTAAGTAAGAGCAGACATTCTAGCTATGTGCCACCTCTCACGTTAATGTGAGCCTTAATTAAACCTTATTCCCATGTGAAATAATACCTACAAGATCTAAAATTCCTTTTAAACATAAATCCAACTCAACCAATTTTGGCACAGCAGCAGATTGTTGGCTAGGCATCAGGAATGATTGGGTTCGATTCTTGTTTTGACATTTATTTTTTTGTTCCATATGGCATATCACATATTTGAGTTTTGCCAACATAGGTAGATTTTTTTGAAGGTTCACATTATGCACCTTTTTATGGTTGATCATTTTGGTCAGAAAAGTGAGTTTAAAGCAAAATAAAAAATATTTCACATGATACCTAATTTTGGCATGAGTTAACGTGAGAGCAGACACGGGTAACAAGTTGTATTACTATTATATTATCTCAAGAATAAAATGTTATATTCTCGTTGAATCTGTTACCCTGATCAATGATAAGTTGACCTACAGGGTGTGAACCGGCCAAAGAGATTCACGCTTCTCAGGTATTTGCTGTATAAAATAGCTTACTGGCAGTGGCGTGCAATGGCTCGATCGGTAGTCGATCATGTACTTAGAAGCCTGTAAAAAAAACAGTTACAACCCTCCTGAATGAACATGTTTATAATCAACTATCTCTATGAATAAATAACCAATTTTCTACTTACGAGGAACAGCGTGATCTGAGCCTTGAGGTTGCTCTGAAACTCTTCTCCGACCATCATTGGATACGAGGCTGAATGCTCTTCGGCATACGACTTGATGGTTGTCGAACACAGTGCCTCATCAACACCAATTTGAGACCAGAGCTTGGCTGAAAGTGAAAATACAATATTCAGCGGGTTTCTCATTGACATAACTTTTAGATGGCATTGCCATAGATATTGCAGTACTACTGTAAACATATTGCTGTTTATAGTACAAAGTGTGTGGAGTTCTATCCAATTGGCACTGTGACATCTAGACAATAAAATAATAATCTTCTTCTGGTTCCGACAATGTTGTCAGGTCAGTCAGGGCCTCGGATCTCTTCCAAACCGGCTGGCCAGGCCTGACAATTCATCCTCCTCTTCTTCATCCTCGTCACCTTCCTCCAACTTCTCCACCAGCTCCCTCCAGATCCTCCTGCCCTCCCACTACTTATCTGCTTCCACTTCCTGCCACCTTTGCGGCCTGTCCTCCACATCTTCTCTGATAAGACCACTCCACTTCTCTCTTGGTCTCCCCACTCTTCTTCTTCCCACCACTGTTTCTTCAAACTCCTGTCTTGGGATTCTCTTGAGATCCATTCTTTTCATGTATCCAAAGCCAAAGCCAAACCAATGCAATCTCTCTCTACCCATCTTGTAGCTCAATTTTTCCACTCCCAGCTCCTACCTAATACAACAGCTTCTCAACTTGTCTCTTTGTCACTCCCTTCACACTTCGTAGGAATTTCATATCCGCTGCCTCAAGCTGGCTGCGTTCCTTATATCCAATCCCCCATGTAACTGCTTCGTATGTTAATATTGGTAAGAAGCAGTTTACACCGGCGAGGGTAATCTTCGTTCACAGCAGCTTGCGAATAGCTTGGTTTTTATAGCTTCTTTTTTATCAATAGACAATAATCGGAGGAAATTCATGGTGAAACCGTTTTGCCAAATGAGGTGCTTGGAAACCATAATATTTATTAATACTATGAAAGCGATTTAATTTGTTGATAAACTAAGAAAGTAGTTTATATTTTACTACTAGGTAATTAATGGACATGGTATGTTCAATGACATTACATATTATGACTTAGCAAATTTAATCTGATACAAAATTCTTGAAATCATCATTATCATCATCATCATCATCATCATCATCATCATCATCATCATCATCATCATCATCATCATCATCATCATCATCATCATCATCACATCATCATTATCAATAGAGATAATGAGTGTCAGTTTAGTTTCAGGAATGTGAATCTGTATGACTCTTTCAATGTCAAACAATATCATTTTTACCCAGCAATTCATATTTCTTTTTTTATGTGACTTGCATCTTCTTTGTATAAAAGCTGGAGTTGGTAAAAGTGTTTTTAAAGTATTATTCAATTGAATTGCATTATATATGAAGCAAACTGATGAATGGAATACAAAGTAGAACAAAAAATGCATCATCACAGCTGAGTTTGACTGTGCATTGATGAGGTATTTATTTGAATAATGAAGTAGGTTACTAAGTGAGGCTAGAGGTAGATTGATCGCCTATATAACAAGATCACCTCCTAGAAGAATCACATATGCTGATAGTTGGTTTTAGTGCAATATGGAGTCCACACTACGGTTATGGCAAGTTGGATTAGTGATCTTAATGGCTGTCATTATTTGTGCAGTTCCAGTGGAACATGAAGAAATTGGTAAGTGCTTAAGATTTTTACCTGGGGAAAAGATGCATATGAAACAGAAATGTTGGGAGGCCAATCAAAGGGCCAAAAATAAATCTGAGTAACAGTTTTGATTATTCACACAAATTTTAACGGCTAATGTTTCCATTCCTTAATTGACCAAATGCCGACACAAACAAACAGCTTGATTTTTGTTACTTTTCAATATTTACTGTGTTGCAAGTTATTTATAACTACCTAGACACTATTTTAGCTATTAGCTAACAAAAGTGCAGTAGTTTGAGAAGAATAGTGTGAATATAAGACAAATCTTGAAAAAGTGAATTTGGGCTCATCTGCTAGGTACCATAGTTAGGCCGGGTAGGGAAAATAATTGTGGAATTTTGTGTGTTCAGCTAAGGCCCAACTTTGGATTAGCTAACTATCGATAGTTAGTGAGCAAATAGCCAATGAATCCATTTGGCGCAAATTCTGGATTCACTAAATCCCACTAACCATCGATAATAATCCAAAGTTGGTCTTACCCGGCCTTAGCTGAACACACAAAATTCCAAAAAATTCCACAATTATTTTCTCCTCTGGTCAATTTAAAATGGAATGACACCAATGAATGTCAAACATTTAAATAATTTGGTCCTCCAGCTATATGCGGTTTTGGGGTGCACAGCCATGGTACATTCTGATTCCCTCATTTAGTACGTATTTATTTGGCATACTCTGTATTTTTACATTTAGTACATTCTCTTTGTTCCTTGATCATCTACTTTGTAGATAATCCATTATCTACCTAAGTGTCTATTTTGAATTTTTGTTTCGTGTATGATTTATGCTTATGTTTGAATCCTTTTTAACATCTTATATTATCATTCATGGCACTGAGTGAGCAGGATAGAAAATAATTAATTATTACAACTTGGCTTGCATCAAGTCTGTATGGGCCAAGTACCAGCTGGGTGATATTTCCTGAATATGTCACTAGGCACAGGCAATGAAACGTCAAGGAAGGAAACCGCAAGCTCTTCAACCGTCGATCAAGGTCAAAGAATATCGTTCATGCCACTCTTCAGTTTGCTCGGTAGTTTCTTTCCCAAGCTGCTGAAACGATTGAGTGGCTTTACGCGGCCACAAGGAGCTCGAGGTAAGATTTTTACACCATTGTCAAGCTAAATTTAAATAAGAAACGGTTTTAAGTTTATAGAAACACGACAGATTAAGCAATAGACATTTCTTCCACTTAGCCATTTAAATAGCTACAAAACAAAATTGTAGCTAGACAAGACCCCTTCCAAGTGAAAATGTTAGCATTTTGTTGTCACTACGCCTGAACCTTAAAATGGGAACTACTATTTATTATTCGAGGCTCCACTAGTGATAATGTATTATAGAGAGGGGAGGAGAGGAAACCCAATACCGACATGTAGCCTACTCCTGACAAAAGATATCAAGGGGGCCAACGGCTTAACGTCCCATCCGAAGGGCGGTGTGACATTTACAGCACGGGCCTCCACAACCTGCACCATCGAGATACTAATAACAGGTGGAGGGTGGTTATCACACTTACTCTCAAACACACCAGTCTCTCTGGCCAACAGCAGCAACTAGCAAGGCATAGCATAGCATAGCAACTAGCATAGCAATGGATCTTTGCAGACTTTTTAAACTTGAACCTATCCTTCCAAGTAGGTACTGACTGCGCTCAATGTTGCTTAAGAACTGCGAGAACCATGGTATCATATAGGCATAGTCAAGGAAATTATATGGTTACACTCTATCTCTCTCTGCTGCATATAAAAACATGTTTATGATATGGGTCAGAGAGAGACAGAGTATGAACCATCTAATTTCCCTGACTGCACACCAGCCTTTGGATTAAACCAAATAAACTTTATGAATCTAGACTTTATTGTGGACAGAGTTAATTTGAATATGAACAAGCGTAAGGCAGAGAAAATGGGATTCTGTTATAAGACAAAACTTTAAAAATGATTTAAATGTATACTTAATTTCATAAATATTAAATAGTTCCAGCTGTCACATATTATGCGCAATATTTTTTAACCTCCACACATAGTTAAATGCAGTTACCATCATAAGAAATGTGTAGTATCCTAATATTTTACCTAGGACGATTACTGGGGGGGATTGGCATCCCGTGTGACCTTGAAAACCATGTGTGTGATAACGGAAATGCCGCGCTTTTATAACAGTTGAAAATACCTCGAATCATTCAATAAAATGTCACACATTATATCTCTCACAATTCGTTAATCTTTAAGGAAGACAATGATGTATCTCAGACATCAACACGTTGTATATGTGAGACGTAGTGAATAAAGTGCTGAAGTGATATTTTTCCGTCGGCGCAGGTTTTAACATTTTGATCTAGTTCCTCGAGATATTAAACCTGTCAAAACAAGTATACTACACAACATAATGGATTTTAAAATACAATCACACAATGCTCTGCTTTGTAATGAAGACAATGATGCTACACACATATCTCTCCAATATTTATTGACGATGCAGCAAGAAAAGGCAATATTTCCCTCGTCAGTATCATACATGGCCAAATGCGTACTGCATCAGCAAGCGTGGGTGACGTCATTAGGTTGCCAATCCCCCCCAAGCTATCATCCTAGATTTTACAACTCTGCATTAGAATAGTTTAAAATGAAATAATATTTTTGAGATTATAAAAAATTAGATGATAAAAAATGATTTAAAACAAATTAATATTTTTGAGATGATAGGAGAGCAAATTATTACAGTTATGTCTGATTGGGTGTGTTGAACACTGTATTGATTATCATCATCACAAAGACTGTATCTTTACAGATAGCACCATGACAGTTCAAGACGCCGACTACGCAAGGATGAACGGTTTCTACTGCAGTCTCGACTCGCTGGGATCGTGGCGCGACCCGCGAGACTGTCACCAGTTCTACACTTGCGTTCGCAACCCGAGTAGCTCCCCGGTCGAATGTCTCCACACGTCGGACGAGACTACGCCTCAAACCATCGACGGAAACCCAAAGCAGAAGATAGAAACGGATTGTCTGGTGTTAGCACTATACAAGTGTCCTGGCAATGCGACGTACAGCGAAGCAACGGCACGGTGCGAAACACAAACTCAATGGGATTGAAAGTATTTTCACACATTTAGCCAATCCAATTAGCATTCTGTGTACGGTTTAGGAACCAATTTGTGTCTAACAAACAATTGGAAAAGTTACTTCATTAGGTAACTATTAAGTTCACATATTTTATTATTTAATAATTTATAACTCCCGCGAATTTAATAACTACCTATTTGTAAAATATTATATTATTATGTAGGCCGTACAGGCAGATGTCTACGTCTGTAGGCTATAGATGTACATTGTACACTTCTTAAACTTACAATAATATGCCATTGCCATGTATTATTTAGTAAATAGCTCTGGGTTAGATAAAAATGTGTTTTTAACGGCAATTTATTATTAGTCATTAAATTCAAAAGTGTTACGTAATAATATGTACGTAGGTAGATACTACGTTAATGATTCTCATTTAGGATCAAGACCTCAATTTTGTAAAATAAATAAAAAATATATGGAGAGGCCATCACTTATTCATTCATTTATTTCAAAATTAATTAAATCATAAGACACTCACTTCTTTCGTTGACTGTAGCTGCCAACCAGTGATTCAACAGAATGAGTTGCACATCATCGACAATCAATGGATATCTGTGCTGCAGTAACTTCACCAACAAGTCGTTGCCCCGGTTAGTTCCCATGTTCATCTCCCTGAAAGAAACATTTAAATTAGGTATCTCACTCATTTTACTGAAAGTACACAACTACATGATGTTCTTTGTATTTTCTCAGTTCCCAGAAAATTGTATGATACAAAAAATTTAGTTAGTCCTGGAAGAGAAAAATATTACAAAAAAGTTAGAAGTCCAACTCGACTTACTCCGTACAGAGGACTTCGTCATCTGTTCTCCTGATTAATGAGATGGGTCCTTGATACTTGGCAAGAAGCTCGTAGTTGTTGAGATTGATGTAGCTGCGAATCGTTGTCTTGACAATCGGCTCCAACGCTCCCGGCATACGCAACACAGCGAGTGCGAGGACATCATCAAACGTTGCGTCCAGAACCTGTTGCAAGGAAGAGCAAAAGATTAATTTAGAATAATTTGCATTTATCACTGTAAATTTCATATTATTACAGACTAAAATAATTATTTGTTTGGTAGTTTCGATACAGTTGATGTGACTTTCAGAAGATGTAAACCAGTTCTCAATCAAAGGAAAACAGTAACACCTTTTGAATATCACTGTACTGTCACTATACCTAGGGTGTGATTGTCCAACTGCGATTTTGAAATATATATACCTACATCTTTCACTAATAGCCAATAACGGAGCAAGGCGAAAGGAGACCAAGTAAAAGTTCAGAAGAGTCGGGAAGTTACCCAGTCACTATGACCATGAACTTTGAGCACCTCCCAGCAAAAGTTAAAAACAACACAAACTTACAACATGTCGCACATCTGGATAGCTCATTGCCGCCCAGCTGGAGGAATAGCCTCCGATGCTCCACCCAAATAGAATAATATTCTCTGGACGGAACCCGAGTTTCTCGATGGCGAATTGCATAACTGCGTCCATGGCATTGTTTTCCTCACTTATGTAAGGCATTCCCTGCAGAAATACCAGTGTAATTAGATTGAATAATTTACTCAAAACAAAATACTATTTTCTAAATCATCTATTAGGTATTTAAAAATGTATTAAAATGAAAATCGGTAAGTAGGTAGTAATTTAATTACTAATTTTATGATTCTGTCTTATCTCAATCAAATTACTTTTTATTATGTATATTATGTAACTTTGAGTATCAGTAGTGCATAGATGTAGCAACATAGATGTGGCTATCCTAGAAGTAGCCAAATAAAAAAAATTAGAATCTAGATGTTCATTGTTGTTCTATGTTCGTTGTCTTACCGTACTTCCACCGAATCCAGGGTGGTTCCAGCCAAGGACCGAATAATCGCTCTGTAACGGCGTAACCATTATTCCGATCTCATAGAAACCAGCGTTGCCTTCAGAGCATATCACCAGCGTTGAGCTGTTCTGCGATCTACACAAAACAATCAAAACGGTAACAAGACATACTTATATACTGCAACCTACCCACCAAAAAAGATAAGAGATATCTTACTTAGTAGGCCGACGATCAACAAAGAACGCATCAATGTAATTGTTATCGGCAGTTTGTAACTTAAACCGTTCCCCACCCTCCTCATTGACGAGCTGAACTCTTCCTTTTAGTAGAATAGGACCTACAGACAAATTACAGATTTAATTAGGAAACTAAAATACAAAACAAGAAGGTGGACAAAGCTGGGTAAAGCTGAACTTAATGTGATTTGCATCCAAAATAAAATTTTTAATATTTTTCATGACTGTAGATGAACTCAGAACTACCTACAGAATTTAGGTTACCTAATTGACTACCTGTACACAGGTATACAATACCATACAATACCAACATATTACATTATACTCGTCGTATCTACTCAACTAAAATTAAAATGTAATATCGTAGTATTGTAACGTTTTCTTCGTGCTATTAATTCTTTTTTAGAATAAAGGGTCGAGTGTAACAAATCCACAAGTCATTTTTGTACGCTTGAGACGTTTGACGTTGAAGATTTACATTCTAAATTGGAAACGTTAAAGAAATCATATGTTCTCTTTGTGAGTAATTGTGACTTGGGGACTTTTACAATGGGTCCTCCAAATTCATAATTTAGTGCAGACAAGCAAAAGGTGTCGCCTACCCATGACGTAGCGCAGCAAAGCTATGGACCCGGGGTAAACCAACCGCACGCCTATTGTATGAGCCATGACGTAAGCGACCACTTGACACGGAGCCGCCAGAACCGAGCCGACAGCAGTGCGACGGGATGTTCCCACACCCTGCAATGCTTTCTTGTCACTAAATCAACACAAAATCTCATTAATCCCTTCGTCTGATTAGTGATTATGAGGTTCAATCATCAGAATCAATCTAGAAACATTTATTTTCACAAAATAACTTTTGATGGTGACAGCAAATATCGCAGCTTGTGAAGCCTCCAAATGATTTCATACTTTTATACAGTCATTGCCAGGATTCATGATGTACATTCATTACAATACATCACAAGATTGAGCATGCAACTTTAATTCAATACGAATGAATTTCTTGGGAGAAATCTTTAGACGCACAAGACATCAAATATGTCGCACAATTGGATTCAGTAGGAGACAAAGAACTCGGAAATTACAATCTGTGTATATCAAGGAGAAATAATAAACTGAAGCAAAATAACTTATAAACATGCATACCTTCCGTGATTCCATTTGAAGTCAACTGGCCATGCCCAGAATTCGAAGTCATATTTCATCAATGCCCGCTTAGTTTCATTGTTGAGATCATTTTGAGCAGCTTTCATTGCTTGCAAAAATGCAACATATGTTGGATTATTTGATCTGCCAATACCTCGAAGAATTAGTGATGCTACGACCACTAATCCGAAACCAGAGAAAAACTTGGCCAACGTAAATAGTCCGTCATATCCAAAGTAGCCTTTCTTGTACAGCACCGTTGCGAAGATTGGTGATGAGTAAACACCAACATTGAAAGCCATGGTTAGCTAAAAGAAAAAATAATTAAATTACATTCTATGAGGTACCAACCATAAAGATATTAAATCTATTGCAGTATAAATTAAATAGAGAATGAAAGGTAGGTACCTAATCGCAGTCATCTAGTTTAATTTTCAACAAACATTAGGTAGCAACATGGCTAAAGGCACAATTGAAGGAACGGCGATGGAACAGACAGGAAATAACATACTATGGTAAAGGTGTAGTACCTGGTCTACCTACTACGGAAGGAATTGTACTGAAACCTGGCTTTATAAAACATTGCTTCACATAGTAAGTACTTTAATACCATGCTGCCCAATCAGGATCGATACCATGTTTGTTCATCGGCTGCTCGGAATTGCTCCTTGCAGCTTGGAACAGATATTGTTTTTGCCGATCTAAGTGTAGGTAGGGCTGGTGCAAGTTGAAGAACTTAGTGCAGTTCAGAATAGTTCTGAGCAAGCTCAATGAACAGGGCTAGTGCGTGCCTACCTACACCCTACCTAGTGGAACATCACTCCACTATAAACAGATTTGGCATAAGCAATGTTATGGCACTTTCGACTGACCGCACTAAGTTTGCACAGAGTTTTTAATCGTGACGTCTTGTCTTAACCTGGTTTTGCCCTAGTGCTGCCCCCAGTGCGGTTCCAGCCGAGCACGAATGCTTTGTTTTGAGCGGCGCGCAAATTGTGTGCGTGGCAACTCTGCCAAATATATCAGAGCAAGAAATCGTGCACTGAGTGCGCACCACTTTCCAGTCGAATACAAAAACATTGCTCTTGTGCAAGTGCACTCTACCAGTCGAACACGCCGAACTTGCACTCAATGCAGCTCAGTGCAAACCTAATGTGACCAGGCAAAAACGCTATTAATCAACGGTACTTACGGATGTTATGATTTGATCCCCCAGTCTATCTAAAGCACCAGCATCGAAGTACCCCTGAGAAATGAGAAGTAAGGTTAGGTATAAACACTAGGCCCATCCAAAAAAGAATAGCACTTGAAAACTTCGTGTAACTTGCCTCCTCGTGAGTTTCAGAGTACACTTTAAGCAAGCGAGGACTAAATAAACACTGCAATATAAGCTTGAGATTGGCCATGATTATCCTCTAATTAATAAGCAATGAAAAGTAAATAATTAGATGAGTATTTCGTTGTCATCTACAGCTGGCACTCACTCTGCACTCAGTTGTCAAAAGTAGTACCGTTTGAAGATGGCATCAGAAAATTGAGTAAACAAATCTTATGTTCACAGGAGCAGCACACCAACTTAACCTCAAAAATTTGATTGACACTGACGTTTCGTGCGTCTAGAGTGATCTCAGAATTTGGTGTTTTGTGTAACTACCTAGATTGCCGGTGGGTTCTGTGATATGGAGGAAGAACATCCGAAAGTTTTGCCGAAACATGTGAAAGATATGAGGTAATTTAATTTTGTTAATTACACCGTGATCATTTTCAAGTAGGTACCTAGGTAGGCAGGTAAGCTAGGGTACTAATCAAGTAAATAAATGTTTACATCTTTTGGTGTCTCGGAATACAGCTTCTGTAATATTTTACTTGTAACTAGGTAGTAGTCTTAAGGTACGTTTACAGCTCGACGTTCATTCGACGTTCGGCGCTCAGCGCTCGCCGTTGAGCCTCCTGATTGGCCAACGCCGAGCGCTGGCGTTCAAGGTCAAAGATAAACCATGTCAATCTTTCAGCGCTAGCGTCGAACGTCAAGCTGTAAATGTACCTTTAGTCAGGTAAATACCGACAAGCCACCTTCCAATATTCAGCTAGATCTAGTGATTCTAGCAGTGCCTTTTTGGGCGTTAGCATTACCAGCATAGCTATGGTAGGTAGTAGCGCTGAATACTATGGTAAAACGTTGAGCGCTGAATATTGGATGGAACCTCTATGGTGAATTGTATGTAG
This sequence comes from Leuctra nigra, assembly GCA_934045905.1. Lineage (NCBI taxonomy): Eukaryota > Metazoa > Arthropoda > Insecta > Plecoptera > Leuctridae > Leuctra > Leuctra nigra. The sequence goes on from OW203764.1 coordinate 27,138,192, forward strand.
GTACGTACTAATCTGTACTATCTTTACATTTACTCTGGATACCACATGTATACAGTTCGTGTCACAATTAGCTGTCGGTTAGATATTTTGAATACCCCTTGTCCGAGAGAGAGGGATGGTCGCGGAAGACCGCGCGATCGATCTGTCTGCACACAGTGACTGAGGGCTGGATAAAAATCATGTAATTTGCAAAATTATGGGCCACATCTGGCAAAAAGCTAAATGTGACATGCAGTGTAGGGTAGCTAAATCCACCAAAACGTGTGTCTGTGCTCTCATCCAAGCAGACTTGGATATAGACTTGTTATTATAAATAAATACAAAATAATTAATATTAGTAAATAAATCCTTATGAATAGAAATCGTTCAAGAATTGATTCTGGAGGCTTGAAGAATTGGTAGGTATCGGAATGCTGAAAATTTGGAATTGTTTCATCTCTAGTTCTAAATTCCAATGACTTGATTCTATAACTGCTAAGCAAATCCGCTAGCAATGAGATTTTGCCATATGAAGCTTTATACACATTATGATTCCGCTAGCAATCAAAAATAGTTGTAGAATCAGGACCCAGTGTGTAGGTACAGTGCTTAAAGCTACGTTTACAGCTCGGCAACACGAGCGCTCTGACACTTCAACAATAGCCAATCAGGAGGCTCATCATGGATACGCCGAAGCGCTGACCTTGAAAGATAAACCATATTCATCTTTCAAGGTTGGCGCTTCGAAGCATCGAGCTGTAAACATACCTTTAGAAGACTGAATTCCATTGTGCAAACACATCTGTTGTATATTTTGACATATTAAACCTAAATACCTTCTTGGGTTGTTTCTGTGTTGCAACAGCCAAGATGAGCTGGACAGAGCTCTGAAGAAAAAGAAAGAGTGCGATGCAAAATCTCTGTCCATTGTAGCAAAGATGATTGACAATCCGGTGGATCGAGATTGGTTTCTCAGTCAGGTAAGCATGAGGGCCATTTAATTCTGCAGTACAAAATAAGTTAATTTTTTTCTCAGTGAACTGAACATTTGAAACGTATTTTCAAAAACACTTCCACTTACCTACCTTTCACTTTACTTTCATTTTACACTTGCCTTACCAGAACTGCAATTTTATTTTAAGCTGAAACATATTCGTCAAAGTCACTTTCAAGATGTCATTGAAGAGAGGGCAATTACCAAGTGTTGTGGCTATCCACTTTGTTGCGAGAAGATTAAGGAAATGCCTGCACAGCGGTATAGAATTTCACTTAAAACAAACCGAGTGTATGACACAACAGAAAGAAAAAAGTTTTGTAGCAATTTTTGTTACAAGGCTGCAAATTTTTTAGAAAATCAGCTTCTAACAAGTCCTCTATGGTTTGATAGTGGTGATACAACAGTATATACACTCCTGCCAATGGGATTTAAGGGCAGTGTTGGCACTGAAATTGGTTTGGAAAAGGACTGTATCATAAAACCACCAATTGAAAAAGAGTTTACGTCAATAAACCAAATTGCATTAGACTCTCTTGCTGAAATTACTCCAAATACAGTAAACAACATGGAATCTGAGAAAATGCAAGAAAAACACCCGTCTCCAAAACCACAGGACAACAATCCCGTAATTGAAACACAAATAGTTGAAGAAATCGTCCCCAAAACAGTTATACCATCTCATATTGACTCAGATCCAGATGTCGGACCTGCTTTCCAGGAGCACAAAACTCCGGAACGACAAACCGTCTCCGTCAGCAAGCCCCCAGATTCCAAGTTGATCAAACCAAGACGTGTCGCATCAACTCCGCCTTCAGCAGCTAGTCTAGTTTCACACATTGAAAAATGCTTACGTGAGTGGATTAATATAGAAACTCTGATACATTTGTTTGGAGAGAAGAGTGTGAAGGAAAAAATCACCGCGAAGGGAGGATCTGTAAAGGAATACAACAAACAATTCAATGATGCACGTAGCATGTGGGATCCAACAATGCAAGATCGTTATGACAAAATTTGCAAGAGATTAAGTCTAATGGAGCTGGAAGATGAAATATTTGATGGGGAAATGCAGGGACCCAGTACTTTAAAACCACTACCAGATTACCGTGATATCCAGGAAGATGGAAAGACGTTGGTTTTAAAAGTCGGTGCATTCTATCAAGGGAAATTGACATACCCAGAGAAATCAACATCAGTAGAAGAAACTATAGCCGACAGCGAAGAGGCTGCACCGGAGAACATGCCACTTGTAGATTCACACAGTCAGAAAGCGTTGAGGAGGAAACTCGTTGTGGACAGATTGAAGAGAGTGTAAGTATTGGATTTCCATTTTCACGTTCGGTTTATTGAATCCGCCTTATCGATCAGGATGGAGTGAAGAATTGATTCATGAATCTTCTTGTTTAGATTATCGGACTGGGCAGGAATCTGTGGCGTAGCAACAAACAACATCATGACGCAAGTTCGTGGTCTTGTAGCTACATTTTCTCTGGAAGCACACAACATCACGTTCAATCCACTGGAATGGCGGTTGCTTGGACTCATTATCGTTGACATGTATGTTGATTGTTGAACAATGACTGAAATGCACATCTTTCCTGTAGCGTTACTGCTTTTTCACGATATTTATTTGAAACTCTTTACGCCGGCACAGATTTTGCATAGCAAATTTGAAATTATTATTTAATATATGCACACCTGCAGTCACATCAATTGCTTACAAAATTTTAAGTCCTTTTCAAAACTTGATTATCCAGACGAAAACACATAGGTATACGCAGATTTCGAGCATGTTGGATTGGATGGTTTGATTATAAGAACCAACCAAACGCCTTATGTCTAATAATTATTTATCAATTCAACAAATATTGATGGCAATTCTAGCTCCAACTTAGCAGTTTACCGTCAATTATTCTGACCGTGGGTGTACCCATTTCTGAAGGTCTTTGAAAACATCCAGCTTATGTATATTTCTCAATTTATTTTTTACAGGCTAGCACTGAAAGATCCGCTTCTCAAGTCAAAGACTGGATCTAAACAAGGCCAGAAATATCAAACTCCAATACTGGCAAGTTTCCGGCAAGACCAAAACTATACGAGGCAACTACTGACGTCGGTAATGGATTTAGATAATTTGCTCCATTGTAAAAAAAGATATGTATCTGATTTCTAAAATATTCAAATGATACATATTATTTTAGTGCATCACTGCAATCAAGAAACTTTATCGGCATTAATCAACAACTCTTCTCATGGGAGAATTACTACACAGGCAATTGGCTCCATCTCTTAAAGCTACGTTGACAATTCAATGTTCAATATTGTAGTTTGTCCCTAGTTTTTTTTATACAGCTTCATTAATTGGCCTGCAGTCAAGGTCACCGCACCTTGTAACCATATCTAAAAGGGTTGTTGATCCAATGTTGATAAGTTTGTTTGCCTGCAGGTATTTTATAAATGGAACTAAGAGGAATCTGATAGGTGGAATGATATTTTTGCATTTGAAATTAATAACATTTTATTGTAAAATAGTCTTCATTTTGAACATAATAATATAATAATAATAATTCTAATAAGCAGCAACAATGTAAATATTATGGAACTTTAGCCACAATCCGAGCAATATTGTAGCTCTTCAGCTCCTATGAAACCAAATTCCACTCCGCAGTGACTTATGATCGGGGAATTCTCAGCTTTAGATCGTCAATGATCGGAGATGTTCCGGACCATTAGCCATCCAACTAGCTGCATCATTGATCAATGGTTCACCCCAAGGCAAATGCCATCCTAATAGCCTTGAAACACTAAAAACCCGTATATAGCGGATATCTGACAGTTACATCTGAAAAAATTCTGCATGAGCTTCAATGCAAGGCTTTTAAAATATCTGCAGTCCAGTTGAATCGCTTTCATGAACATTAGCATTCAAATCGACGTCTATTATAATAGGTAGTATGGGTATTGAAAATTCCAGTAGATGAACTGGCAGCTTAAGGCTGAAACACAAAATAAAAAGATGTGCAGACAAAAATCTATTGGTATTGTGCTTGAAGAAACAGCTCTAAAATCAGCCACTGATATCATAAATCGATTAAAATATAAGATTTGTCCAAAAAATATCAACAAAGGTTGGAAAACGTGACCCTAAAATGCAACAAAAGATACATAAGAAGAGATGTAAGTCCTCGGGGGGAGTATAAAGGACAATTATGAACAGTAAATATCGTAAGTCAATAAAGCTCGTTTTCGGTAAGCGACAGTCTTAAACATTACGTAGTACATCTTGGTATCAAACTACAACAGGATGCAGTGGTTGGAATTTCGGCACTTCCACGAGCTATCCATAAGTACCAACGGTACATCTCTAATTCGATGGCTTATGTATGTAAGTGGGATTTTTAGTGTACCCGACATAAAATAGGCCAACCTGTCACATCATGCACTCTCTATGCGGTATAAGCGCAGACACAATAAATGGCTTTTCATTTACAATATCAAGCAGTTCAATTTAAGCTACTCCCAAAATCTGTCAGTTGACCAATAATATTGATACCCACTAATAAAGTGTAGGTACACAACATTTTAAAGCAATACATTTTTGCATCATCTTAAGTTGTTCCATCAACCATTGGGATGAACACATTTTATATCAAGTGCTGAGAACTGCATAGATTACACATGATATAACTAACTTTACTTCACGAGTATTTTAATTTGAACAGCCTTTACCACTGCTTTCTGGAAGTTACCGATACTGAATTTAAAAAAGAATTTCACCGATACCTACATAATATTGAAAACGGAATAATGAAAAGGTCTGTGCAGATGGGGTTGTTTCTTATGTTTTTCAGTAGTTAGTGAATATTTATCGTGTATTACTATTGGAAAACAATTTCTTGTCATTGGTAAGGTAATACAAACAAGTAGGATGTTGAGAAAGCGTTTTGCATTGGCAGGTAAGCCAATTGTTAGATTCTTTTTGCAAAAATGCAGAACCATTATCCACTTCTTAGTTATTATAAATAACCATCCTGCATGATCAATCGCAAGAGACTCGTGTCTGGGATGAACGAAATGGAGTTTGAACTAACCACATTCTCCTGCCTCCAACTAACCTAATCGAAGCAACAGGCGGTATACAGTCTTCTCAACCCTCCCCAGCTGGCCCCGCTCCGGCCGATGATTCTCCGTACGAGAGGCTCTGTAGTTCCAAGCTTGATGTCTGCTCAGACTGCTCAACTATCGACTGCAAGGAGCAAACAAAACACTTCATTTTAGAGGTCGGATTTGGGTAATGTTAATTACCCGGGTAATAAATAACTAAAAAAAAAAAAAAAAAAAAAAATTTTTTTATTTTTTTTTGGAAAATGTTTTGAAATTTGTTGCATTGAGCCCGCCGCCCTATCCGTGTCCTTGGGGAGAGATACTGGAAGGTTGAACACAATGCATCCCCTCCATCAATAATCCATCCTCAACTCACCAGCATTCTCATGAAATTACTAACAATGAATTTACAAACCAATTTATTGGTTGGGATTGTTGAGATTTGGGAAATATGAATAAATATTAAATTCAGTTTATATAACTATAAACAATGCAGCTGGTGATTAAGTGGCAGCATTCGCAAATAATGCAAACAAACCTAATAATAAAAAAAAAAAAAATTTTTTTTTTTTTTTTTTTTTTTGATATTCGAGTACCCGCCATTGTACCCGGGTACCCGGTTCCCGGGTACCCTAACTGACCTCTACTTCATTTATAATCCTTCATAATAATAATAACAACAATCACCACCAATAATAACCAATTAAAAATAATAATAATCTTTTCTTCTTGCAGTTCGTATTTAATCACAACCACCTACCCTAGGGGTCGTTCCGCCAGAAAGCGCCTAAATTAAACAAAAATCGTTGCAGCACTATTTTTAATTTTTTTGAAAAAATTCATAGTTGTTTCCATGTACAAACTGAACTTGGAACGCCACTTGGTTTTATCAATTTCGTTTCCCGTCTCGAAATATGGCTGTTCAAAATTTCGATTTTGGTAAAAAATCGGCTTAAAAGGCATACATTGAAAGCGCTATACTTTTGAAACCATTGGAGATATCCAAAAACTATAAATAGAAAATTTGTTGATAATTGTATGGCCTACAATAATATATAGCATGTTTGTGTTTTGAAATAAAATTGGCTTGGTTACGGCTTACCAAATTTTTATAAAAAAATATTATTTTTTCCCAAATTTGACCAAAATTTTCTACGGATTGGTACAAAACAACATTATGGCTAATTTTTCTAGTATTCTATGAATAATTTCTTATCTGTTGCCGAAGGCGGATGTTAACAATTGTTTACCATACTCATCTCAAAAATTTATATTTAAGTCAATTTTTGGGAAAACCACCATTTTTTATGTGGCCTGTACAAAAAGTGGGACCTCCAAAAAATATTCGAAAGGATTCATAAGATTGCTTGATATGTGATCTAATAGACCTGAAAATTTCGCGATGTTGTTTTTCCTGACGTGAAAGTTACAGATTTTTAAAAATGTGTTAATATCTGCATAAAACAATGGGTTTAATTTGTGCATTGTAAGGCTGTAATGTATTCTTTTCTTTACAGCAATGATTTCTGCTACTGCTACGTGCTAATATAAGCAGTAATCATTGCTCTAAAGAAAATAAATCATATTTGATTCTATTGTGGCTTTATTATTTGACTGAGAACCCCTGACATGGGATGAAGTGTGTTTATGATTTCTGACTGAAGTGGTTTGAAGTGTGTGGTGCTCTGGTAAAAGATCGAGGGAGGACGAATGTATTGAAAATCCTCTTTGAGTCTTTAGTATCATTTGAGAAGTGATCTCTGCTACACGTTATAATGCAGTGCTCTATTGGAATATATGTTAATGAAGAGTGCAGTGAGAAAAGTGTGAATTTAAGTAAACAATTGAGTGCAATCGGTGACTTCTTGGACAATGAGAAGAATTTACTGTTTATGCAAGTTGGTTTAGACATTCTAGAAACTATTTGCTATCATCACAAATTGAAATATTTAGATAATTATAATCATTACTTTGGATCAAAGTGTTGCGATCCTCTAAAACGTCATAAGAAAGTGATCAAAAAGTGTCTTCGTGAAATCACTCTGCAATATGCAGAAGATTCGGGAAAGTATCACCTCATCCCCGGCCAGTCTATGTGTATCTCCTGCTTCATGAGAATTAAAACTTCAGGTGGAAGTGACGAATCTGATGATGGCAACGGTGACTACGAAGACCCCGCTTCATTACTAGCATCTGTGAATGTTGCCTGTTCGGCTCTCGAAGTATCGCCACTTAAAATTATGAAACTCAACACTGATCAACGTGTCTTGGCAATAAGAAAGAAGTCGTCAAAACTATCTCAACAAATTCGAACACGGCTTTCTAAAGAATTCAATGTGTCAGTCAGCGATCCGGAAAGTGACGTTGAGGATAACCAACGTGATTTCATTCAAAGACTAAAACTCCGTTGGAATAATGCTACTTCTCAAGATGAAAAGGTCAAAATCTTAAGTTTACTCCCAAAGACATGGACAATCAGAAAAACTTGCAATGAGTTCGCAGTAAGTGAACACCTCGTCAAACTAACCCGCTATCTTGTCAAAGAGCAGGGGATTCTACCAAACGTCAGAGCCAAGAGATCAGGCCAAGAATCCCTCTCTCAACAGACCGTTGACGCCGTTGAAGCTTGGTACGAGAATGACGAGTACAGCAGAATGTGTCCAGGACAGAAAGATTGTGTTAGTGTAAGAGGTGGCGATGGTGTTAAAATTAGCAAACAGAAAAGACTTATACTTTGCAACTTAAAGGAATTGTACAGCCAGTTTAAACTCAAGCATCCAGATATCAAAGTTGGATTTTCCAAATATGCTTCATTGTGTGTATTCTTGCCGGAGCATCGGGAACACATTCTGTGTGTGTTTGTTCCATCCACCAGAATGTAAAGTTAATGATGAGTGGATTGAAGCTTGAGAACACGTATAAGGAGTTGTTGCAGCGGATTGTTTGCGACGTGGACAGAGAGGCGTGCATGCATGGCACGTGTCCCGACTGTCCAGGCACCGACGCGTTACGTCAGGAGTTGATGGAGCTCCAGGACGACGACGACGTTGACGCTCAGGTGCAGTACAAGCAATGGGTGACCACAGATCGCTGTGATCTTATTATCGTGTTGCAAGATTTCCCTGATTATGTAGATACCCTTCTATCAAAACTGCTCGTACTAAAAACTCATCATTTTATAGCTAAGGCCCAATCAGATTTCCTAAGAGTCAAGAAAGAACAATTACAAGATAATGAGTGTATAGTGACTGGTGATTTCTCCGAGAACTTCACGTTTGTAGTTCAAGATGAAGTACAGAGCTATCACTGGGTAAACTCTCAAGCAACACTTCACCCATTCGTCATTTATTACAAAGATAATCAGCAACTTAAAAACAAGAGTTTTTGCTTCATCAGTGACCATCTTCAACACAGCACGACCGCCGTCTACACATTTCAAAAAGCATTAATTCCGGAAATCGTTTCACTTGCTCCACTCATTAACAAACTCTTCTACTTCTCCGATGGTGCTGCCAGTCAATATAAAAATCGAAAAAATTTCAACAACCTCTGCCGCCACATAGAAGACTTTGATATCGCCGCCGAGTGGCACTTCTTCGCCACATCACATGGCAAGGGGCCATGTGATGGTATTGGGGGGACAACGAAAAGGCTGGTTACCAAAGCCAGCTTGCAGAGAACTCAAGCTAATCACATCATGACACCACAAGAGATGTTTGAGTTCTGCCAATCCGAGATCCAAGGCATCACATTCATCTACACGTCAACAGAAGACATTCAACAAGAAGAGACACACTTAACCAACAGATACAAGAATTCAAGACCAATTCCGAACACAAGATCATTCCACGGATACGTGCCAATCAATACACATTCTATAAAAGCATTCAAAACTTCCAGTTCGTCCGAGTTTAAGATCGTAAAAGTCACCAAAAAAAACTAAGTAAAGACGGCTCATCCAGATCACTCACTCTAATTGAAGGTAAGACAATTTTTAAAAATCTGTAACTTTCAAGTCAGACAAAACAACATCGCGAAATTTTCAGGTCTATTAGATCACATATCAAGAAATCTTACGAACTTTTTCGATTATTTTTTGGAGGTCCCACTTTTTGTACAGGCCACATCAAAAATTGTGATTTTCACAAAAATTGTCTTTTATATAAATTTTTGAGAGGAGTATGGTAAACAATTTTAAACATCCGCCTTCGGCAACAGATAATAAATTATACAAAGAATACTAGAAAAATTAGCCATAATGTTGTTTTATACCAATCCGTAGAAAATTTTGGTCAAATTTGGGGAAAAAAATTAATTTTTTCTAAAAATTTGGTAAGACGTAACCAAAACAATTTTATTTCAAAACACAAACATGCTATATATTATTGTAGGCCATACAATTATCAACAAATTTTCTATTTAAAGGTTTTGGATATCTTCAATGGTTTAAAAAGTATAGCGCTTTCAATGTATGTCTTTTAAGACGATTTTTTACCAAAATCGAAATTTTGAACAGCCATATTTCGAGACAGGAAACGAAATTGATAAAACCAAGCGGCGTTCCAAGCTCAGTTTGTGCATGGAAACAACTATGATTTTTTTCAAAAAAATTAAAAATAGTGCCGCAACGGTCATTAGGTGCTTTCTGGCGGAACGACCCCTAGGTCATAAGGGAAAGCCATATTTCAATCACACTATACATGTAAAAATTCATATTGGTACCTAACCTATCTGAGTCCACTTCAATGATTTTTCAAGATAAAAAACTAATATTTGCTGGCTTCGTCCAATCTTATAAATTGCAACGATGACACCTGAGATTTTGGAAGGGAATACTTCACTCGGTATATTTGCAATGGACAGAACTTTATTTCCCCATTCCAAAACTAAAATTGAGAAAGCTCTGCTTCAAAGATACAGATATTACAATATTACTTCTAAGTGTTAGGCTAAAACTTTATTTTCAATTATGTTTAACTCGTGCTTCTGAACACACCCAATTTTTATGAAGTAACTGAACAATTAACCTCTAGTCAAGATCAAATTCAATACTCGATGTCGCCATTCATCAAGAAGCTCTCACCTGGAGGTTCTTCATGCCGACATCTTCGCACACGAAGTGTGTCATCCGGAGAGCATCGGCCAGCGGCGGACTGAGCCCGAGCAGGCGTGTGGCCGCGCTCCCTGCACTGCTCACGCTGGCGTCGGCGTCCGGGGAGCGCGCACGACGCTCCAGCGTCTCCAGTGCCGTCTGGAGGCTCACTACATGCTCCTCCATGCGCTGATACGCTCTGCGCTGAGAACGGTACTTGCTTTCCACAGCCTGGGAACAAGGGAGTAGGTTATTACAAACACGAATCTCTAATAGAAGGGAGAAAATTTCTCCCAAAAATAGGTAGCCCGATGGCTTTTTCCTCTGGCATGCACTGATTGAGAGCAAAGAATTGCGCTGTGACGTCATGCTCTGCACTAGTACGGCAAAAAAAGCAACCCAAGTGGAAAACAAGGATATTTCCAGTGCTAACATTTAACCTAAAAATAGCAACGAATTTCATAGATTTTTGAGATCATCCATTGTTGGTCAATTAATCTATCACTGTTATTTGAAGATTCAAATAGGTTATAAACAGCAACCAATTTTCAAGCGTCCATCTTGGAATATTCGAGTGCAATGGCTTGCACTGAGAATTTTCTCAGTGTGAAAAATGTGCTCTCAGAGCGTGCAACTTTGCCAGTGGAAAACGCAAAAACCACTCCAGTGCACACTAGATTTCCCAGTGGAAAACGACACCCGCTCTCAGTGCAACCCAATGCAGCACCAGTGTGTCCAGTGGAAAACGCTATAAGCCTCCTAAGGTATGCATTTTAGTGGAGAATATTCCCCAATAGACAACATCATAAACCTACTGCGCATGCCCAGAAATTTCGAGTTGGACGTGCACTTGGGGCGTGACAAATCTGCAGCCTACAGAAGCTGTGCTGAATGCTCGCCTCTCATTGGCTGAGGAGCGTAATTCAAAAGGAAATTCACCATTATCTCATAAAAATTGACGTGGAAATGTCCTGATATTATATTTTATTCGTAATTTATGGATTTGTTTACATCTAAGAACACGTTGTATGAATAACTTCTACCTATTTAGTCAATGCCGTACAGAATTGAATGTATACCAAATGATAAAAGGAGAGTGGGAAGACCGAGGGAAAAATGGAGAGAGCCGGTAGCAGAAGATTTACAAGAGAGACTGGAGAAGTGGGAAGAAGGGGAGGAAGGAAGGTGGTGGGAAGACAGGAAGAAGTGGAAAAAAACTGGTAGAGAAGAAGAACGAAGAGGAAGAGCCAAGCCTGGCCAACTAGCTTAGGAGTCCGGGCTTTAGTAAATGGTGGCCTCGCCACCCCCCCGACCCAACTTTTGGAACCGGGAGAAAGATTATTATTAATTATTATTATTACCTAATGATATGAGATGGATACAGACAATGCGTAAAGACTGCAGGTAGATTGAACCAGGTATCCAATAGGCAACGCGCACCGATATTTCTCCCACCAGAGTGCTCTGATAGTTTATGATGTTGTCTATACTCTATTTATAGATTATTGTACAAGGTAAGAGTATTTGCAATTAATTATGTACTAACAATAAAATTTGGATTGTTCAATCAAGATCTGAAAGAAGAGGTTCCCAAAGGAGGAATGTAATGACTAATGTAATGAGTGACTAGCTCGGAGATGTCACTGACCTCTAGTTGGTCGCGATACTCCTCCTTGGCCAGCTTGAGAGTCCGCTTCTGCTCGCTGATAAGCATGTCTCTGCGGGTGACCACAGCCTCGAGATCGCTGACCCGAGCCTTGGCGGCTTCTAGGAGCGAACTCTTGCAGTCCACCAACTCGTGCATGGCTAAATCATCAAACAGCACCTTAGGGTTTATGATCTTCAGTGATTACAATCAAGGTACCTATTTAGTAAATGTTGACATCATACATAGCCATAGGGTCTAGTGAGGTAAAAATGATGCACTCAACTCAATCCATTGGTCCAATCAACAAATGTTTAGTGCCATAGTTTTACTAATTTTCAGGCACTAAACATCTGTAGGACAAAGTAAATCTAATAGTATTTACCATTACAAGTAGGGGTGTGCGAGTACTCGAAATTTATTTCGAGTTCGAGTCGAGTTTGGGGGGTGAATCGAGTCAAAAAGGGTTAAACTCGACTTTTTCAAGTTTTCAATTTTTTTTTTTTTTTTTAAGACAATATCTATTCTGCCTACATCCTCAACAGACCCCTACCTACTTCTTCCATCAATAATCCACTCCTCAACTCACAAGAACACATGAATTTCTGTTAAAATGTCACACAATGATAATATAATAATAAAGCATTGTTGGATGAAATTGTTGAGATTTGGGAAATATGATATTCCTGCTGATAAGTGACATAACTCGTCTAAGTGCTTCTGACAATACTTCTAGGAATGCAAAAACCCAGAATTCTTGGCCTAAGGAAGTTCTAGGGTCTTTGGCATTTACATTCTATGTAGTGCCTAGTATCTAGTAGTATTTCTAGTTGCAGATTGCATGGATTTTTTCCCCCAAAATATAGTAGCTGTTAAAGCTTAGATCTTTACTTGTCATTCCAAGCTACAAATTTCTAGTAGCAGCACTTCAAACCCCAGTAGTATGAGAATCAAAATTATTTACCTATACACATCTTATGTTATAATAAGAAATTACATGAATTAGCAGCCCTACAATGTATAGATGATGTATGATTAATGTAAATATTTCTATTCATTTTGTGATGGTCGAATAATAATTGTATGACCTAATAGTACATAGGTGAACATTTGCTCAACATGACTCGAACTCGACTCGAAAAACTCGATTCATCTCACTGACTCGACTCGACTCGAACTCGACTCGACCTTAAAATATCAAACTCGCACAGCCCTAAATTTACAAGCTATGGAATTATTTTCATTGAACTGTTCTGAATACTTGTACAAAGCCTTATTTGGTTAACAATTACATTGGTAAAAGATATTGATAAAAATCGATTAAAAAAACTCTTCAACAAACTCACTACCCAGCCGTCTTAAAATTTGAATTGGCATTTCATCCTTTCTGTACATTGAACATTGAACATTTTATTTAGGCATCTTACAATTGTTTTTACACGGTGGTAAGGAAATCCTACTAGGTACTAATATAAATAATATGGGAATAACAAAACAAACAAAACAACAACAAACACACAAACAAACAACAACAACAACAACAAACTTCATTCATTTTCCACTGGAGGCAACGAGCAAACTGTGAATTTCTTCTCCGAACTCCCCGATGGTCAATCCTCTGGGGATTTGGCCGCAGTTAAGCCGGTTCCAATCCCGGATGGTGCGAGGAATGAAGGAGTACCTTCCGCAGTCCTTCTTCGTGCTTGGTTCTTGTAGAAGGCCACCCAAGCCTTCTCTCCCCCTGTATCGCCGCGGAATGATTTGGCTATTAATTTCTCTCCATCCCGGTATTCCTTCCTTAGCCCGATACAAGTTGCATAGGCGAGCTTCTGTTCTTCTAAGTTCCAAGGAATCCCATCCGAGTTCCTTCATCATTTCGCTGGGGCTCTCCAACACCTTACAAACTTCACCTCTCTCGTTTCTTTCAGTCCTCCATCGTCTTACCCTACCAGTCACTCTCCTAACCGCTATTCTCTGTGTTTTCTCAATGGCCCTCTTTTCACCTTCCCTGTGCGGATCCCAAATGGCTCCTCCATATTCAAGGATGGGCCTGATCAAGGTCTTGTAAGCTTGGTTTTTCGTTTCAACTGTGGCACCATGCAGATTCCTCATTACAAAATTCGTGCGTTTGATTCCCTTAGCCGAGACTCTGCCCACTTGCTCCTTCCATTCCAATTTCTTGTCAAGCCATACTCCAAGGTATTTATATCCATCGCTGATTTTGAGTGTATGGTTGTTTATTGTGTAATTAACACATTTGACTACCTGCTTTTTGGAGAATGTAACGACTTCACACTTTTCACACAAAGTGTGAAAATTCTGTGACACATTCTGTTTGCTGTCATCCACTGTTGGATGGTATGCAGGTCATCCTGTAGCTGTACTCTACTATCATCGCTATCGATGTTGGCGTAGACCACGCAATCATCAGCAAAAAGCCGCACTGATGATTTAACGTTCCTCACTAGGTCGTTGATATACAGTAAGAAGAGAAGCGGCCCTACTACACTTCCTTGGGGTACACCGGAAGTGACACTCACACTGTCAGAGAGTTGGTCAGATATCTTGACCCTCTGATTTCGCCCAGCGAGGAAGTTCTGCACAATTTGCACCACCGCTTCATCCTCAATGTGCTCAGCAAGCTTGGCAACCAGAATGTCATGGTCAACTGTGTCAAATGCCTTGCGCATGTCAAGGAATATAGCATCAGTCATGCTGTCCGCATCAAGGGAGTTGGACAAATCCTGGACTAGCCCTGTCAATTGAGTCTCACAAGAATACCCGATCCTGAACCCATGTTGTACATTGATTATTGCGTGATCAGCACTCAGCACCTGCCAAATATATGTCACTAGAAGCTTCTCGAAGACCTTGCATACCGCGGAAGTAAGACTAATTGGCCGATAGTTGGTAAGCCGACATCTTTCGCCCCCCTTGAACACTGGTATGACAATCGCCTCTTTCCAAAGGTAAGGGACCTGCCTATCTTGTAGTATCTTATTGTAGTATTGTAGATATTGTAGTATCTTGTAAAGAACTAGGTAACAAAATAGCAATTAAAATAGTAGGTATCTACTACCTACCCACTACAATATATCACACAAATGCAATTGAATACAAAACCTATACCGTTATTAGGCATAGATAGAGCCAGTTTTAAATGGTGATGCGCGAATTCGCGAATTGTTCTGATTGCACTATTTTCTTCTACTAAAATCCATTTCATTGTGTATAGATCCCAAATCTACCTTTTTTACATCGCGAAAAAAACGAAATCCAACCCTGATCGCGATATTCAACATTTTTCGCGAAATGACAACGAAATAAAGGTTTTCTATTAAAATTACTGCTTTTATCCCCCTAACAGGTCACACAACAACAAACGAATCCAGTTTCTTTCCATGTGCTACTCACTCAACCCCCTCCCCCTCGCCAGACACTTTGCTACCCACCCTCTAAGTGAACCAGTCTAACCAGTTGATGATGCCTCCAGGCTGCTTTGTTTTGCGCCCCCATCTGTTCAAGGTCGACCGGTTTTTCCAACCCCCCTTCCACCCTCAACCAGTCGCAACTATTCATCAAAAGTCTACTTACACAGAATGATATTTTGGAACAATTACTGCACTGAAAATTGTTGGATTGGGAAAGAAAACATCTTGTCAAACTATACATTTTGCATCATGAAATTTTAAATATTATGTATCATCTATACAGAGAAAATGTGGGTTGGGGAAAAGACAGTACAGAGCATTAAAGACGCCATTCTAGACAAGCCTATTTCAGTGCTAATAGTGCATGACCAATCCATTCCAATCCCTCCTCCAAAGTGGCATACATGTTTTTCATCAAATTATGGTTTCTGGGGGCTATTACAATGTGTTTTATAACCAATTTAATATCACCACAAAATCGTGAAATCCCTCTTCCAGAAAAAACACAAAAAACGAAATTGATGATTTTAAAAACGAATTTTAAGAAATAAAATCACCATTTAAAACTGGCTCTAGGCATAGAATGTTTATTACACATCTAATAACTCAAAGCTTACAGAAACTGGTGTTAATAAAGCCTGAGGAAGAAGCAAGAAACCCCTTCTCTCACCGAATATCTCTGCACGACTGGAGTCCCTGATGAGCGTGGCCTCGTCCCTGGCGTCCCTGGCCGAGTGCAGCCGAGCCGCCTGCTCTCGGTAGCGCTGCTGCAGCTCGCCCATGAGCAACAGCTCCTTCTGCAGGTGCTCCACGTCGGTGCGGAGCTGCTCGCCCGCGCTGGCCTGCTCCATGGCATGGCGCATGTCGTTCACAACATCAAACAGCTTCTTCTCCACCTGCTGGCATTCCTGCACAACACACACAGAACAGACACTTAGCACCAGGTTCGGCTCTGGAGTAGTTAAATGCAGGCATCTTTTAATTTGCCATTCGTACAGCCGCTAAATAATCTCCAAAAAATCTTATTCTCATTCTTGATGATAAGTTGCACCAATACTCAGTAAATGTTTAGTATTTCAAATTTTAATGAACCAAGTTTGACAATAGGTAGGTAAGCTTGAATTTTGACGTGTTAATGCCATACATGCTAAAGAGGTGCTGTAACTAAAAGCTCAACATCTAATTTTTTTCAACGCTTTGATATGTATGCTAGGCTACCCATTAGTCAGTTAGGTACTATATTATTCACAGAGTAGCAAAATTGTATTAATATCTATGCTTAATGTATCAAATAGATCTCACCTTAACAACAGTGGCCATCTTTTCCTTAGCCTGCTTTTGTTCCTGCTCCAGAACCTGCCGACTGGTCTTCAGATCTTTCACCTCTCGCTGCGTGGCGATACTCTGTTGCTTCCAGAACTCCGTGGTCTCCTGATACTGCTTCTCCCGAGCCTGGAATCACCATGAAACGATAAAATCAATGTGCATTGGACCACTAGTCATTATCTTGCTATGTGACGTCACGAATAAAACAGATGACAGAAGGATGTGGGCCGTGACCGTCAAGAAGGCTGTGACAGCACAGTAATCAATAGTAATCAAATAGCAAAGAAATTCAACTGTCTTTCAACCACACGTTTGATTGGTTACCTCTCCCACTATATGGACAGTGCTGCTCTAGTGTGAGTAAAGTGAACTATTATGTTATATTGACTCCTCCCATCACCATTGGTCCATTGAATTTGACACTAAAAGTACCTAGATAATGCGCTAATATCAGTAAGATGGTCACTCACGCGAGTATGCAGTCCCAGTGCGCAAAGCCACTTACATGTCAATCGTAACGAGAGTTCAGTAAAAAAAAGTTTAAAATTACATCGCGAAATTACAGAAATTGATGCTTACCTCAGTGTCAACAATCAAATATAATCGGCATATTTAATTACAGCCCACATTCGTTTAAATTCTTGTGAAAACGAGATGTCTATTCACCAAAAGCAGCATTTGACAGATTGCAATTGTTTTGAACGAGGCGTCAAGAAAAAGTTTTCAGACGAGGTAGTTCAGAAGGCCGTGATTAAAACTGTAATGAAATATGCCGATTGTATTTGATTGTTGACACTAAGGTATTCATCAATTTCTGTTATTTTGGGATGTAGTTACTAGTTATTACTTTTACTGAACTCGTTATAAGATTGACATATAAGTGACTTGCCTGCACGCGCCCTGTGCGCATGTGAATGCTTACTCGGTGGGGAGATGTAAATTTTTTACGCTAGGCGGCGTTTTGCAACTTTTGGTGTCGAATAGCATACCACATCGAGCCTAGATATGTAGTCTTCTCTCCTTTCCTCGCTGTTGAGATGCCAGATGGTAACTTGATAAAGGTATGAGCATAGTGTGTCTACTGCATTTCACAGCACAAATATCTGGTTTTACATTGAATACCATGATTGAATAACTCGATGTATACCTAATTTTCCGACCATTTCCCAGTTGAATTGACTCAAACTCTTGATCACTTTGCCCCACCTTGAAATCAGCCTGGCGTCGCTCGGTGTCGTCGTGCCAGCGCTCGTTGTCTGCCTGCAGCAGCGCCAGCTGCTCGCGCAACGCCGAGTTGTGCTCGTCGACTGCGCGCGCGGCGCGAGACTTGCCGAGCAGGCGGCGGTTGCGCTCGGCGTGCACCTCGCGGCGATGGCGCTCGAACTGCAGCTGGATGTTGAGGAGGAAGAGCTGTTCCTTGAGGATGCGAACCTCGCAGTCGGACCGCATCTTCTTCGGCTCGTCCCGCTAAGAAAAAACACTCGTGAGAAAGGCTACATTGCATGTATCCTCGGTTATTTTCTTACCAGTTTACAATCTTGTCTATCGCATGATATGTCTCGTAGAGATTACGTTTATAAATTAACCACAAAACCTCCCAAAAGGTATGTGCGAGGAACCAAAATGAATTGAGAAACATCAAAACGTTGCCGCTATACCTGCAGCCTGGCATCGTTGATCTGTTGCGTCACTGTGTCGATGTACTTGTCGAGCATGACGTGCGGTGAGAAGCGAGCACCGGGGGACTCGGCACACGAGGGCGCAGGACTCGGAGCCATCTCTCCGTTGCCATGCTCCACGGATGGCAGCACCTCCAGGAACAAGTGCTCGTAAGGCAGCGGAGTCCAGTGGTTTACGGTTTGAGTTCCCGTCGTCACGGTCTCCTGGATGAAGACAAAAGCAGTCGGTACTTGAACCTCAATTCCAATGATACATGTAGCATTAGCAAGACTCTCTTCATTAGGTCTGTTCGTTTGTCTCGAATTTTTAACACTATCTTCCAACCAAATGGTAAAACAATTCACAATAAGTATAATTGCAGCTTTAAACAGAGTGATTTACCATTTTGGTGGAGACAGTGCTGGAAAGAGGTGACACAGGCGACTAGGTATCTTTGATCAGCATCATGAAAGCCTAATAAGTTGATTGAGTAGTGAAAGAAATAATATGTCTGAATAAAAAAACATAAAATATTGTTGCTATTAAACAATATTAATTAATTATCTTATCTGCCAACAGTAGCCATAACATACCTATTACATAATGTAATGTGCAACGACATTAGGTTTTGAAACACAGTGAAGTTTAAGTATGATTAAACAGCTTTGCCGTGGCGGCTGCCAGCTTACCTTGCAGCTATGCGGAGCAACTAGTGCCAGAGAGTGTTTGCCATTGGTGATGCGGCCGCCGTTGTACGCCTCCTCCAACTCCAGTTCCTCGCGCTCGTGCAGCGTGTTGCGCTTCAGCCCCGCGCTGGCTGGAGCTGCTTTCTTCATCTCTGGGCACGAGTTGGTGCGCCGCACGCTGTACTGCTGCAGAAACACCGCGCCGTCCCCGGGGCTGCTGCCCGTGCTGAAACTGTAAACGATTCATAACAATTAAGGTGATGCAAGAGTGATCGATATAAACGATATCTTTATTAACAACAAACTTAGGTTTGTTACTTTGTACTTTGTCATTTTTATCTAGATAATTATATGTACTGGTAATAATTGCTGGAGTACCTGTTGGTGAAAATAGGCAACCTATATTTATTTCTCATTTGGAGCTATATAAAAATTCATTTAAAAAATGCGCTTAGTAACAATCTTGAGCACATCATGAAAAACAAGGGACTATTAAAATGCAATAAAACTGGTGAGCATCCTATCAGATTGATGATTATCTGACATCAGATTATTATCAGATTATCAGACAGATTGATACCAAATTGATACCAGATTATTATTAATTATTCATTGATTATTCATCTCTTTCATTAAGCTACACTACAATACAAGAGCACTAGTGGCAGAACAACATAGCAAATCACACTACACAAATGTACCTAATTTAACAGTAAAACGCGGCACCCACCTGGCAACTGTTTCCGACGGCACGCACTGGCTGTAGTAGCGCTTGCGATGCTGCATGGCGACCTTGCGAGCCAGGTCCAGCATGGAGCGACTGTTAGGCATGTGCAAGCCGCCCGACATGCACGGCGAGCCGCTCTCCTGCGGACATTCCTCGTAGTCATCCACGTGTGGCGGGTGCACCTCCTGGGGAGAGATACGGAGTTACACCATGAGCCGGATCACACTTTCACAACATGAAGATATGCAATCAAATGAGTACTTTAAGAAATTAAAGAAATTACTGTCAAACTGTCTTCGTAATTTATTACGGAGCTGACCAGACATTTAGAACTAAGGCTGTGCCTGATCATATTCATTGTCCTTTTAGTCCTTGTTTGATGTCAAGATTGATGTATCAACAAGTATGCCGTTATCTAAAAATCCTTGACCGCAATTATAAAATAGAATAAAACATTATTCATTTTACTTACAAGTTAGATAAGTTGTAAATTAAATAAACAATATTTTTTTTTGTTATGGCGT
Organism: Leuctra nigra; assembly: GCA_934045905.1. Classification (NCBI taxonomy): domain Eukaryota; kingdom Metazoa; phylum Arthropoda; class Insecta; order Plecoptera; family Leuctridae; genus Leuctra; species Leuctra nigra. The sequence goes on from OW203764.1 coordinate 27,158,359, forward strand.
TACAGGACTGGTAGTCCTACTGCCGCCTCAACAACTCTACTCCATTGACGATGCGCCACTATACAGGAGGTAAAGTTGGTTGAGGATTCGTAACTTAGGGATGTCAAGCGAGTGAGTAGTTAGCTCCCTGCGCTCTGCTGTTGTTTAACGTCTCATCCCAAGGACGGTGTAACGCCCGTCGAGAGACTGATAACAGGTGGAGGGGTGTCGTTACACTAACCCCCAACACCCCCAGTCTCTCTGGCCCAACGGCAGCAACTGGCAGGCCAGAGTTGAATGGTCACCCATCCAACCGCTGACTGCGCTCAATGTTGCTTAACCTCGGTGATCTGACGAGAACCGAGGTATCCATTACACCAGCCGTTGGGTAAATAAACAATACCAGTGGTAAATTTATTTGGGTTACACTAACTTCCGACACAAAATTGTTGACCTTACACATGGATAAAAAAGTAAATGGAAACTTAGTATTATGCGAGTGTCTGCTCAATATAAATCAATGTTCGTTGATATTTGTATCATCGCTACTTGCCTGGAGCACGCTGTCGCACTGCCTCAGCTGGTGCACAGAGGCGCGCGTCTGCTCCGCCGCTTTGACGATCTCGAACACCTCCAGATCCTCGCGCGTCGAGTCGTCGAAGCGGAAACCGTTCTTCTCGGGCGTGGGGCGCGAGACTCTACTGCCGGGCGTGGCAGCGGTGGGGTCCATCGGAACGGGGCTATGCGGCCCGATGTTGCGAAGAGGACTTGGAGGTGCGACGCCACCAGAAGATCTGATAACCAAAACATTACTACATATGAATGAAGATATTGTAACCACAAGAGCAAAAGACCAGAGCAGGATTATTGTCCATGGATTAACAATTAAAATTTAAAAAAACTAAAAATGTATCCTCCGTTCCATGGGTCTCGAGTCCTAGATAGCATAGGCAGGTATAGGACTACCCATGTTAAAGAGGACTCAAGACTGCATCGAATGATGTTTATCTACTGATTATTACTTGTTCTTGCTATTGTTTCTTAATGAAATAATGGACATTATCCTTATTACCTACCTACCTATCAGTATTGAATTGAAGTAAACTTGCAGTCATGGATGTTTTCGGAACCGTTTAATTGAAATTAAATTGTTTAATTGTAAACTTAGTCGCATAATGTATCATTCCGTAGAAAATATCGGCATAAAAATCATAAAACAATGTGGCTAACTAACGCTACGTTACTCTACTCTCCAATATGCTTCAAGAACTGCACTTTTGTAAGAGCAGACGTCGGATGATTACCTGGGCCTGAGATTGATGTGAAGTTTGTCCACGGTGGGACTGTCGGCCGACAGCTCCCGCCGGTCCATGAGGACCCTCTGCACGCGCGTCGCGAGGAACAGATCGGGCCGAGGGTCCTGGAATATCGAGTCCCTGCGCGGCGGCTCAAATGCAGACGTCGGAGTGCTGCTCTCGGAGGGGAACGTGAACGGAGGCTCCTTCTTCATCGGGGAAGACGGCTGAGACTGAGTGGGCGTCGAAGAGATGGAACTCATGCCAGGCCACTGTTAAACACAATATTTATTTTGTATCCAAGGACATTTATTTATTGAACAGTTGATATACAACACTGCTTAAAATTAAAAGATAATTAGCAGGATCATCTAGAAAATACCAAGATCCACAGGTATTCCTATAGTATGCAGTTTTGCCATTTGAATGACTTGAAGAGTTCTTTCCGCACCTACCAATCATATCATGTAGGTACTTTGGCTTGAATAAGAGAGAAAACTTACATGGCAGTCTTCTAATGAAATTCTTGCACAACCACAAAATCTCAAACGGAACAGCGGGTAACCTTGCACTAAATTGCAGTATTGAAAATCAGTACCAAGCCCATTAACTGCATTACATTATTAGTAGATACCACGGAATAGTCAACTCTGCGCAGGTACAAGAGGTCATCCATCTCAAAAATATAAAGTGGTTTCATAATGCCCTACCACAACTCATTAATGTAAATGAAAGTTCAGAAAGTTATAACGTACAAGTAATTATTCAAGTATCCATCCTAGCCCACTCAACAACTTACCTTGCTAGGTCCAAAAGAGTTAAGAGCTCTGGGTACATTCGAGTTAACCGGCGCTTGTCGAGCGAGAATGTTGCGAGAATCTTTGATCGGAGTGGTCTCCGGCGTGGCTTCAATGGCAGCTTCGGGCGGTGACGTGCCCTCCTGGTGCGGCAGTGATGTGCTCACGATGTAGCTCTGGTTGATTGGCTGAGGGATGGGCGTGGCCGCAGACTCCTGAGGCGGCGGCGTCACAAAACCTGGAGAGATGACAATGTTATTTTACTTCGCTTATAAAAAACAATCGTTTTTGCTTATTCAATTATCTGATAACGTTGAGGTCAACATTAAAAAAAAAAAATTTGAAAAAGTGTTAAATATTTTACATTTCTTAAATGTACAGATTTCAGTATTGAAAGTTACCTAATTTAATTTAACAGATTTTCATTGTAAACATCCATTTCAAGTGGAATGCTCTGGTAGACAAGGAATAGGCAAACTAAAGGTAGGTACCTTCTACGTGTTTATTAATATGATAGATGTTGACTATTATTGATCAATGAACATGCATGAGTAACCAGTACGTACGTGTATCTTTCACTAGACAAGGTGCAGAGACATAATACCAATTGAAGACACTTTTTAAGACACTGAAGATTCTGGCTAAGTCAGAATAGTAGAGGTGCTTTGACATTTTAATACCCCCCCCCCCCCCCCCCCCCCCTCACTGGAAATTCAACTGAAATATCTGTTGCCTGGTTCCAAACCAGGAAGGTTTGAGTTGTGGGATTTTTTACCAATACCGTAGCACCTAGCCTATTACCGTATTAACTCGTGTATAAGACGCAATTATATGTCAATATTTTGATTCTGAAAACAGCCCTGCGTCTTATACATGCATACCAAGCTTTTTTCCCAGTAAATCCAAGGTGGATGTTTGTAAACAGAGCTGTGGTAGACTGCCACATGTTGTCTATCTCTGCCTTTCCCTCTCACTCTGTTTGGACTACAAACATACTCATACTCATACTGTGTCTAGACACAACACTATTAACATATTAAATTTGTGCAACAAAATGTTTTCCCTTGCATTTAGATCAGGAGACAAAATAAATGTTTACGTTTGAAAAACATTGCTCTGACAGACATAAAATAGACTAAACACTGTTGAATGGCGATCTTATTGGAAGGGGAGGAGAGGAGTTGGGTTTGTTTTGGAATGCAGAGGAAAGGCAGGTGCATGCCTCTTAGAGCAAGCAACAGCTGCTGGGAAGAGACTCCCCTCCCCCCTTTCTCAGAAGCAGGAAATTACTGTTTGTTTACAACAAGTTGGCAGTGATTTTCATTCAAATAGCTCAGTTAGCTGGAAAACCAACATTTAGATGGATATCATGTTTACAAACACACAATGTTTTTCATCATTTTACTGCGTCTTATACATGCATGCTAAGTGTTTTCTTAAAATAGACTTCTCAAAACAAGGGTGCGTCTTATACACGAGTGCGTCTTATACACGAGTTAATACGGTATGTAGCATTATAACTGACCACACTGCATGCTGGGACTCCACATGTCTTGCTCCGGCTGGTGAGCGGCCGCGATGGCGAGCGTGACTGGCTGGTTGCGACAGCTGCTCTCCAAGCGAGCCGGAGTGACGCAAGATCGAGCGCCGTGGAAGGACGATCGGTCCGCCTCGATGGCGAACTTGGCACACTCGAGGATGACGTCGTGCGGCTCCATCTGCTTCCAGCGCAGAGCCGCGGTCTCACCCTCTTTAGACTGAGTGACGAGGAGCGGGTGCATGCGCACTGAGTCGAGCATCGGCTGAAACATCAACGAACATGAGCACGACGAGGCAAGTACCCAGCAGCTCTTAGCAGTTAATACTAAGTTGAGGATATGAACTTGTAAGATCTAGATTTATACTTGAAATGAATTTGAGACCTCCTGCTTGACGGTTAAGGGCTCCTCAAACTACGATTTCCCAAGGTATAATTTTTGTACTTTGTATAAATTTGTGAGAAAAGTAGGTAGTAGGTCCTAGTGCATTAGCACATTTTATTGATACCTCTCTATAATGTGCAAATGCCCACCTGAAGAAGACCACATAACGTACAATGAAAATATTCATACCTACCTAAATTATTTTTTACCCTAAGTGTAACTTCACTTTGTACCCACATAACAAATCTACACTAGGTATTTATTTCAACTAGGGATGTTCACGATTACGATTTAATCGAATCGATTAATCGATTATGACATTCAAAACGATTAATCGATGTTAGTATACATAATCGAATTACATCAATTTGAATTTGCCGCCTTGAAAATGGTTGAATTTTACAACATCTAAAATGGCTGCCTTCATTCTGTCCACATTTTTCTTTGTGTGCGTAATATTTTAGTGATAAATTTATGTTTGTGTGTATTTTCCCAAATTTCGGTGTTTATTTCTAATTCGCATTACCATTTATCAGTGATGATTAAATTAATTACGGCACATTACAGCATATTTGAGGTAAAAATGAATTACTTCCCGGACACATTTCATTGTTGAGGTTAATATTGCCGTAAAAGACGATATGATGACCACCCTGTACATGATGATATCAATACGATTTAATTCGATTATTAATCGATTTAAATTACGAAAATCGAATTAATAATCGATTTAAATAAAATAATCGTTGAACACCCCTAATTTCAACTACATTCCCAAACTGGAAAAATTTCCATCAATTTACAAGCTTAAGGTTAGGTGTAAATCAAGATTTGAAGGGTCATTCCTGGTGAGAAATCTTGGAAAGATTTGCCAAGATATTAATAACAAGATAGAAAAGATCTACAACTTGACAACTTCTTGTCTCGATCTTGCAACTTTGTCATTTCAGCAAGGTTGTACCATTTGTAGCGAGAAGAAAAATGGTGTACCTAGGTAGTACTAGTACCTACAGAAGATATTTAAATTTGGAATAGTATGTGCAAGTTTTGATACAGAGAAAAGTAATTCTATGAGTCTTTGTTAAATTGTTATGCAATTAAGTGAACTCACCTTAATGGTGTGACTAAATGTGCCGAGATTCTCATGTTTAGGATACTCCAGACGTAGATACGAAAGAAAGTTGCAGGGGTACATCCCGTAGAGTCGATGGAACAAGACGAACAAAGCCACTTGCAGATGGAGCAAGTGTTCCTCGGGCAGCTTGTTTGGATTCGTGCACTTCCACGCCGCCAATCGACTGCAAGAAGCAGGGCAACACTCTCATGGTATCTTCAATCAAGCACATGTTTTACATCCAACTCTCTTCATTGAATCAAGGTTGGCTGACCATTTTACAGAATCCTAAGAGGAATCAGTAGGTTTGTTCGTCGGGGTGTTTCTAACCTGCTCGGAGCAGGCGGAAGTACGTCACTGATTATGTTAGGTGCAAGCAGTGGTTAATTTGGGGGATGCGTCCCCTCACTCTTTTTTCAGGGTGGACGCCATCGGCCCACTTATCTTTCATATAAGTAAAAAATGGCTTAAAATTTTGTGCAAATCGCATAGAAACGCTCCCAAATTTGGTCCTGAAATTCAAAATTTTCCCGGGGCTATGTGCCCCAGACCCACATTGTATTGGGGTGGGTATTGTGAGGGGACGCGTCCGCCTTCGTCCACCCCCAAATTAACCACTGGTGCAAGGATTTCGAATCAAAACTCGACGGAAAGGTATACCTTTAAGTGAACTGTTCCGTGACGACTTCCGGTGTGATCTGAGCAGGTTAGAACACCCCGACGAACAAACCTAGTAGGTACTTGGGAACATTTGCATGCTTTTGTTTTGAGTGATACATCACATGTAATGTGAAGGTCAACTATTCATTCATAGGTATTTTACAACAATCTTACCTGAACACTTCAAAGATATCGGGTAGGAACGGGCCAATCAAACCAGGTATCATCGGTAATAGAACGATTAATACCAATAAAGCACTCATCAGTGGTAATATGTCCGTTTCAGCCTGCAATGAGAATTCATTAACACCTCATTAAGATGTAACTGACAGTAGGTTACCTGTGTACCTATTTAGGACCCTTTAGACATGGAGAGACAAACATCTGCATGTATAGGAAATACAACGTGGCTGGTTGAAGCGACCGCTCCACTAGATCTAATTCATAGATTCCACGTTTACATTATCTCATTGTTGGGCCACTATTCAAAACTAAAAGTACATACTACCTAGAGAATGAGTTAGTATTAATATTAGATGGCCACTGATACTAAGTGAGTGGACCATCAGTGCGCAAGCGGGCAAGGCACTTTCATGTCAATCGTAACGAGTTCAGTAAAAGTTATAATTACATCGTGAAATAACAGAAATTGATGATTATCTCAGCGTCAACAATCAAATACATTCAACATATTTCATTACAGCACACATTTATTCAAATTCTTGCAAGAAATAGATGTCTATTCACCAAAATCAGCTTTGACAGATTGCAAAATTGTTTTTATTATGGTCTTCTGAGCGAGACATCTCGACACATTTTTCTTGATGCCTCGTTCAAAACAATTGAAATCTGTCAAATGCATGCTGCTTACAGTGAATAGACGTCTAGTTTTCCCAAGAATTTGAATAAATGTGTGCTGTAATGAAATATGCAGATTGTATTGATTGTTGATTGATACTGAGGTAGTTAATCATGAATTTCTGTTATTTCGCGATGTAGTTATAACTTTTTTACTGAACTCGTTACGATTGATATGAAAGTGCCTTGCCCGCTTGCGTACTGAATGCACTCGCTCCTAAGATTTTAATTTTTTATGCTAGGTGGAGTACGTATTGCAATTTTTAGTGTCAAATATTGATGGCACCATTAAGAATAGCTGTAAATAGCAAAAGTAAGCAATGCTTTGCATTGTGGCATTTGGCAAATCGAGACAGGTATACTTGAGAAACTTACCTTAAGAAGTTTAATCAATTCTTTCATAATTGGGTGCTGTGTAATCTTATAAAGCCAGGTTGGTTGTCGTCGCACGACGTGGCCAAGAAGAGTCAATGCCTGGAGTTTCGACGAGCCGCGGATTCCTTCAACAATCTTGTCAAAGAGATGGCGGTCGTGTGGCTCGCGAACTCCGACAAGGATCTCCACAGAGCGCACAGAGCTCGTGTGAACATAGTAGTCATACAATCCGCCCACTAACCACGACTCCTTGACTGCAAAGGGGATTGTAATTGAAAGATAATTTTGTAACTTGATCCAGAATCAACCATTAAATAAAATTAACAGCTTTAGTCTACTTACTGGCATTAAAGTTTTCATGAAAACTCTTCTTGATTTGTTCGACAACTTGTGGTTGATTTGACTCCAAGTGGTTGAACAGCTCTGCTACCTCCATGATGTGCAGTGATAAGCAGGTAGGTAATACTAAGTACTAACAGAGTTTAGAGGAAGAAGTCTTTGTGGTGAGTAGTCTGCTTTCATAATTTGGCCTCGGTCTCACCACAGAGCCTAGAAAAGATGGGACTACAGTTGGTAAACGAACTCAAGGACAAATAGGGTGTATTTCGATAGAATGGGATAAGTCACTGTGTGTGACCTGCAGGAACTTAACAAATTGCAATGAAGTGTCTTCCCATTTAATACATAGCTGACCTCGGAAACAGGTAACAAAGACCGGTAGGTACTGGCTTGGCAACTTTGGTCTCAGTGGTAGAACTATAGTACTACCATGCAATTTTACGTATTCTGGAGTTACTCTTTGAAAGGAACTTGGAATTTCAAAGTTCCTTGAAATGATAAGTAGGTAGGTACGAATAGCAGTCGACTACCCAAAGTTATCTTGGATCAATGTGCAAGGAATGCAGGGGACACTGATCTCATGGAAGTATGACACTCTCAAAGTTAAGATGTATAAAGGTTTTAAAAAGACTGATAGGACAATGACAAAAGCACAGTGTCAAGGTGTGTTGATGGTAGATGGATCTTCTTCCCACCTACCTAGTAGGTAGGGTAGGTACCTACCTAGCTAATATAACTACCTAGGTAGGTCTACCTAGGTAGAGCTTCACAATTTGTAAGAACAAAATATATAATTGACTCTCTATTTACAGTTAATTGTATCTCCTAAATACTCTAAGGGTTGTAAAAGATGGAACACAACTTCCAGTAAGAAGGAAGCATAACATGTTTAATTTATTTACATACATGTTTATGAAACAATAGCAGAGTTGATGTTTTTGAAATAGTCGCTACCTGCTACTCATTTCAACCTAGGCCTTGACTGGTTAGCTTATCAATAAAAATGTATATAAACAGAATCAAATATAATACGATATGCAATGAAGAACAATCTCTGTTGGTGTATTGAATGAAATTATAATTACCTGTTGATCATTTAGAAGCAATCCATTCCTAAAATGAATGAGAGAAGTGGAGACAAAACTCCTTTCTTCACTTCACTCTGCAAGCAAGCAGCAACCAACCCAACACCACCACACAACATACGATGTCGGTCGAACAGATTCGCCTTTATCGACCATAGTGAAAGGCGGGATTTTCAACACAAATTCAAAAGAGTTCATTTCCGAAATCCGAATGTACAGTTTTATTCAAAATAGTAAATATTCTGTTCTCTCTCTTTCGTTTCGAAACATTGCATTTGGTGAAATATTTTGAGACGTTGGTGCAATGTAAACAAAATATAACGTGAGTAAAACGGAATTATAAAGGAGGCCATGCAAAATTAGCAGTGGGCAAATTATCCAGGAAGACTGTTTCTCAATAATTGTTGTTGACAATTCTCGCATTTCAATATTAGTATTTATTTTTTTACAATGCATACCCAGCGTATTATTAATTAATGCCCTATTTTAACAAGTAAACATAATTCCAGAAGATTGTACACAGCAGGACTCGAGCAATTTAGTACGCCAAGCAAGGCTGCGAGTTCACTACAAGTAGGTATGTACCTACCTAAATACTTACCTAGACCTACTCGACTGTTCTCTTTCTTTTAATTCATCTTCCAAGTTTTCACTTTTGACACTTTAGCAAGTATACCTACCTTGGTAGATACAATATTTTATTTTACCTATAGTTAGTCTACTCGGTCTACTAGTCATTCAGAATACCAACCCATTTCAAAATGTGTAGTTACTACAGAGCCAAGATTCCTACAAGTTTGTTCTAGCTAAGAACAAACTAGGTAGGTAGGTAGGCTACCTACTCCCTCCCAAATTACCTATAGTAGTACTCAATTGTCAGAAAATCTTATACCTTCTGCCCTCAACTGGGAAATAAAACAATGAGAAAATTACCCCAAATATTATAGGACCTTTCAAAACTTGACAGGATTAACAAACGATCACTTCATAACATCACTAGGACCTAGGTAGGTACCTACGTAGGAGTTATTTTAATCATTCTATTGAACTCACAGAGCGCCATGGCTGATAGTGAGGGTGAATCGCAGCCAAGCGAGACAACAGAAGAGTCATCTGAGCCAGTGGTAATAAATTATTAAACAATATTATTTTAAATTGCATACACTAATACTTACCTTTCCTCAGGAACTAAGTCGATCAAGAATCTCTCGCTTTCTTTGCAACAGGGTCAAAGGACAGGAGATGCAACAGATACAGAGGGAGAGACTACAGATGGGGAGACAACGGAAGACGAAGCCAGTGACAACAAGATTAATGAGCCACCGGGCCCTAGAGTACAGCGAGATTCAACGATGAGCGACATCCCGCTTACTGACTCAGTTGTCCTCCAGCAACTCAGGGAAGCAGATAGTCAAGCGCAACGGACTGCTCGGATGATCAAGGAGATGAAAGATTCTATTGGGAAGTTTCAAAAGGTATACCTACCTAGGTACACCTATCCAATCTCTGAATTTGAAATGGCAATGTTAGTTCTACCAACTCTCCCGCATCACACCCTTTTTAATTTCGTCTCAAAAATGTATAAGAATACCCTTCTGAAAAATTGGTCAAATTCACCTCACTGGTCAAATACACCCCACTTTACGGTACATACCATATTATTTTTCACAAGTTAAATCATTCTAATGATTAAATATACTTTCTTCCCATTATTTAGTTTGGATGTTTACAAAAAAAACTAATAATACTTTTCACAAACTAGGTATTATTATTTATTATTATCAAATATCAATCAATATTTCGACCACCCTTCTGTGGACTCTTCAGGAATATTGTGGAATAATCTAATGGTATTGATAATTATATTCAACAAGTACATAAACAATAATCTCAAGTGTCACAGATATAAAGTTAAATCTACAGTTTTCACTTCCACAACCTCTCTCCTACTAGTTGAATAATTACTTTTTTTAAATATACTTTAGTTATTGTTACCAAATGTGAGTATCACTCTCTACAACAACATTAATTAAATACTTAAGAGTTGACAGTACTCGCAGAAAATTTTGATTCCGATGTAAAAAAAATCCTAAAAATGCATGAAAATGCATTAGCTCTGGGTTGTACGTGACATTTGTGACATTTAATCGTGTGTTGCATGTTGCATATACTGCTGTGAAGAAAGGTATTTTAATTCAAATATTGAAAACCACAAAAAACCATAAAAAGGCGGTCCCTACTTTTTTCTTAACGGCTTGACCGATTGTTTTCAAAATTTAACAGCATAGAGATAAAAAGTAAATCTGTGTCTCTAGTGATCGAAAAAAATAATAAAATTTTTTTTTCTCGCTTTGAGGACGTGCTAACATGGGCAATATATATATATATGAGTCTTTTTGGCACCTCTGCCCTGAAATAACTAAACAAAAAATAAAACTTTGGGGCCACTAGAGACACAGATCTACTCTTTATCTATAACCTGTGAAAATTTGAAGACAATCGGTGAAGCCGTTTAGAAAAAAGTAGGGGCCGCCTTTTTGTGCTTCATAAAACACGGATTTCATCAAGTATTGTAGACTCTTAACATGTAGGTAATGTGAAAATATGTGTTTTCAGAAAAAGAGTTTGTCTGAAGCTGATGCACAAAATTTGGAAGATAAACAATCGCAGCTGATGAAGAAGCTGCATGAGTTTGAAGAGATAACAAGACGTGTTCAAGCGCTGATCGGGTTGACCGACATCAACTCAGCACAGTTTGAGCCATCCTACACAAGCATGATGCAGTCAATCAGGGAAGAAGAGAAACAGCAACCGCCTGTGACAGGCAAAGGTCCGATAGGCCAAGTTCCATCAGGCAAAGGTCCGGGAGGCGAAGTTCCGGCTGATGAAGGTTTAAAAGCTGGCTTGGAGGGTGGCCCTTGCCCGACAGGAATGGAATTCTCGAAGGAGCTTGGAGTACAATTTCCTACACCCACACCTTCGTGTGAACTCGGAATGGAACCAGAGGCTGTGATTTCTGAAGAACGTCTTCCCAAAGTAATTGTTTGCGGCATAGAAGATGAAGTGCCAAGGATCATCGTGTGCGAAGCTCCGAAGAGAGATTCTTCACAGAAACCGAAGCAATTGCCAGGGCACAAAGCTAAAGAAGTAGGTTGTGCCAACTGTCATACAGCACATTAGACTTGAGCCACACAAATTCAAATTTGAGTTCAAAATTGTAACAAGTATAGTCAACAGAAAGACACAGTACCCTATAATTAAAATTATAAGTATATTACATCAAGATAAATCAATTGTGGGCCATACATTTCATTATGTGCAATAAAACAGAAGCTGAAAAACTAGGATATGATTTGTTGCAAATGTTATATTTTTAGGAAATTATTTTATTTTAGGATGTGGTGGACTGTTTAACTGGTTTAACAAGGCGTTTGTCTCAAAGCTATAGTATGCAAGAAAAACTAGCATCGGAGAATGCCGATTTGGAAGGTAACAGGTGAGGATCCACCGACTATGTTACGAACGCATAGTGGTAGTATTTCCAATGGGTTGTGCATCTCATTGGTACCTATTTATCAATTGAGTTCTACAGAATAAAATTGAGTAGGCATACAAAGCTGTCGTTACTGTTTCAAGAAAGAGTTTCTTATATTCTGTTTAGATTTTCACTACAAAAAGAATTGGTTAAAAAAGACAATTTAGTTGATTGTTTGTCAAAGAAGCTATGTTCTCTACAAGCTGAAATTCGAATGATGGCTCAGGAAAATGCTTGTCTAAGCAAATGTCTGGCAAAGTTCAAGAACACAAATACTGGCTGCAATCCCTGTCCACAAAAGATTGGAAACGAATGTCCTTGCCCTGCTACTACTAATCAGTTGGTGAGTCACAGGTACATATGTGTTAACAAAAGCCGATAATAAAATTGAGCTTAAATGTACTTCTTTCTCCCAGGAAAGTCAGCTGGATGACATAGAGTGTGAAGTTAAGGGCATGCAGGCAGAAATTGCCAAAGTTCAAAATGAAAGGAAACTGCTAGACAGCCACAAGAAACTCTTAAAATGTACTGCTGCGGACTGTCCCAGTTTAAAAGTAAGTGTCTTAGTTACGAAACACTTGTGAATTGAAAATTCTCTACAGCACATAAAAATGTCCATTTATAGTGCCAGCCATCCTCAATGCCGGTCGGCGATGGAGACCAAGCTCTGAGAGAACTTAAAGAGCAATATGCTCGCCTTCAAGACGATTACAAGAGTAAAGTGACGGAAGTATCGGTATGTCGTCGTGAGATCGAGAAGGAAAGAGAGGTTTCGGAAGAAGCAAGGAATAATCACAAGAGTGCCGCCTTGGCTTGCAGATTGGCCGAGGAAAAGTTGGCGCTCCTTGAAAAGCAAACTCATCATGTAAGTTGACACCTTGAGGAAACTGTCACTTGCGAACAACAAAATAGTTACGTTATGTATCGAAGTATAATTTGCTAATTAGATAAATAGATTACACATTTTTGTCTGTGATGGAACATTTTGCTTCATAAACATAGCAAATCATTGTGTTAATCATTTACAAATTATTAATACACATAAAATTACTGTCATAGAATGCAGGATCGAAAGAACAACTAATGGAGCAAGAGCAGCAAGTGCTCGTCTGGAAACAACGTTTCAATGAGTCTCAGGACGAGATGGAAGATCAGAGAGGCATGATTCAAGACCAGGCAGCACAGCTGGACGACTACCGCTGCAAGTACCTCCTCTCTCAGCAACAGGTCGAGGAGCAACGGAGCCAGCTGGAGGAGGCGGAACAGGAGAACACTCGAATCAGTGAACAGATTAACTGCGAGATATCTCGAGTGCGTAACCAGTTCACAGAAAAGCTGCGTGAACTGACGCCTCTGCCGGATATTCTCAAGGCCGTGCAGCTGAAGCTGCAAGAGACGCAAGAGCTGAGAGTAATCGCCGAGCGCAACTGCGAAGACATGGCCAGGGAGATGCAGGAAATCAAGGACAAGGCTCAGCACTATGCACGACAGTTAGACGACAATCGCACTGCAAGCAACATGAGTCTCGAGGAGAAGGGCAACTTGCAATCACGGCTCGAAAGCTTAGACAAGAAACACAAGGCACTGAAGGAAGAAAATACAGAGATGAAGTAAGTTGAGGAGGCAGTCTAGAACATGGACAAAACAAAGGACATTAAAATAGTTCATAAAATATGCTCTTATTCCAAAAGATAATTATTTGAAAATTAAACTGCTCGTTGCATAGCACGAGGTACAAATCTTAGAGAACTTTATTCTTGAATGAAAGGGTAAACAACAAAACAGTCTAAATTGAATTATTCATGGAGATTTCATTTGTTGCTTTGTTAAAAGGATGGCGATGGCTCGCCTTGAAGAGGCTGAATCTCAGAGCAAAGTCCGACTAGAGGAGAAGTTGCATGAAGTGGCACAGCTGCTCAGCCAGATCGAGACACTTCGTGAGGAGTCAGCTCGGCAAGTGGCGCGGACCAAGGAACGCGGCGAGTGTATGCGACAAACATACCACAACCAGATCACCGAGCTGGAGCGTCAGCTTGCACAGAGTCGTGCAGCAACGCATGCAGCGCAGAGGGAACGGAACGAGGTAGACATTCAATCATTCATAACCGCAGACGTGGAGAGATATGGATAAGTCACATGTGAGTGTGACTTATGTTTGTTTTTTTATAGATACGCCAACGAATGCAGATCCAAATTAACAACTTGAATGATGGCTTCTACGAAGCACAATTGAGAAACCAAGCTCTCCAGTGCGATATCAACGTCATGAAAGCACCATACACCAATATCATGCAGTGTACTCCGGAGACGCCTAACAATCTAATGATAACCGATTGTGCGCCGCAGAACTATAAATGTGAATGTAAACATTATTTGCCGTGCTAAGTACGAAATCCACTCAAGAAATTTATGAAGGTACCAAGTTATACTTAATTTATTATGTGCCTAGATTCAAAATTGTTAAATAAATAATGTTTCGGTTATACCCAAGAGCTGTGAATGTCAAAAATCTTTAAAAAAAACTTACTGATCAATGTTTAAGTGTGGAATGGAAACACTATTATTATTATTATTATTATTATTAAGCCTATATTCTCAATGGAGCCGAGGCTCCACTAGGGTGAATGTCAAAAATCTTTAAAAAAAACTTACTGATCAATGTTAAAGTGTGGAAACTGGAAACGCTATTTTTATTATTATTATGAAGAAGAGGAAGAAGAGGAGGAAACGCCAGGCGTGGCCAGCCGGTTTCCAGGAGTCCTGCGGCCCTAGTGTTGGTGGGAACACCCACCCCCTGACCCATTGAATTGGAACCAGGGATGGATTATTATTATTTATTATTATTATTAAGCCTATATTCTCAATGGAGCCGAGGCTCCACTAGTGAATATGTAGGTAATACAGAGAAGGGAGGAGAGGAAACCCAGTACCGGCATGTAGCCTACTCCTGACGAAAGATATCAAGGGGGCCAACGGCTAAACGTCCTATCCGAATGACGGTGTAACATTTGCAACACAGGCCTCCAAAACCCTCGCCGTCGAGAGACTGACAACTGCTGACTGTGCTCAATGTTGCTTAACCTCGGTGATTAAACGAGAATTGAGGTATCCAATACACCAGCCATTATACTAAGGGCTACAGTCAAGGGATAAGACGACATATTTATAGAAACTGTACAAATACTCAAATTGGGGAGAAAAACACGATAAAGCACCATATAAAAATAAAAAAATATTTTTAAATATGCACTATGCAGAGACCTGTCAGCATAGGAATAGAATAAACACGACATGCTCATTATCACCATAACAAGCACAACAAAGGCACATCGGACTCAGAGTGACAGTGAAACAAAATAATGATACGGTCAATGTTCTCTATGTAGGTATCTCAGTAGGTACCTACTCATCAGTTTTCAGTTTATCATATTTCTACCCCCACTCCATCAATTCCAAACTGTTGGGATAGAAAAGTTGATTGCATAAGAATTTAGAGAATTTACCAATTTCTTATTTGTAATTGATTGTATCAAACAGTTCTTCCGTTGCCATCATATTGCATACCCTTTGCGATTGTTTTTTAATTCCAAGCACTGGACACACTGTCAACTTCTGTGAGAGCGGAGAGTGGAGAGCTGCTCTCTCATTGGCTGGCAGCTGTCACGTGACCGTCAAATAAGATCACGTGACAGCTGTCAGCCAATGAGAGATCTGCTCTCTACTCTTGCAGAAGTTGACAGTGTGTCTGGTGTTTTAGGTACCTAATTATTCTCAAAATTAAATTCAGGGGTCAGCAATTGATCTACCTAGTTATAACACCACTAAATGATGATGTTGAAAATAATAATAACCTATCGAGATCAACTAACAGTAGGTAATCAACTTTTCATGACGTTAACAATATCAGGACATTTTAAATGGCATCTATTTTGCAGCTGATAACAAAAATGACCATCATGTCAGTATCCATCAATTTTATCATTACAATTTAACCCATAAAACTAAAACAGAGAAATGACAGGGAAATTGGATACAGATCGATTACGTAATATGAAAATAATTCTGTTTTAGGAATAATTTTGGTAATTATAAAAAAAATCAATTGATTCTTGTTATGATATAAGAATTTATTTCACAATCATAAACTAGGTACCTATCATATCATATAGGTATTGGCACATATTTAGGAAATAACTTAAAAATGTAAAACTACATTCAAAAACATTAGAAAGAAACACTAACAACACACTAACATCGTTGAGTAACATCATCAAAACAATATTCCAGTTAGTTAGCCAGTTCAGACACAGTTAAGATAGACCCCGCTAATATGAAACATCTGCTTGGCCTTGACATGGAAATTAAAGTCTATCTGGATCAGCGTACCTACAATATTTTCCATTCAAGTTAACATTCCAACAGGGCACCTTTTACACATAGAAAATAATCAGCACTGGTCAATAGAGATAGGAAATGAAGACTAAAATCAATCAATTTACATAGGATTTTTTAAATTTACAAAGTAGCCACATTTATAATTATTTTAACAATCGGTAAAATATCTTGGTTCATACTTTGCAATGGCTTTAGGCATCTTTGTTTGTGTCAAAACTATGAGAAACTTCACTAAGCAGTAGACTAAGCATCCACTTCTTAAGAAATGTGGATTCATAAATTAATCAATAGATTCATTGTTAAATTTGGTGTTCCATTAGACAAAATTCGTAAAATAAAATTGAATGCAATTTTAGACACAGCACAGACACCCCGCTCATTTTTGAAGGGGTGAAAGTAACCGTAGTTTGTGGGGTGTTTTGCCACAAAAATTTGGTGATTAGTGCACATACAAGCAATCTTTAGATAATATGTTCATTAGCAGAACCAAGTTATTCCTCTGTAATGTGGACAATAAGTTAGGATTCTTGAATTGTTATAAATGCGGCAGGATCACAACCTCTTCTGTCTTGATTGAAACTATATTACCTATCTAGCTAGCAAGAAAACAATGGCACTAGTATTGTCACAATTTTTAAAAATTATTATTTAAACTGCCTTAGGTACTACCTACTTCAAAAGAACAAATCTAGGTAAAATCAACACAGTCTACAACTTATTGTTGCCCTAAAGCCTAATCATTAATCAACTTAATGCAAGCTGATGTACTAAGAAATTGATAATAAACTTATAAAATAGTTGTATAGGTCTACCTAAATTATTGACAATATTACAGCCTACTGAAACTATGAGGAGTTGATAGGTACAATATTTTGACTCTTCAATCATTAGAAAGTAGTAGAAAGTTCATAAAGGACTAGTCCAATAATCAAAAGTAGGTAGTAAAGAACATTCTACATAGGTACTAATTAATAAATGGTAGGTAAGTAGAATTAGGTAGGTGGGGCCAACATTGAGCTACCTACAGAGTTTGGCGCTACTAAACTAAACTAAGGATCTTTCAATTGCTTGGCAAGAACTTGTAAAATAGCTTCAGATTTTCCTTTTAAGTTTTGAGCGCATTGATTCATTTCATCGAGACAATTTCCTAAACTAATATCCCTATCATCATAGCTACCTTCCAGATTACCAACTTCTTCTTTGGAAACACTGGCCACACTTGTAACTTGTTGCATTCTTTCCAAGACTTTGGGACTTTTACTTATATTATAGAGACTGCTGTTGCAACTAGACTTCTTGAGATATTCAAATAATACTAGCCTTGCTTTTTGACCGACAAGTTTCTTTCTGGACACATGGGAATTTTCCGTGAGCCCCAAATTTCTATGGCGGCAACACACGTTTGTGCAAACAGGCTGGGAATCTTCTGAATGTTTTGTGCGAACATTTGGATCCTCGGTGACTTTAAGACTAAGTGAGCGAGCCAACAAATGTGGTGTAAGATTAGATCGTTCTGCCAAGCCAACGTGTTGCGATGGCTGATAGGGAGAGCTTTGAGAGTCGACAGCAGTATGTACATAATTCGGTTGAGATATGCTCCTCGACAATAAATAACTAGAAATATTCTTTGTACTCAAGGAGTTGCCTTCATGTGTGGCAAAGTCTATGTCATGATTTGAGCTGATATTAAAGCTTTGGTCATTTGGTTTACTCTGTTGGGAACTGCCTGTCAATGATTCACTCTTATTTGTGTTGAGACTACTGTAAGGACTGGGTTCGATTAATTCGAAAGAAGGCAATGACTCCTGCCAACGTTGCACTTTCATGAATGGATTTTCAGCAAATTGGTTATTCAATCTCTCGGGGGAAAGTTCTTTGACTATAGATGTTGATGAACTGTTTCGAATTCCCAAGTTCGTTCTGTTGACATGAGGAGTCGATGTGGCATTGCGATTACTAAATTTAGGGCGGTCATCTGAAGCGTTCAGCAGACGACATCCAATGCTTCCTGTATCCGATTTCAAGATTGAGGATTGAGTGCCAAGTTTATCAAGTCTATTGGAACTGCTGCAAAACTTGGTGATTGGATTGAGAACTTTCGAACTGCTCTTCGATAGACCTGGAGATTGCTTTGACGATTTGTTTGCATAGCTTTTACAAAAATCTGAGTGAGAATCATTGAGAATTCCTTGTAGCTCAGGAATGAGGAGTACGTTGGGGTTGGCAGGTGTTGTTGACTTCCTACTCTCTTGTATGTCGTACTTAAATGGAGTTGAATTGCCAGCTTCGGATGAATTCACTCGCAAGTGATCGATGCGATGCTCAGCAGCCGCGTATCTAGTCAGCAGGACATCATAATTCTCTTGCATCTTCAAAATTATTTTATCCTTATCTTCCAATTCATCCTTGAGCTTATCGATGATCGGCAATAACTTTTTATTAGAGATCGATTCCTCTTCAATATCATCTGGTTCTTGTTCAATATGGCAACTTGAAGTCTTGTGAGCTTTACGTCCCTCATTCTCTTCCTTGATTTGCCGAATATACTCCTTTACTTTGCTTTGAACATGAGCGTAACTTCTTCCGCTAGATAAGCTTAAACAGCTCAGTGAACGAGGGAATCCTGAATCTTTCGATTTTGGTAATGAGGCATCAGTTGTCATGGATTGGCTTTGAATTGTGCTTGAAGAAAAATGACTCGACTTCGAGGTTAAAGGAAACGAAGGAATTGTGGAAACATCATGCAAGGAAAGGGAAAGTTTTGATTTGGGTGAATCGGGTCTGGAGAGGTAGTCTTCTGCTGAATCAAGAATACTTTCTTTAGCAGTAGCGCTAGTGCTACAGTTTGAGATGGAATCTGGAACAGCTTCGAGTGGAAGGGCTGGTTTTGCACAATACTTCTGAAGAACTACCTCGGGCTCCACACAAGTGTCGTCAGTTGTGAAATTACTAGACAACGACCCAGTTAGCGAGGCAGTTAATAGGTTTGGTTGGACATTGTCTATGAAATCTTCTTCGCTAACTGAACAAGTGAACCAACTTGCCTGCATTGCATCGGTAACTGCAGTCGAGTCCCAGCTGGTGCGCAGATCACCTTTGCTAACATTCTCGCACTGCCAGTTGTTATTCTGCTGGTGGTTCATCTCATGACATGCTTCACGTGCTGTTGACTAGAGGGTTGATGACACCCTGACGCTCTGACGCAATCACCCCTCGATGACGAGCGACAATATTGCTGCAAACGAGGCAATGAAGAGTAAAATACTACCTACCAAGCTGAACCTACCCACCCATATGTGCTTCATTGAGGTTGGATTTGACAATATTTTACATTCAAATGAAGTACGTGATTATAATGTTCATGTATTAGATTAATATTTGCATTCCAGAGCAAAAAGTTACTTACAATTTACTTGAAAAACTCCCTTTCTAGGTAGCAAACCCAGCACCCCGAATCCATTTTCTTATTTTGGCATTTTGCGTTGTTTTGTGACGTCATGGCCATGCTCGGTTACTCCATTGCCATTGGTCACTTCGCTCGGATGCGCACATGTGAGTTTCAGCGCCCTTTTAAAAATGTCGTGCAACACGTGCACAGTTAAACAATACTTATTTCATTTAAATTGGAGCCCAGATACGGCTATGGTGCCTACTTCTAACTATATCAAGGGCCAGTAGATCAATGATTCCTGTTGGGGATGAGTACTCTGTTTTTTTTTAAATGACATAACTAGTGTCGCCATAATAACATGTACCTACAAAATGGAAATGTCGCTAATGGTGCTAACCAGTCTGTTGAATATTATGACAAACGTACCTACTAGCATAGAATAGAGAAACATTTATTCTATGCTAGGCTAGGTACAAGTCAATAGGTTACAGGAATAATTCAAAGGTAAAAATATTAATAAAAATAAAATGAACAAATGTTTAATAAATACATAGTTTCAAGACAAATACATACAAAATAAATCTCTATATTTACAGATAAACACGTAAGTACTTATGCTAAACTTTAATAATATCTACACACACGTCGCGGCAGGTGGCATCAATGTTAACACGTAAGAGAGGACTTGAGCCACTGTAACAAGGAAATCAAGTTGTTATCGCCCGATCATTTCGAGTGCAAAGACGTAGTCGGAAATAGAAACAGTTCTTACCTCAGCTAGACTGAGCTTGATGCTGCTGTTCTGAAGTGGATCCTTGGATTCGAAGATATCTGAAATACAGAAATAAAATCGTTTCAGGATACGAGATTATTATTATATCAACACTTGAATACCGTAAATTATTTCTTATTTGATTTACAGCTCAAAAAGCAATACATCTCACAGCAAACAGCCTATAACTGTCAGATTAGTCAATCAAATTTCACGAGAAAATGGAGATAACATCTACAAAACTGGTTTCCAGTTCATGCATTTGACAGCTTTTTAGTTGTGAAAACTTCGAACTTTGAAGTTTGGTAAACTTGATTGAATGTTTGAGTGTTTTGCTACTAAGAAGATTTTTGGCAACGTCAAAGCTGTGAAAACATGTAAATAGACCGAGAAATTAAGCCTTATTAATTCCCAGGAGATCGAACCCCCGTTCCTTGGGTCGAGCCTACAACGTGTACACAACCTGTACAATTACATGTTTAAAATAGTTTGTTTTCAGAATGTGATTCAAAATGTCTTTACGCACGATGAGATTAGAAGAGTCGCGATCTATTACTTTTGGAAGCTGTCCAAATTGGTCCAAACATTTAATTTTCAACATGTGAAGCTCCACAAGATGTTTGGTCATCATTGTTGACCAACTGGGATCGCATGTGGCAGGAAAATGTGACGAAAAGTGGGAAACTCATCAGGAAAAACTTTTTGCAAATCTATAACCTTGGTGATGCATGAGGACAATATTTCAGAGTTCAAGGCAAATCTACATAAAAGGCTTCAATTCTTGAAGTTTAAACGTTTTAACAGCTAGGTATTTAGTTGTCAAAAGTTCATTTAGAATCAAAAAAGCTCAACCAGGGTCCATATTCTACTCAAATTCCCGATATTCTACTGGAGTCCGATTCGGTGCAATGTTAATCCATATGGCCGTGAATCGGACTCCAAGGAATCGGGAATTCAAAAGTTACGGAATAGGACCCCAGTAAAGACTTCAAAATGTGGAACAGAGCAAGCTGGCTCAGGCAGTAACTCTGGAGTTGCTCTAAAGCTTAGGCTTCTATTCTCGCGGCCTTCCTTCTTAAGGCTGAGGTATTTTATTGGTTTCTCTTATTCAAGAGCCAAATGCTCAGAAGGTTCCTTACAATTATGTTCACTACCGCCTCCTTCCCACTGTCAATTCACTAAATTTTCATCAAAACAATATAATCCATCGCCATTTGAATAGTTGCAGAACAGTGCGACGTAAATCACCACTAAACTGAATGTAAGTAATAAATGGAGCCCATTTATGTAGAATATAATCTACATAAATGGGATTCATTTATTACATTCACCACATTCACCCCTTCTATCAATATTATTAAGCCTCTATAAGGCCCAGATTTTCAAGACACTGCTAAAATCAGTAATTAAGTTAACACCAGTCATTCTATGAATGTCATTGGTTGTTGCCATGACAATACAGTCCTAATCAACCGTTTAAAACTTAGCGTAGTATTGAAAGACTGACCCTTAATTATTCTAAAATATTTTTTTAAATCTAATGAATGGAGCCCATTTACGTAGATTATATATTTATTTTAAACTACATTATTATTGAACCACTAAAATGTTTTTTAAAAATCTAATGAATGGGGCCCATTTATGTAGATACTATTCCCCTTCGCGATGTACTCACTGAAGGCGACGCTGAGATGCAAGATGGCGGAGACGAAGTCGCCGAACCTCAGCGTGCCGTCCTTCCTCATGTACCTGAGGATGAGGATGGAGAGGACGTCGGTACTGAGCTGAAAGCCGACGTCCAAAAGAGCGTCCCGCAAGCGCTCGGCCTTCAAGATGCCGGTCTTCTCGCGCGTGTGGTTCTTGAACGCGGTCTGCCAGTACTTCAAGCTGCACATCAGGTCCTTGAAGTCGGCGAACTTGAGGCGGCCGCTGCCGGTGCTCTGAGCCAGGATGTCAAGGAGCTTTGCACGAGATAATCGAACGTTCTGTCTGTTTTTAACATCAAACTAGTCTTGGCATGAGAATAATCAGGATGTCAAGGAGCTTTGCACGAGATAATGGAACGTTCCGTCTGTTTTTAACATCAAACTAGTCCTGACATGAGAATAATCAGGATGTCAAGGAGCTTTGCACGAGATAATGGAACGTTCTGTCTGTTTTTAACATCAAACTAGTCCTGACATGAGAATAATCAGGATGTCAAGGAGCTTTGCACGAGATAATAGAACGTTCTGTCTGTTTTTAACATCAAACTAGTCCTGACATGAGAATAATCAGGATGTCAAGGAGCTTTGCACGAGATAATAGAACATTCTGTCTGTTTTTAACATCAAACTAGTCCTGACATGAGAATAATCAGGATGTCAAGGAGCTTTGCACGAGATAATGGAACGTTCTGTCTGTTTTTAACATCAAACTAGTCCTGACATGAGAATAATCAGGATGTCAAGGAGCTTTGCACGAGATAATAGAACGTTCTGTCTGTTTTAAACATCAAACTAGTCCTGACATGAGAATAATCAGGATGTCAAGGAGCTTTGCACGAGATAATGGAACGTTCTGTCTGTTTTTAACATCAAACTAGTCCTGACATGAGAATAATCAGGATGTCAAGGAGCTTTGCACGAAATAATAGAACGTTCTGTCTGTTTTTAACATCAAACTAGTCCTGACATGAGAATAATCAGGATGTCAAGGAGCTTTGCACGAGATAATAGAACATTCTGTCTGTTTTAAACATCAAACTAGTCCTGACATGAGAATAATCAGGATGTCAAGGAGCTTTGCACGAGATAATAGAACATTCTGTCTGTTTTAAACATCAAACTAGTCCTGACATGAGAATAATCAGGATGTCAATGAGCTTTGCACGAGATAATAGAACATTCTGTCTGTTTTAAACATCAAACTAGTCCTGGGACAAAGAATTATAAACACAAATTATACGGATAAAATTTTGAATGAAAGTCAATTCAGTCAAACGAACTCTTTTCACTTTTACTGCAAGCTTTTTACATATTACCGAACTTCTTCATTCATATTCTTGTAACTATTCCATTCTTTTTTCACGTATTGTCTTGCTGTGTACCTTGGCGCAAGCATAACTACGAATCTGTCAAAATACCGAAGAGATTATTTTCATGTCGCATGAAGTGTCCACGAAATCTACGAGATACATGAAACTGCTTGAATAAGTTGTGTAAAGGATACGTCAAGCGTTAGCACCACTTGTCGACAGACCTCCATGCAGGCACAGCTTTTGATGTAGTCTGGAAAGAGTGGAAATTAAAAACATATTACACATTCTGATTATTTTCTGAATATCACATTCGATTGTTTAATAGTGAGAACTATGAAAAGTCATATTGAAAAGTAGCTAAAATATGTCTTGCAATTTGAAATATTAATTAATGATTACAGATTAATGACGTAATGATCACTTCGAAAAACGTCGTATAAATTCGATCTCGATGTACTAACCGTTTGGCAAACATGCGTCTAGGAGTTCCTGAAGCTCGAACGCGTTGACAGTTCTATGTTCGTCGGCCAGCTGGAGGAAGACAGCTTCGTACTGACTGAAGCTCTTCCCATCCAGTGCTGGAGGCGCCTGGAGCAGGACAAAGCAGGGATAAGTACATACATGACGTCACAAGAGATAAGTCGACAGAGATCAGAGGATGAGTCTTGGGAACGAAGATGTTGGCTTACCTTCACTATTGCTGACTTGACAAGAGATGGATGAGTATCGAGAAGTCTGGAACACAATTAGAAACAACATGAGTGGATGAAGATTTCAGCACAGATTTCAGTGCCGAAACCATTGGTGGCCTTATTTCTGGGGCAGGGGGAGGGCGCATTTCCTCAAAACGTATATGGTCATATTACTGATTTTTTTTTTTTTTAATTTATTGTTGCAAATGAATAGTACATAGAAAATCCTCAGTACCACAAAACCAAACAGTGGCTTGTCTGCAGGACTGCTATATATATAAACAACAACAACAACAACAACATAAATATACGTCACAATAAAACAACTAATAACTACTTTTAATAATAATAATCATTATCAAATTCAAATTCAAATTACAAAGTACAGTGTATACAAATCCATAAATACAAATACTACATCAAGGTAAATATCATACAATAATAAATAAATAATACATAATATCAGAACACCATAACAATAACAATAATTTCATTCAACCTCCGTGGTGAAAATCCACTCTTTAAAACTGTCTTAAACCAGATGGGATTTGGTAAAATTCGGGACAACACATGTTAGCAATTATTTTTTGTCTGGAATAGTGCGACCGCGAAAGAAAACAATGGGGGGGGGGGACCCTTATCTGTCATGTAGGTCTAGGACACACAGCCACGGGAAATGTTGAATTTCTGAAATGAATTGAGAGCACAGCATTGCTCTTATAATTGTGCTTGATTTGGCAGTGGCACTAGTTGCTTGCAGGACTCACTTGAGTTTGAGCGGCTTGCTGGAGTAGACTCTCAGTGTGAACGACGACTCCTGTCCGGGCTCGAACGTGGTCGGCAGCAGAAGATATCCTCCTTGTTCCAGCTGACATCTGTGACTCACCTGCAGCAAGGAACAAGCTTGTACCATTTCTGACACCATTTGTAATATCTTCGATTTTTATATTTGGGTTTCTAGACAGGAAGCCGAAGATCGCATCGCATCTTTGAATGGTTATGATGATTATTGGTAGATTATGACGAAGAGTATAAGCAGAATGGTGGAGATGCTTGTGGCCTTTTTGCTTTTAATGACTGAATGAACACATTTTTCAAGCAAGTTTTGAGCTCAGTGTCAATATGTCCTATATTAATAACGCATAGAATATCAAATTAATTTCAACGCATAATACATTTAAATGCATTAAATACTATTTGTGTGTATTATTGTTGTATTGTTGTATTTCATGTCCTGTTAATTTCTTGAGATTTCTCAACAATTCTTGTGAAAATCAACTAAGAACCTAGGGCAAACTTCGCCATCCGAATGAAACTCTCTCCCTAGAGAGTTAACGTTGACAGATTCAGTTTGGCATGATGTCATTGTGTGAAATTATACGTTTGTCGCCAATTTAACGCAGTGACATTGACATCCTGCACTAGTTGGCACCGTTGCCAAGTCTATGATAACTAACAAAATGTTAACTCTGTGAATTATGCTCATTATACTAATGAGTATGAACTGAGCTTGTACATACTCAATGTTTATTGTTTTGACTCTAGATCAAGATAAGATGTAAGAAATCAAATCCCTCAAAAGGATATCAAATCGCAAAGTGAAAACAATAATTCAATAATAAATGTAAGAATATAAGAAGTATAAACAACACAAACTTGAAGAATCACGTAAACTTATTATATTTATTAAATTTTGATTAAAGACTTGATCATGATTCTAAAACATTGGTCGGTGTACAAGCGTGAAAATTAGATGGCCCAACTCTGCCTCTCTCTGACCCATATCATAAACATATTTTTATCTGGAGCAGAGAGAGACAGAGTTCAACCTTAGACGTTCAACCATCTAATTTCCACGACTATACATCTTGCTTCATTTTGTCTTAGTTTGCTGACTCACCTGCCGGCTGTTTGTGTATTGCGAATTAACCAGTGATTTGTTCTTCTTGAAGAACGGCTTGCTGATTGTTTCTGAGTTGTTCTTTGGTAATGAGTATGCTGAGAAACCGATCACCTGAGAACACAAATCACAACGCGTTCAGCTTCCAGAGCCAGAAGATCGAGACTAGCAAAGAAGGAGATTCCAGGATTTAGAAACAAACAAATCAATGAAGTAGTGAAAAACATGCGACAATTTACCATAAATTAATAAATAGCAATTCGAAAAATATGAAGAATAAAATATAAATCACAAACATAGGTAAATGCAAAACGGCGATAAATAAAAGTACCCGAACATTATTTGAGGTAAAAATTTAAATTGTACCGTCAAAAACCTGAATTACACGGTTCAAGTTTCCTTGAAGGGGCTGAATTCAACCCTTGATTTCAAGGAAACATGAAAGAGAATTTAGACGATTTAATGTTTATTGTTGATTGAAGTTGCGGTTGAAGTATTTCAAGACTAGGACATGTTCTAATTGAAAAGGTTGAAGAGATGTCTTGAATTCAAGACTTGGAAATGTGTTAAATGCTTCAATGTCTTCATTTAGTCGATCCAAGTCTTGAATTCAACCCCCTCGAAATGTTGAATTCAAGGAAACTTGAATCGTGTAAATAATTCAGCCATTAGAAACTATTTGACTATAATGCGATCGCGTCAATGCGTTGGTATTGTGTTTCTATGTGAGACTTAATCTCACCTTCGGCTCCATGATGCTGTGCTGATTGAGAGAGACGATCACCTCTTCCATCTCGCTCAGGATCAGATGGAGTTGCGGGTTGATGTGAAACGCGTCTGCAACATCAACATCAACATGTCATAAGTCACTTCAGTCCAGCCAGACTGAGGATGCGGACAACATAGTCCCTTTTCAGGGCCAACACAAGCACACAACAGAGCAAGGACAGCACTGGTTCGACAAGCAAACATCCGTAACCACTTCATAATACAATATTTGTTGTAGGTATTATTGCTACTTGAAAACACAAAATAATTGTACACTAAGCTTTCACTTGAAAAGGCGATATCTTTTATAGTTTCAAAAACATTTGGATTCAATTAGAAGTAGAAGGCCTGAAGTCTATTTT
The DNA here is from genome assembly GCA_934045905.1 of Leuctra nigra. Classification (NCBI taxonomy): domain Eukaryota; kingdom Metazoa; phylum Arthropoda; class Insecta; order Plecoptera; family Leuctridae; genus Leuctra; species Leuctra nigra. The sequence goes on from OW203764.1 coordinate 27,185,617, forward strand.
GTCGATTTTGCGTTGCACACTTTTGGAGTCATGTAATCAATCATTGTGAAGATAGGGCACCGAATTGGTCGTGATTGTGGGGATTGTCAAATTAAAAAGTAAATACGAGAAGAATTGACAGGTTAACAACAAATTTGAATAAATCGGAGTATAAACAAACTGTAAAATTACGAATAAATTTCTCATCCACTTTAAAAATTATGGGAAAAAAGATTTGACAAAAATGTCTACTGTATTCACTCAGCGCACGCATGTGATATAACCAGATAAATCTTTCCTAATCCATGCAGGCAGCCAAATCAGTAAAACGGCGGTACTGTTCTTGAGAACAAGTATAGAATGTCGCGCACCTGGGTTGTTCCTACAGCCCCCCGCCGACACACCCCTCTGCCAGGCGCCTTGGTACAGCCGCATCTGCCAGGTGCTCTTGTTGTGCAGCGACGGCTCATCCCGACTCGTGTCGCTGTCCAGGTGCACGACTTCCAGGTGCGAGAACGTCTTGAGGAAGTCGGAGTACGAGATCCTGGAACCAGAACACATGTCAAGGCGCTGTCCAGGTGCACGACTTCCAGGTGCGAGAACGTCTTGAGGAAGTCGGAGTACGAGATCCTGGAACCAGAACACTTGTCAAGGCGCTGTCCAGGTGCACGACTTCCAGGTGCGAGAACGTCTTGAGGAAGTCGGAGTACGAGATCCTGGAACCAGAACACATGTCAAGGCGCTGTCCAGGTGCACGACTTCCAGGTGCGAGAACGTCTTGAGGAAGTCGGAGTACGAGATCCTGGAACCAGAACACATGTCAAGGCGCTGTCCAGGTGCACGACTTCCAGGTGCGAGAACGTCTTGAGGAAGTCGGAGTACGAGATCCTGGAACCAGAACACATGTCAAGGCGCTGTCCAGGTGCACGACTTCCAGGTGCGAGAACGTCTTGAGGAAGTCGGAGTACGAGATCCTGGAACCAGAACTCATGTCAAGGCGCTGTCCAGGTGCACGACTTCCAGGTGCGAGAACGTCTTGAGGAAGTCGGAGTACGAGATCCTGGAACCAGAACACATGTCAAGGCGCTGTCCAGGTGCACGACTTCCAGGTGCGAGAACGTCTTGAGGAAGTCGGAGTACGAGATCCTGGAACCAGAACACATGTCAAGGCGCTGTCCAGGTGCACGACTTCCAGGTGCGAGAACGTCTTGAGGAAGTCGGAGTACGAGATCCTGGAACCAGAACACATGTCAAGGCGCTGTCCAGGTGCACGACTTCCAGGTGCAAGAACGTCTTGAGGAAGTCGGAGTACGAGATCCTGGAACCAGAACACATGTCAAGGCGCTGTCCAGGTGCACGACTTCCAGGTGCGAGAACGTCTTGAGGAAGTCGGAGTACGAGATCCTGGAACCAGAACACATGTCAAGGCGCTGTCCAGGTGCACGACTTCCAGGTGCGAGAACGTCTTGAGGAAGTCGGAGTACGAGATCCTGGAACCAGAACACATGTCAAGGCGCTGTCCAGGTGCACGACTTCCAGGTGCGAGAACGTCTTGAGGAAGTCGGAGTACGAGATCCTGGAACCAGAACACATGTCAAGGCGCTGTCCAGGTGCACGACTTCCAGGTGCGAGAACGTCTTGAGGAAGTCGGAGTACGAGATCCTGGAACCAGAACACATGTCAAGGCGCTGTCCAGGTGCACGACTTCCAGGTGCGAGAACGTCTTGAGGAAGTCGGAGTACGAGATCCTGGAACCAGAACACATGTCAAGGCGCTGTCCAGGTGCACGACTTCCAGGTGCGAGAACGTCTTGAGGAAGTCGGAGTACGAGATCCTGGAACCAGAACACATGTCAAGGCGCTGTCCAGGTGCACGACTTCCAGGTGCGAGAACGTCTTGAGGAAGTCGGAGTACGAGATCCTGGAACCAGAACACATGTCAAGGCGCTGTCCAGGTGCACGACTTCCAGGTGCGAGAACGTCTTGAGGAAGTCGGAGTACGAGATCCTGGAACCAGAACACTTGTCAAGGCGCTGTCCAGGTGCACGACTTCCAGGTGCGAGAACGTCTTGAGGAAGTCGGAGTACGAGATCCTGGAACCAGAACACATGTCAACACATGTCTAGGAAAACTTTCAGTGTATCGCGTTGATGAGCGAGCACCGATACGTGAAACATCTTCAACCGAAAACGATCCACTCACTGCATTATTTCCTACTTTTATTGCAATTTTTCAATATCTATTCGAGTATATACACTCTGGAATAATTAAATAAACCATCTATGTGCCGTGAATTTGGTACATTTCGTTAAATAAATCTCTTTTGACAGCTTTCAAAACTTTTTAAATACAGATGTACATCTGTACTAAATATATTACCAATAATGTTGAAAATATTGTAAATATAAGATAACGTTGGTCTCACGACGCAATTTTTTTTTTACTTAATCGGAACATTTTGATTTTCGCCCAATCAGAGGATATTTTTCAAAATTTTTAACCAATTGGAGAATTTGGCTGAAACTTTGCAAAATTTAATAAAATGTTAGTCTTGATAACCTTTCAAAATTTAATCTGGTTCGGACCAACAAGTCCGAAGATGTTTGGTGAAACTGTGTGACCTGTATAACCGTATCGTCCGTGTGAAAAGAGCGTCTCACCAGAACTCGCCGTCGCTCATGTGTCTGACGCCGAGCCTCTCCTGCTCCTGCGCCGGGACGTCGTCCCAGTCCAGAGAGTCCCGAGACCAGGCGCCCACATACTCCCCTCCAGAGCCGACAGGGTTGCGCAGCTTGACCAGCTGCACGGGCTCGCCGTTGTAGCATTCCACCTGGACCAGGACAACAGCGTTAAGGGTATTCGAGTGGTACCACGTGACTAAACATATAATACACGAAATTGGCCAAACTATTGCACCTTAGAGGAAGATATTCATTATCCTCATTCTTAGAGTGATTCTACATCCCATACATCTCCTCCAATATTTTGGTCCCGAAATTTGTTTGACGAAATATTGCAGTTTCATTAAAATAATCGTAGAGACCGCAATTTTCACTAGATGCAGACTTGCAAATGAAATCGTTGCCTTTGGTATGAATAGGCGAAGAGGGCACTACGTTTCTTTTCTGTCAATAACTTAATATTAACTGGCCACAGGCACCAATAAATGTGGGTTTTCACTTTTCTCTACGAAAAATCCGGTACCTACTGACTTTATTTTAGAAAAATTGCAATAAAAATACTGAAAAAGGACTTTTGTACTTCCTAGGTTATTTATGTATTATGATTATTCATGCCAAGTTTCAGCTTGCTATGTTGAACGGTTATTCAGTTTCGATATTTTCTGTGAATCGTCTTGAACCAGTTTGGATCGCCGCGCGGATATTTTTTGACTGTCCAAAATGGGTTATTTCGCTATAAATCGGTCTCAGCTGACATCTACTTACAATATTTACCCTGAAATTAAAAATTCCCCCCCCCCCCCCTGGACTCCCCTTAACATTCTTACTAATAACATAAGTTTAAAATCATATTTTGACCAAAAATCTAGCATTACTGTATATAGGTAGATCAATTTTGACAACTATTTCAAAAGAATCATAATATATTCTTTTCAAGTTAAGGACCGATTTTGCTGAAACAAGTAAAATATGTAAATGTAAGTTTTGATAGCATTGCAAAAATTTCAGCTTGATCTGACATACGGTTCATTTACTTTTCAAGCATTCGGGTCTACAACGCCTTCCACAATATTAGTGATGAATATGTCAATCGATTCAGGGCGAGAGGTTGTGGTCATTTTAAATCAGACGAAGAAATCAACAAATAGGTACCTACTTAATTTTACGACTTCTGTCCCTTGAACGACGTAACCAAAGTTTAACAATTTTGTTTCATTTGAAGTCGGTGATTTTGAAGTCTCATCCCAAGTCATTAGAGATTATTTTCATCATTGTGATGCAGGTGGGCAGAAAATCGCATGCACAAGATTGGGATAAAAGAGTTGGTGATATCAGTTTGAATGGTGTAATAACTGATTGATCACACCAGTTTAGAAAATCTAACAGACATAGACAGGATTATGTGAACTTCAAAGAGCTACAGCTTTTAGGTACCAGAATCAATAAGTATGAGGTATTTGAAAAGTCAAAATTGGTACCTACATGATCAATACTTCAATTTTTTTTTCATTTTTTTCGATTCAAGTACCTAGGCACATATTATTTAAAATCCTGTTTTTAATGACAGGATTTGACGGTACAATTTAATCGTTGTTGAAGAGATGGGATTGTTTCAGAGATAGTTAGTTTAGATGTTTTTGCACGAACGGTGTTTTTATTTCAAGTGCCTACTTATGTACTCTGAAATCGCTGGTGTGAACACATGTTTTAACACACTTGATGGATTGCGATCATGTGAGGAAGACCGTGGTAATAATACCATATTTTATATGATTATGGACAATAAAACAATTAATTATTAAAATTACGTATAAAATCAGGCCAAATTTCGTGGTTCCTTCACAAATGTCCCGATAACGGTACTATATGGTTAAGGAGGGTTCAAAATTATGGTGCCTTTCACAATAAACTAACTCGATACAGGCTCACTGAGTACTCGTGACAGAACTATGACAATAACCACAATAATTATGATAATACTTAACTGTAACTGATTACTTTAATAACAATTAATAACTAAGCAGTGCACTACAGGGGGAAATTATGCGTGCTATGCCCTTATTACAGAAGTGCATTGAATTCTGCCATTCAACTCAACTACTCTGCATTTTACAATTTTTATTTCAAACAATACACACTTCTGAAAGATGATAGGCATTATAACGATCAACAAGAGTACTATGCGACGAAGACAAATGTCGTGGGAATTGTGAGGAAATGGAATGAATTGTTTGTCTCCCACTCACCCGCTCCACGGCGTATAAACGGTAGTTTGCCCCGATGTGGATTCCGCTCGCTAATTTCTCGACTTGATTCCTCATCTAGAACAGAGTAATAACACACTCGTATTGGATTGTAGGTGCAGCTTTTGGTGACGGTGTGAGAGATCGCGTGACAGCGGCATGGTCCTCTGGATGCTGTAGCAACCTGTAAGCGCGGCATTTGACACATGTTATTCATCTGCGTGCGCCACCTATATGAATACATTGTGATTTGACAGTGACTAGTCAACAGAACAGACTAGTCAAGATACAATACATCACACGTGTTGAAATGTCAGTTATAGTGAAGTTTGGGATGGTACAATTTAATCTAATGAGAATGACTAATGATTTTTCAAATTTTTCAAATTTTTCAAACTATACATAATAAGACTATTACTAATTAATAGCTTAGAAGAACTTCATTTGATTTCTATAATTTTCCTCCGAGGGCGAACATTATGTTAGCAGGTTGACGGGTCAGATTTAACTTATAAATTGAGGTAAATCGACGTATTTTTTTTTGTAAATCAGGTGATTCCTCTTCATATTAAAAATTTCTTCAGAGCTCACAATTACCAATTGTAACTTTTAGAACTCTCAATCACTAAAAAAATCACATTATCACAGCTTTTCTAAATCGTGCCATCAAGATAATGTAAAACAATGAGGGATTTCTCATGCAAACTATGAATTCGTCGTAAGCAAGAAGCAGACAAGAAGAAGAGTCTTGTCTTCTTGTCTATAAGAAGAGACAATACTATTTTTAATGAAGCTAAATATAAATAATATAGTTTAAAATATAAAGAAAACAAGTTTCTTCATCATCTAAAAGAAATAAGAATTTATCTCTCGATCTCAAATAGAATCTAGAATAGATGTTATACTTATCGATCGAGCTGCCAAGGTGTAATCAACTGCCCAACAGCAATGATCCTCTCAAATCATTGTAATCATATCAACTACAAAAATAATGTCCATCAATTACTTCATATCAATCAATAAAATCAATACCTCTAAGAGTTTCTCAGACCCCACACAGCTTGAAACCTTTAGGATTGGCAACACACTGTCATGTCAGATTGAATCAAGGACAATGAACACCGTGTTTTCTATCATGCTGAGTTACTGGAAATCTGCATTGAAAAGAGCTTTGATCGTTCTTTGACAGCGTATCGAAATCATGGTCATGTGTTTGTGAGTTGAGAAATGAACAAGACTGCGCAAGAAGGATTCCTCTCACAATCTAAGCCCAGTCGGAAAAATAAAATGTCATGAAACGTGCTTTTAATGACTAAATTTGTATGAAAGCGCGTAAAATTTATTTAAGTAACTAGAAAGATTTTGAAAAAAAAATTGATTCAAAAGGTTGATCCGTTAAGGTCAGTCAGCTTCCAATTTTGAACCTTTCCTACACAAAACCATGAATATTTATTTTTAATTTAAGAGGGCTGAGTAGTGAGAGTGGCCTTGAAGAGTTTTTTAATCGATTTTTATCAATATCTTTTACCAAGTAATTGTTAACAAAATAGGGCTTTGTACGCGTATTCAGAACAGTTCAATGAAAATAATTTCATAGTTTAGAATAAGTTATTAGTTTTATTTTGTCCAACAGATGTTTAGTACCATAATTTTACTGTTTTTCGGGCACTAAATATTTGTAGGACAAAGTAAATGTAATAAACCATCCCAAGCTATGAAATTATTTTCATCTAACAGTTCTGAATACTCGTATAAAGCCTTATTTTGTTAACAATTACATTAGTAAAAGATATTGATAAAAATCGATTTAAAAACTCTTCAAACTGGTGTACGTTTTATCATTGACGATTAACAGTAGTCAATGGTTTTATGTTAAATTTTGCCCTATCATTTTCTCCTTTTTCTATTTTAGGTTTAGTTTATAATCCCCCCTTTAGAGAAGCGGTGTACAATTATTCTACAATTCTAACAATTAGTGCGGCAAAGCACTAATGCAGATTACACCAGCCTGGTTGCTTTAATCACAGGCTAAGACTGAACTATAACATACGTTCATTATCAAAGAGGCGAAATCTTCGCACCGGAAACACTTAATGTTCGAGTGAGTTTCACATTGATGAATCAGATACCAACTTGTAAATAACAATAATGATAGTTGATGTAATGCAATTTAATACATTGCTCTTCTTGAAATTCCTGGTTAAATGTTGTATTGTTGGTGATCGTTAAATACACCATAATGGTGTATTTGAAATGGGTGAGAACAAGTATAATTGATGTAATTGCTTGGGAGAAGAGTCGTTGGAATCTGACGATGGTCAGGAAGATAATTTTTTTTGAAAATTAGGTAATTTCCGAAAAGTGTAGTTAAAATTCCGAAACATCGAAGTAAAATCAAATTTATTCATGAGATTCCATAGTCATTCTGTAAACAGTTTGTCAATTACTCTTGAATCAAAATGTTAAGTTTGCTTCCTACCTTCAAAATTGTGCAGAAGTTTTTTAAACTTTTAATTTGCTTTTTAGCAAACTCATTAATTCCATTAGCAGTTTTTTACGTTCATCCATGGCTATGATTTTATAGCCATCGCAATTAATTTTAAAATGTCGGTCAAACCCAATCCAAATCTCTTCGAAACACGCACCAAATCATTACATTTTTTCAGAGGTATTAAAAACATTAATTCATGTATCTTCTAAAAAATCAGTAGTAAAAGAGTAATCGTTACACATCTTTTGATGTATGTAAATGTAAATCAAAGTTTCTGTGGTACATCATTTTTTACATCTAGATAGAGTATTAGTTGCCAATAGGGAAGTCTCCTCTAATTTTATTAAGGTAAATTCGTAAATAACAACACAAATAATAATAACAATCACTCTTATCACTAGAGAAATAGAACATTTTCATTCATAAAAATCAATTTCAAATGTCATGGGACATTTTGGCGGAAACGGTTGTGATGTAATTTTTCTAGGTCCACAACAATGTGTTACCATGGTGATATGCTTTGTTGCCATGACAGTATATGAGTAATGACGTCAATATCAATTTTCCTGTTTTACAGTTAGAAGAAAAATATCAGACTTTGTAAATTAATTCCGAGAGAACTATTGAACCCACAACAAAAGTAACTAATAACATATTATCTGTCTTCAGCAACGTCTCCCCTCAGGGCCGTATTAAGACCTTCGTAGGCCCTAGGCAGTACTTTTTTTCGTAGGCCCCCCCCTACTGTCCGCAATATTTTAATGTTTCGAGTGTTTAATTTGTAAAATAACAAGTGGGGAGACGATCAATGATCTTTAGTGTTTTGCTCAAAGAAAACAATGGGCATGGGCGTCCGCAGGATTTCTGCCAAGTGGGGGCAAGGCAAGGAAAACAATATTTGACGGGTCAAGGGGGTGTGGGGGAGCGCCCCCAGCCTGCCCCGCAGGGCGTTTTTGGTTTTTGGACACTTTGAAATCAATTTTGAGACGTTATGAGGTGTATTTTATTGAAATATTCACAATTTTTTAAATTTGCCACTTTAGGGTGGTGAGAGACATGTTCAAATCTGCCCCGCAGGGCATTTTTTGTTTTTTGACACTTTGAAATCAATTTTCTGGCACTTTCGTAGGCCCCAAAAGCTTCGTAGGCCCTAGGCAGACTGCCTATGCTGCCTTATGGATAATACGGCCCTGTCTCCCCTACCATAACTTTCTTCTGGGATCCGATTGACGGCCATATGGATTAACATTGCACGGCATTGTATAATCGTGCATTTACAAGTGATGTGTAGTGCACGGCCATGTATGGGTTCTGACCTGTGGCGTGGTGGCTTGCACCACTGTGCAGGTGACCAATGATGTCATCTCCAGGAGTTTGTTGAGGATCCTGCCGCATGTGGTGGGGTCTTGTCGGATGTTGATGCTCTCTGTGATGCCGCCAGTCAAGTCCGCCAAGCCGTCCAGTAAAGTGCCGTACTTGAGTGCCTCGTACGACCCGTGCAGTCTGCAACACGTCAACGCTCACTCAAGTATCACTCAAGTATCATCAACCTTCACCCGAGCTTTATCATGTGTCGCTAAATTTTATTCTAACATTTACAAACAATAAACATCCTTACGTCCCGCTATGTCCATTATTTTCTGTCTACACTTTGTATAACATCAAGACTAAAGAGCCTAAAAAGTGGAGCCACGCCCACTTTTTAGGCTCTTTAAGCCGGCTCAACATAGACCGTTTTTGCGTTTTCCGTTTTCCGTTTTTTCTATTGACCAATCACAATTCTGCCGTGAGCGGATTCTGGACTTGTGATTGGTCGTAAGAAAAAAAAAACGGAAAACGCAAAACGCAAAAACGGTCTATGTTGGCCAAGCTTTAATCAAGACAATGTGGAGCAAATAAAAACACATCGCAGGTAACTTAGTGAGAAACAATAGAATAATCATAAATTGCCGATAAGTTCTGATTCAAAAAGCAGATCCTGGTCCTGGGATGCAATATTTCTGTCAGGTTGAACAAGCAATGTTCTGGTTACAGACTCCCAGAATAAAATGAAGGTCGTGGAATTTTGTAACTTTTCATCATTCTACCTGTTGCATTGTTGCTTGGAACCTTGACATAACGCTGACGTTGCGTTGTCTTTTGAAGTTTCAGAGTCTAAGGAATCGCCAAAGTTTAATTTGTCACACTTTTATTGCCCTCCCCCCCCCTTCCTACACCTTAGTGGTCGGAAAGACCAGAGTCTGTTCACCTCTTGGCTCACATTATAATTATCATTTAGTTTCGTCTAACTCGATAAACAACCTAGTGTACCTTCGCAATTTAGTATTTACTCGTCCCTATAGCCAAATTGCAGTTTTACCAATTTAATCTATCTTTGTTCATAGTGTCTATAAACTAATAAGAAATACAAATAATACAAATAATGACAAATAATATTTACATACATAATTAAATAGTAATACAGCTTTGTCAAAACCCAATATATTTGGCAAAATGACGATGGTCCTCTTCAAGTTTCATTTATTTTCAATTTCATTTTAATTTCATTTCTCTCTCTTCTCTTTTTATGCAATATCGTGTTTGTGTTTGTATAATAATGACAAGAATGTCGAGAGCCACAACTTTCGATACTCCAACTGTTTCCCTTCCGTATTTAATTCATTAGTCATGATCGAGTAATTTGGCAGTTTCTTCAATGATTGCATGCATGAATGATTAGAAGACTTTTGCATAAGTCAGACATGTTCTGTCAACCGTGCTCGGACTAGAGAAGTCTAACAAACTCGGCGAATTCCCAAGCCTACAAACTCGACGCTCTACGAATTGAAGGTTTCACTGTTATTTTAGTGCAACATAAGATTTGCACTAGATCGTGTACGTATGTAACTTTTGGCGCAATGAATGCCTGCGTTCTGGCAACTGTACTTGGATTTGGGCGACAATTCACGGCCAACAGTGAGTGGATATTTGGCACTTCTCATAGAAAACAAACCTTGAGATTTTTTAGAGGACATGAGAGGTCACTCGTGGGTTAAATATTTCACGACGTGCTATATGATATAATTGTGGAGAATGTAGTTTCTTAAAATATGGTTACATCTTATCAATCATTGGGGTTGGTTTATTTATTGGCTCCCCTAAAATGGAGATGATAAAGAGAGAATAAAAAAAAGATGTGAAATATATTCGACTGACCCGGGCTCGAACCCCGACCTCTCCCTCACAACTGAGGGCTCTCTCCAAGGATAGACAGTTTAAATATTCCAATGTTACGTGACGAATTCTTAACTATCTACATGTTATAGATAGACATTCTTCTCTACAAAATTATTTTATAAATATTTCCTTCGCTCTTAAATAATCTGGGATACATTTGGTAAGTTTTATCTTTTCCTGAATGAAACAATGTAACTCGAACGTCTATTTAAAAGAATCGAAAGTCTGCATGCGCTCTTTTAAAATAGATTCACTCTACCAAACACATATTTTAGCTGTCAGATCTGACCGAACTATTTTTAACACTAGAAAACAAACATTATTTTTGTGTTTGACAATAACACAATTGTTGTACCAAATAGTAAAATAGTGCACTTGCTAAAATTGTATTTGGGCCGTACAAAGCTATTTGCTCGTAAAATATAAAACATTGAATTATCGATCTATCTAAGAAGTGATTGAGCGTAACCAAGTCGATAGTTTGAAAAAGTATGCCGTTCCTCACTTCATATAAATTTTGTAATTACTTTCAAGACAATGTTATAATCTCAAACGCTATAATAATTAAATATTGAAGAGTATACGCAATCTGCCAAAAGGCAATTAAAAATAAACCCGTTATTTATAAACTATAAGTTATGAAATTGCTCTAAAACTTGACAATGGTTACACCAAGACCTCTCTGAGACCTAACCGTTATATCTTCAACAATATAGCTTGTTTACATGTTTACATTGTACTACAACAAAGGAGGAATCACATTGACGAAGTCTGCTTCTTCCTTTAACAGTAATTTAATACACTGAGCTGATGTACACCCTCGGATAAATAAAGACGGATCTCGGGCCCATGGTTATGAAATGGAAGACTAATACATTGTGAAGGTACCTAATAACAAAAGTAATTAATATGTACGTCTGAAATATATGAAATATCTGATATACGTTGTTTATTCGGCGAATAAAATGTAAAGTATCAGCAAAGAAAGACGATTTTAGGCTAAGAAGCTCTTAAAACTGAGAGCTCAATTGACTATTTTTAAATTTACTAATTAATAGAAAGTACTAAATTTTTATGCATTTTTACACATCTATGCATCCATTTACTTCCTCTTTACTTGACACATTTTTTTTTATCGCGGTCAAGCCACTGGCTGAATCTATGCCCAATAAATTTGTTAAAATGAAATTTTATTTTAAAAAATGAGCCATAAAACCGGTTTGGTTTGATCGTTTCACGGTAATGAATTGGCAGTTTCATCAATTAATTATTAGCAACTGACATTAACTGCATGGAAGCTGAGGAATCTACTAGAGATTAGTCTTGACCATACAGTAATTCCTTTCTTACTAAGTTACTATACGGTAATACCATTGAATTTGAATTTCATTCAATCGTTTAATTAATTATTGTGATATACGAGTACAATAGGAAATTCTTGGCGTTGAAAAGCTATGTAGATTTGTTGTTAGGAGATCAAGGCGTATGTATTTGTCTACAAAATATTATAAAAGTAAGTACAATTGTGTAGGTACTTCCAAAGTAGCACTCTGTAAGAGGAGGATATATCAATTTAATTTGGCACCTGTAGGATACGTTCATTTTTATAGAAATTAGCGGATGTTGTTAAAAACTAATATCTGGCTATTTAGAAATTTATATTTGTCTTTTTGCCAAATTTTAGAATGATCAGAGGAACGGTTTGACTTGGAGAGGATCGTGGATAATTCAATATTTGAATTTGAATGATGATGACAATGCAACTTCTCAGAAACTTTGTCCAGCAATAAATGTTTTAAAACTGTATACATTAGTCGATTAAAATTTAATTACCATTTTAATTCTTATCTGATGTATCTTATTCGATACATCGCTATATTCTGCAGTCTGTTTAACATATGTAACTGATTGAGCGAGTTCATTAGAAAGTGGTTATCTTCCACGGTTCACAGATTGATCGGTTTACTAACAAAGAAAGTGTGAAACAGATATAAAAACTACCTTGTCAATCAATTGAGCAATTAATCGACAGCAAGTTGCATTATATCGCGTGATTTTCCACGCGATTCTCTCATTGGGTCATTCAGAAGATATTTTTTCAGTTTGCTACGCATCGTAACTTACAGAAACCGTAACAGTGCACACCGTAACTAGATATTTGTCACGCTGTCAACGAAGTGTTGGGAAAAGTCAGCCAGCCTAATTTGTTCATAACAAACAAAATAACACTAAACTTCTTCCAAATTAACCATCTGTTTCCGAGCGAGTTTGCATGTGGCCCACTCGCTGACGTAGGTGGATATCATGTGACAGAGTGATCTAGTCTTCTAGGGCACTGGGTTCGAGCCCAGTGTCTCATGCTACTTTTCAAGGGAGTTGCCGAATGTTTCAGTCCTCCAGCTCCATTTCTCTCCTCCCACTACAGGCCAAAAAATTAAATAAAACCAAATGTTATAGAACCGTAACGGTATCTTTCTACGTGATTTAAAATTGATCATTGCACTTATCATCCTGTACATATCGTGAGGCACACGAAAAACCTACTAAAAGCATTTGTCTAATATTGAGATCAAAATGTAATCAATCACACAATTGGCTAGAAAAGTTCAGCAATGTACAGTTACACAGATTAAACAAGCAATAATGTACGTGTACATCTCATCTCTATACTCCAACTATTTCTTTACATAAAAACTCAGAATTATGAAATGTTATTAGTGACTTGTTACAATACTATAAAGTACTGCCGGCGGGATTTTTGCAACAAACTACATGGCCGATGGATGGGGGTACCTAACCATCCATTTTAGGTACTTTAAATGTACATAAAAAGCATTTTGGCATGTTTCATTACGATTGTATACAGTTAGTTACAGATAAATGGCTCAAATTAGAAAACTCAGTTTCTTACTTTGCATACGCCTTTTCCAGAAGTCCCGGCCAGAACTGATCCGAGGTCGGCGCCTGGAGGAAGGCGAGCTTGCCGTGGACCGTGGGGAGACGGTCGTCGACGAGTACCTCGGCCCATTCCCCGCACCACCAGAGCCGGAAGCGGAACACCCCGGCGTACTGTTCCGGCGTCGTGAAGTTCTGGTCAGCGGGAACCACTCGGTAGAAGAGACCTTTGCTGAGGTGGAGGACTCCCAGACAGGACACCAGCCAACGGTCGCCTGAACAGACAAAACAGACAGCTATGAATACAAGCAACGTCTAATCAGAGGTCTCAAACAAGCTTGCTTTAATTATGTAAAGGTACCTTTAAAATAGGGGCAACTTATTGTTTCAACTTTCTTGATTTATTACAACAGATTGAATACGATAACCGCCTAATAAGGAGACATCCCAGTTCTCTAATTGGATGCATAATGGTCAAGGAGGTTCTATATATATATTATAACCTCCTTGATAATGGTCCTATTCGAGGAAAATGTAATTATTTGACGAGGTTCGCAAAACCGGCCCCAGCTATGGATGTTCATCAATTATATTCATTATGACCTAGGGAGGAGTGGATAAAATTAATCAAATTGATGGGGAAGAGAAGGGTATGGGATGAAGTGGTGAAGGGAAAATGGTGGGAATATGCGAGAAGCGGAAGGAAATAGTGGAAAGAGAAGAGGACGGAGAAAAAATATGAAGCAGTCGCGTAATTTTGTACATTTATGCTCCCCTCCCCCTCCCCAAATGAGAGTGAGAAAAAAGGTTTGAAGGATTAAGGTAAGAGTTTGTGGAGTTTGTCGAAGTACCAATGTAATAATGTTAACTTTACATCAGATTCCCGTCATTATTGACAATTGTAATTTTCTCATTGAAGTTTAGAGCATAACCAATTGGGGATGGGGAGCTCCCCTCCCCCCCTCCCCATCACAACCAACAGTTATCCTCATAGGATTTCCTGAATTCTTTGAAGATTTATCCTGACATTTGGAAGGAGATCTGCTGAGTTCAGTCGAGATATCTACTTCAAATATTTATAATTGAACAACCGGATTATCAAGTGAATTAATCATGGTCCTAATTTTCAGCACGCGTCTTCTAATTTCCAAAAACATCACTTCTGAAACTCCTCCTCACGATTCTAGTCCTCTTTTATAAAACCTTTCCGTCATCGAGTAGCTGAAGAAGAAATAGAAACATCTTCAACTGCTTCCGATGAATGCCACACCGTGAGACAAAGTGGTCGAACTTGAATCGAGAAGAAATAATCGATTGCCAAGTCGAGCTCTGTCGACCTAAATCGCGGTATAAAATCTATCACACACAACATTACTGTCAATAGTTGGAAAACCACGTGCACACTTTCTATGCTCACTTGCATGATAGCTCCATGGAGGATCGAGGCATTAGTGGATGTTGCAATTGCGTTAGTTTTATTGATTGGACTAGATTGATTTGTCGGAATTGTAAGTAGGATTTGATGACGCTTTGATGTAGGTAAATAATCAAGATGCTATAGGATTGATGATTGTACCTTGCGTGTTATAAGACTGTTGATTTCAGAAGGAAGTGCGAATGTAGATATTTTTGTCACAATCTGAGAGTTACAATATTACGTATTGTCTTCAAATTTAACGGCGTAAGGGAGGATGTGTGTTAATTAAAGTGTGATGGTACGTATGGCCAAATCATTTTGTTATACAAATTCAATTTTGTTTTAATTGGTCACAAAAATATTTTGTTGTATATAGTTTGAAAATTAGCATATCTCCATATCAATCACATATCATCTTGCCTATTTACACGACATTACTAAACATCACTCGCAATCAAAATTCAAAATGATTGATGGAAATTGTCTCCTTCAGATTAAATCTAGATGTGTCCATATGAAAAACAATACTTCTTAAAACGTTCACTCAACATTGGTTGAGGCAAATATAATGTTGAGGTCTTAGTGAGCTCAAGGCCATTTCCCATTTTCGACCAATGACGAAATTTTATTAGGGTGCCCTGGGAAAGACGTTTATTGGTTGCCAACTTTCAGCTTGATCAGAAGAATAGAATCATTGTCTCGACAATGAATACGATACGATTAATATGGATGTATGTTTATTTTTTCTATCAGCTATCGCATTACAGATTAGACGATTCCTCTGGCCTAGCTGAAATTTATCAACCAATAAACTCAGTTCCATAACCAAATGATATTGTAAAGTTTTTTCCACGACTGATACTAAAGTGTGTATTGTGTAATATGAAACCATATTCATGAAATAAATGTATGTGATTGGTTGACAACTATAGTAAAACGTCCACGACATCAATGGTTGGATTCTTGGTGCTATCAGGCATGATAAAAACCAGTCCAGAGACAATGTAAAATGGCTAAAAGGGTGTAGGCACTTTTATTAAACTAAGCATATCTTACCAATTTTTTTTACATGTTTTTATAGAGGATATATAAAAGTTATGCTTTCTAAAAGCCACCAGAGAACTGTGTTTTTCCTCCGGATAAAAAGCTCATAAAAAGTGCATAAACACATATCGTGAACAAAACGAAATAATTCCAAGACGACCCAAATCTCTCGCCTCTCCCCGAAATCTCGAATGAAATTTGTTTGGGAGAAATTTGGCACAACGTCTAACGCTGGCGGGCCTCGCCGTAGAAACCTCTCGCGATGGAGAATATCCACCATTCACTTGTCGCATCCGTCGCATCTTAGTCATAGCACTCATTCATTATCTCTCTTCATGGTTACTCTAGGCGCAGAAGTGGGTCGCACGTCCACTCCCAGACCGGACATTCTCGTAGCGCTGCCGACCAGCAAATAACACTTTCCGAAACAGAATTTACAACATTTGCATAATAAACATAGTACTCATTTTAAAGAATTTATCTAGTTTTTAAAGAGGCTAATCGCAAGAAAATTGCGTCATAATCCTAGATCCTAGAATCTGTGGCGCTAAGGAAATAAACTTCGTCTCAAGAATCACACACAAGGCACAGGAGATCTGTTCTTCTTCCAAAGGATGAGAGAGGAAATAAAAGTCAGGCTTCTTGCATAAGAAAATGTTGTCATAGTAACCTATAAAATTAAGGGAGTAAACAAATTATATATATATATATAGAGTGATATACTTATATACTTATATACTTATATATTTATAGAGTGATTAAGAAAAAAATATAATTAAGTAAGTACAAAATAACAATAACAAGTAATATTTAATCAGACACATTTTCCAGTTAAATATTCATCTGAAAATGTGATTTACCTATTATTTCTAGTCTTGTCAATTTCTGTTCCTCCTTGAAGCCTCAATATTTTTTCAAACTTTTTTTTCTCCTCTTGATGAAGTCATGTGCAGCAAGAAGTCAATTGCATTGCATCACGGGAAGAATTTTACTCCGACTTCCCTAGAGTCCTATTCTAAAGCGAGAACGAAATCATTTCGGTCCATGAAATCGGTAGTTTCGGTAATTTCGGTTGTGTTGACTTGGCCCATTTTTTGATATCACTACTTGTCCAGGGATGAATATTTAGATTTCTTGGATTTATGTATTTTGTTAAAACTGTTGGATTAAGTGAATCTGCATTGGTTGATTGCTTGTGATATTACATCCGTTATTTTGTATATAAAAAAACTATTTTATTTTTTTAATTATTCTAAAAATTAACGTTCTCTTTCTCATTCAAGACAAATAGTAATTTCGCATCACGTGGTTTCTTTTTATCGACACACCTTACTCTCTTGATTGTAATGTTTCCTTGCATATTTTAACTTGTATATATTCCATATGTTCAAAAGGCAACACAAATTTAGATTTTATTGTGCATTTTGCATAGACCTGCATATTGGTGAAATTTTATCATTTTCTGCACGAAAACTGGTTTTATCCCAGCGAACATGGAGTAACTGACACGAAGACTCGTTCTACCCTTTCACATGAATATTTTTGAAACGTTGGAACGTTGAATACGTTCTCCAGACACTGAATTGAATGAGAACGATTTCCAGAAAGAGAGTTACAATCAAAATTCGATTATTTCTCAATCAAAATTGGGTTTTCTTCAGAATAATACAATAATATTAAAAACAACCATTATTTTATCGTGTATAGAGAAAATAACACTATAATTTGTAAGTTCTAAAGAATTGGGTCTCAGTAAAGCCATCCTAACCAATATGGTAAAGTATTTACTGAAATGTATACCATGATTTTTTGAAATATTTTAAAGATAATTACGTAATACAAAGTACCTAGATAGGTGGTAGATGATACCCTGCATTTTTAATTTCCTCATCAAATCTCTCTTTTTGAACAATCTAAGAAACTATTATTTTAAACGCACAACTACACACGTTACAAATTTGTCACAGGTAAGGCAATCGGGTCAGTGGCATGTGACCTTAAGAGGAACTTCGCAGCCGACAAGAAATGACGTTCAATCTTGAAAACTTGTAAAAGCTTGAGGCATCGAAAACGAATAGTTGAAGGATAGAAATCTGATGTGCGTTACAAGACGTATGATTAGACTTGAACATTACCTTGTGATTGTCTCACGAGAAGACAATACAGGATCGAGATGATGATGCAGAGTGACTTCATCGAGAAATATTAGTCAAGCCAGTGAGGTATTTAGGACACAACCTAGACCTTCCTACAGAAAATTGGTATTGGAATACTTATTTTTATCGACATTCTTCTTCTTTGGGGGTATTGCGCAAAGGCTTTAGGGCCATGAAACTAATCGCCGGTAAAGAAGAGATGGTTGCACTAAACTTCTACGAGATACCTTTGACTGTGAATTGACTTAAATCAAAATAAAAAAATACAATATTTTTACAATGAAATTGCTTAGGTATTTTGTCACTCTAAATCAGTGGATTAAATTTGACATTTTTAACTTAATTATTCGTCTTTTCTTATATGTATGAATTTGGATCTTGATGTGTCAATAAAATTTAAACGCGATTTACTAGCTTCGTTCAGAAATAAATTCAAGATTAATTTGGTTTTACAGAGTTTCAAATTTTGAATCTTTTCATGAAGTTAAGAATTCGACAATTGTGAAAGATAAAATTTGATTTCAACATAATCTATTCGTTATCTCTTTTAAAGTGCGTCACTCACAGTTACAATTAAAATCTAGAAAGCTAAGAGGAACCATTTAAAATTAATAAAAATTTGTCAGAAGAACTGGCAAAGAAAGTACCCATATATCAAGACACAGTTCACCTCTTCCAATTTCGAGGTTAATCGCTTCGAATTATTTTGAACCAGTAAAATTTGTATTGGAAATAATCTTACTCACAAAAATTAAAAAATTGAAGATAAACGTGCAGCATGGTACCTAGGTAATTTGTTGATACGTATTGCAGCGTGGTACATAAAGGATTGCGCAGTTGGACACATTTTACACAGGTAATAACACGGCAAGTTGGAATACATCCAACAAGAAAATCACCGTCGTAGAATATTCCAAGTTGAAACACAATGTGTGTGGATGGAAGTTATTTTTAATTCAAACGCTTATAAAATCTAGAAAAGAGATAGCAACTACAAAATGCATGGGCAATTTTGCAGGACTGTGCTAAAACCAGCAGATGATCCCTTCACCAATAATGTCGGATATTTTATGATAGAGTTTGAATTTTCACTCTAATTGGCGCTGTCATTGGCTGTCTAATTAACATCCTGATCATCAAAATGTAAATTTATTGATCGGGAATAAGATAAACACGTCAAACAGAACCGGGCCTATAACTGACCCCTTGGGAACGCTCGGGAAAGAAAGTCATCAGCAAGTCGCAATAAGTACGAGGATAGTTCGGCGGTAAACTCGTTGCTCGGTAAGTTGTTTTTACGACGCTGCGTTAATGACAATCCGGTGGTCTACTTTCACCTTTAGGACTCTTCGCTTCATCGAGAGCGATTTGAAGACACTTAATTTTACTTTCACGGCCACAAATACTGGCCAATTGAACCGGTAATTCTGTTTATGTACACCATTCAACAACTTCAACGCAGATCTATAAATATTATAAATATCACACAGGTTTCAGAGATAACATAAAATTTTCTTAACATTAAGACTATTCTGCATTTAACATCATTAAATCCAAGGGCGTATCCAGGATTAAATTTCGGCAGGGGGGGGGGTGGGGGGGGGAGCGGACATTGCTAATATTTTGAAAAATCACAGTGGAAAACAGTCAAAACTTAATTAAACTCAAATTCAAAACTTAATCTTAAACTTAATTTTGGTTAAAACTCAATTTTAACCACTTTGGAACGTTTTTGATATGATCTGTCTATTTATAAGTGTATTTTTCCCATATTATTTTAAATGTGCTTATTTTCTTAGAAGAAACCCTGATTTCGGGGGGGGGGGGGGGCATGGCCCCCTCGCCCCCCCCCCCCCTGAATACGCCCTTGATTAAAACTCTCCAAAACTCAAGAAAAAAATTGAAGACAAGAATTTTACTGAAGGATGCATAAGTTGCCGAACTGTGTCGGTGCATCGACACGAAAATGAAGCTATCATCGACAAACTAAGAGACAAAAGGATACATTTAAGAAAAATGATTGAGAGGCCAACCCCAAGGTTTTACTTTTATCATCCTTGCGAAGAGCATCATTTGCACGAATTATTGCGTGTACACCACTATCAATGCCAACAATGAAAATGATTTGTCATTGATTGCACTGGCCCAGATTTTTCAGATTTTTCAAAAAAAAATGCGCTAAAATAAGTATTTTCTTTAAGTGATGGGCGAGAAAGTTTAAAGACATTACAATTATAAGATAAATAATAATTGTACCTAATTGTCGTAAATGTGACAAATTGAACGAACGAACAGGCAACGAGGTTAAGTGCAGTGGCGATGCAAATTATCATCATAAATAATAAAACATGTCATTTAATATCCAACAACCATGAAGATGAAAGACAGTCTAATTATTTTACAATTAACCAACACGTGTAAAAGAAAGCGTCCGAGAGTGAAATAGTTCTATTTATTGGAATGGTAATGATCTGTATATTAATTATTCTTTCATGGCATAATGGTAAGTGCATACTCGGAACTTTAAATAGTGTTGCATGAAACAAAATCTCCCCACACCGGAATATAATCATTATACAAATAACATTATCCTTACCCATTTTCCCCGGAATGATGTCGAACTGCGTCGGTGCATCGTTCACGAATATTGGTCTGGTGGTTAGTTCCTGCAACATACACAAGTAATGTGTTAATGCCTTGTACATCCTCATTAATCATTCAATGACGCTCGGATTCCTTCTCAAATGCAACATCTTATTGTACTTTGATGTTAGACAAACACTGCCGGTCTTACTCAAACTCTCACATGATGGTTGGCAAATTTTATTTTATAAAGAAATTGCAATTATGAAAATGATAGGCGAGAGAAAAAATTGGAATACAGGTTACTAGTTTAGCGAAGGGGTTCAAAATAAAGAAGGTTATTTTAGAGTACATTATATTCCCCAAAAGTAATGTAAAGAAGAAGAACGAATGATGAAATTTGAATTTGAATTTTATAAATCTTGATTACTTGCAAGCCCGTATAGATTTTTTTTTATTCATCACAAAACTCGATTATGTCAATCACATTCCTGAATAACACAATTCATTTATAATCGCAGGAAATAATTGGCATACGTAGACTGCAGATATTTTTAGTAGGTATCCGTTCAATCGATTCCGAACCAAAAGCAGGAGGAATGAAAAAAGTATAAAATACTTCATTGCAATCCAGTTTGCTTTAAAAAAACATTTTAAATACATAATCTATTATTGTGATTGATCGTATCGAGTCAACCTCCATGTCTCAACATGTTGTAAGTATAATCTCCTACACCAATAATATTTGACATGTCCATTCGCCCCACACACATCAAATACAACCTTCCTTCAGTGTTACAAATGCCATGGTCTAATTACGAACACAGCACGAAACAAGTACTACATGCCACTAGGATATGCTACCTAACGGTTTTGTTAATAACTAAATCTAAATGTAGGTATTATAAACTCTCTTCTTCCTTGGTCGTGTAGTAGAAGAAGTAGAGGTACTCGCTTTCTAGCTATTCCGAAGCGTAGAGGTCAGTGCCAAGTATTTTATGCAAGGCAAAAAAGAGACGCTTTGGTATTCGAGACGGGTTTTTTGAATTTTTGTGGACGAGTTATCAAGACAATCGGACACCACATAGTCTGTTCCGAATCTTCGTCGGTCGCCTCGAATCAAATTGATTCGTAGAAATATTCTTCTTGCTCCACTTGGCGGTATGTTGAGACTTGATGCCGTGATGGAAGAACACGGTACTTCGAGGAATGAAGGGAGAACCCTTGGGGCAGTTCTTCATTCAATGCCCTTCCCCCCATAAACAATTTTAAAAAACTCGATTTTGTGGTCTAGGCTATAGGAATCAAATCGAATGGAATGACCACAAGAGTATTGAGTACTTATTATTTGAACGATTTCATAACTGTAATGATTTATTACATGGTCTCACGTGTTAAAGGAAATTTCGAGGTCTTATTGAGAAGGCAACTCTGGTTTAGCAAACCACATACATTTCTCCAATTCAAATCATATCAATATTTCACGTATTGTTGCTTTATTTGGCGGAGTGTAAAAAAACAATCTGAATTTCGTAAGAAGTTTTCCTGTTTATGATTACACAAATGGAACTGATAATTGCGAAATTTGTTGATTACAAATGTCAACACTTATTGAATAATATTTCTCATTATTTAGAAAGAAACCCCATATAATTTTCTCGTAGGTGGAGTGTTAACAGGTGGAATTTACACCTCATGTTTAACAATTAGTTATATTTGCTAATAAACCAAGCAAATGTGAAATTATCTAATCATCAGAACACTAATCAATATTGGTTGAAAAAAGTGAACGACATGCAGTATGCACGTAAGCCCACATCCCGTTCGGGCCCCTCCCGAAGACAAGGCTTTGTAGAAAATGTAACATAATGAATCAACATGGCATTGTCACTGTTTTTGTAGAAACACTTGATATTCTTGTCACGAGTAATAGGTCTGAATTCTTGTCTGAGCCTCGATATAAGAAGAAGACAATTGCAGAACACCTCCTGCATATGTAAATCGTCGTGCATTGTGCCGGGGTGTGGTTATGTTGGCTCTCGAAGGCCGACTTGAAGAACTGTTGGAAGTGCAGCCAGATATGGCGATGCTCCAAGCTACAAGAATACGCCTCACGTAGGAGCGGGTGACACAATCAGCAGGTGAAGTCTATTGATTGTCGCACACTCGAGCCGAATAGAAAACTATGACAGCTGATAACAAGGCGAGAAGGTGACTCAGAAATTACCTCGAAGTACAATCACTCGACACATTTTATGCAATGACAAATACAAATGGTATTATTTTTATGAGATGTTGAAGAAGAAGAAGAAGAAGAAGAAGAAGAAGAAGAAGAAGAAGAAGAAGAAGAAGAAGAAGAAGAAGAAGAAGAAGAAGAAGAAGAAGAAGAAGAAGAAGAAGAAGAAGAAGAAGAAGAAGAAGAAGAAGAAGAAGAAGAAGAAGAAGAAGAAGAAGAAGAAGAAGAAGAAGAAGAAGAAGAAGAAGAAGAAGAAGAAGAAGAAGAAGAAGAAGAAGAAGAAGAAGAAGAAGAAGAAGAAGAAGAAGAAGAAGAAGAAGAAGAAGAAGAAGAAGAAGAAGAAGAAGAAGAAGAAGAAGAAGAAGAAGAAGAAGAAGAAGAAGAAGAAGAAGAAGAAGAAGAAGAAGAAGAAGAAGAAGACGATGAAGAAGAAGAAGAAGAAGAAGAAGACGATGAAGAAGAAGAAGAAGAAGAAGAAGAAGAAGAAGAAGAAGAAGAAGAAGAAGAAGAAGAAGAAGAAGAAGAAGAAGAAGAAGAAGAAGAAGAAGAAGAAGAAGAAGAAGAAGAAGAAGAAGAAAAGAGAGGGATGGAAAATGTGAAGGAGACGGCCTAAGTAAAGAAACGTCCCATTTTCACTCGTCTAAATACGATAAACGTCAGTCAAAAGGACGGTCACGAGAATCGAACCCGGGACCTCCGGAGTGCAGAGCGTTCGTTACCTCCTGAGCCGACTTCACCGTTTGTTATTTTATTTTTATAGATACATAAATAACTGTGAATATTCAATAAAATTACACTCTATAAGAAACACCAAAGCAAAGGTAACGAAGAAGCATAAGAAATGGGATGAAAACACAGATGAGATAACATTTAAGCAACTGCAAGTGAATATGGAGGTGAGAGTGAACGTTCAAAGTTCACTCCTTTAAACATGCTAATGAGTTATTATGCAAATTATTACGAATAAGGATGCAGGGATTTGTTGACCAATCTGTTTGCAACAATAACACCTGCATTGAATCCTAACAACTTATGCAACATTTTGCCACAGTCAACAGAATATGTAAATTATGTTATTAATGATATTTCCATCAATACTCAGATATGCTTCCTGAATAACTTACTTTTAAAAGTACCTATGTAATAACATGGCATTGAAAAGCGTATCCATATCATAGGCATACATTAGCGATCAAGATTCCAAGCGATAGAACGACGGATGCGTTTGACGGATTAGAACGTTCTCAATTCTAGCTTTTAATCACAGTAATTATCATCATTCGAGAAGCACGCCAATCGACGCATTTTCCCTGGAATAGTTGTAGACAGTTATTCAGTAATTATCAGCAGTAGCAGCAAAACATTAATTGGTTCGTTTATACGTGTTTATAGTCATATCCCAGATGTGCTATTAGCAATTTGATAGGATCATTTGACTCGGATGCTGAGCTTAAGATAAATCTATGTGAAAGTTTGAACTCAAGAATGATTTACATACGTAATTAATCTAGTTATCTTCTTTAACACCATCCAGGTGGTAATCGTGGGTAATAAACAGAAATGTTTCAGAATAATTCAAGATATAAACGAAGACATTTTTGCACCTTTGTGTGCCATCTTGTTTCGTAAATGTTAGAGAATATTCATGTTCTAGGATCATGTACTACCTACTACGCAAGAGACTGCAAGAGACTGCAAGAGACTACAAGAGACTGCAAGAGACTACAAGAGACTGCAAGAGACTGCAAGAGACTGCAAGAGACTGCAAGAGTTTGAGTTTTTCAGATTTTAAGTTGTCAAAGCTCATCATGGTGGCACAAAAGCTCGACACATTACATCCAAGTCAAATTTTGACAAGTTAAACGTTAAGATAGTTTTTAATTTCCAAAACAATACAATATAATACATGCACCTATGTATATGTATATGTATAGGTACCTGAAGAAACAAGCAAAAGAAAATGAAAATAAAAATACTCATAGGAACCACAAGAAATCGAACCATTTTATGTAGATTCTTTCCCAGTCCACGAGGGGTCTTATAGTAAAGGGCCTTTATAAACTGAAAATAATTATAGTTGAAGTACTGACATGTGGATACTTTGTGGATATGATGTAGGATATGCAGGAGGAACATTATCCTCTATTCTCCCATCTCCCTCGCCTCCTGGAGCCTATCCAACACTTTACATCTGCTCTGGTTCTTAGTGAACCAGTTATCATTCCATTCTCCTGGACAATTCAGTGAAAATGAGGCCAACTACATCAGCTTTTGTTTGATTAATGAGTTTGTATTTTATCATAATAATCACGGCGTAGAATCAATAAAGATTGCACTATAACGGTTCGGTTGGGTGTGTTCGACGCACTGAGCCAACCAATCCATGATGGCCTCAATGAATATGCAAGACATTCTGCCAACAGGTGCGTCTGTTGTGTCTGATCTCACATTGATTCAAACTGAAATCGAACGATTCGCTTCGGCTTGACTGACTTATCCACGTTCAGACCCGGAGCGATTATGTTTTACGATGTCTCGATGAAGAATGTCGAGAATCTCGAGCGAACGAGAACGAGTTTTGATTGAGTTGATGATTGCATGCGCTTCCGTTATCGAAATGAAATGTCTGAAGGGTTAATGCAAGGTTTGTCGAACTGTTTTACATCCAGGAGCAAGTTCAAGTCTCAAGACATTGCGGATGCTGTGAACACTTCGTGTTTCTAATTTTAGTGCCAAAGTTCGCATTTGGAACTTCTCAAGACTTGTATGATGACGATAAATCAAGGAAAATAATGGAAGGCGTGAAGGAAGCGAGGGTGTCAGATAAGTGGGAATGACTTTCCATCATTTTTCTTTTCCACTGTGGGAACCAGTAACTATGAAAAAAAAACTAGTCAAGAAGGACGACCGCGGGAATAGAACCTGGACGTCTGCCTGAGCTATTTACCATACTTCACCTCCAGAGGTGGCGGTCCTTTATTATTTCACTACCGTAACAAAACAACTAACACTGCAATTCAAATTGACTTTGCAATCTGCATACATTCCGGATCGCGGATTAACTAGCTGTCTGTGTTTTGACTTTTAAATCACGATTGCCGTCCACCGCCTTATACTAACTGCCTTCCTCTTCGTTCGTTCGTGCATGATGTACAAAAAGGGTTCGTGAATACCATGTCGGTAAAGAAGGAAGCGACTACTCAGACGTGACGGTATGGCATCTCTCTGCTCGCTCAACGTCGTACAATGGCGTCATCAAGGGAAGCAAAACTAGTTGTAAAACAATGGAGAATTAACTAATGATTATATTCATGACGCGTCTTCGTGTGGAGTGAAGTTACCAACACACTGGACTCTCATTCGGAAGGTCCGGGTTCGAATCTCGAGACCGACCTCCAGGCGTGTAGGAACTAAATTTGCAAAGGGGGGGGGGGGAGGGGGGGGGGTAATATTGCAAAATAATTTCTGGAGATATCAGTGGCTATACAAAGACAATGCAGGCCTGGGGGGAGGGCCCCCCCCCTCCCAGCAAAATGCGGGTCCAAAAAAACACAGAACCCCGGAAAATTGTTGAATTTCAGTCATGAATTTGGTGCATTTCTACACTTTTTAAGCATATTTTTAATCTTGACATATTGTATAAGAACATAGGGAGGGCCATGAATCAGAAGGGGAATTTTCTCCCATCCCTACCAGCCTTCCTATACGCGCTTGCCGACCTCTGCCATGTCTTTCCTCAGTCTAAGGTAATGACTCACAGGTCTTTACAATCACGACCACTCCTTCCCACATTCCCATTATTTTCATCGTCACCTAATAGTTCTCATAGGTAATCATTCACGGACGTGAAATGACCTAGCTGTCGACTCGTCTCTAAAACCTCCACTTATAAAACAAGTAGCATGAATTATGGCGTGACTAGTGACGACCTGAAGGGATGTAAGAAGTCTCGTGTTTGCCGAGATCTCGGGAAACGACGGCATTTGATCGACACGAATCATCCGTGAATATGTGATCAGACTTCTTATTGAAACACATTTGATCTCCTGAATGCGTCATGATTTCATATGCCAACTTCCCAGTATCTACAGTTCGTTATATTAATTAACTGTTTATCATCAAGGTGATTGCATGTTTGGAGATATATTATGAGGGGATCAGTATGTGATTTTACAGAATTACATCCAATATTAAACGCGAGTCATATTTGAGGTACTATTCGTGAATAGCTCAGCATATTATTTTTATTCAAAATTATAGTCTCACATCTACTTGTAGTTCAAAAGGAAGCTAGATACATCCAAAGATCTGCGGGCAAAATGTTCGAGAATATCGAGGGGATAGGCAATTAATTTGGAAAATTTCCGATGAAAAATAAATTATTTGCAGATGTGCGTTCTTCGGCATACGTCCCAAGGGCTTTTTATGCTGTTTTCCATGAAAAAAGCATACCTTGGTAGGCATCTTGGGCCAATATCCCAAGCAACCCTGTTATATGATCCACGCACGATAAGCTCCCAGACTCTCAACCCAACTCATGAATTGTTCCTTTTGTTTATTAATTACAATAATAAGAGTCCTGAAGTCTAGAATAAGGGTTGATTTTAATAAGGGACAGGTTATCAGTAATTTAGTAATGTTCCAGGAACCATATAAGAATAATTAACCATCAAAGAACTTGATTTTCAGTTCTCTCTGCCCAACGATCTGATTATAGTGCATAATCTTGAGTACAAAGTCTGAAACAATGAATTGTCGTGCTTTTCCTCCGTCGAGGAGAATAAAGTTCTGAGACGGCTCACCACTAATAGACCAAGACCGCTTCTTCTCACTTTTCATCCTCCCATATTTAACATCATCGAATTATCATTCAATTCCGTCGCCATTTAATTGCAGAAGAGTTACTAAACATTACTAGGTATAGGAATAATAAAACAAGTTAAAATTGAAGAAAAGCAAATGAAACAAAACACATTTCCAAAATTTTGATTAATTTGTTCGTTCACTGATCAAAACCAGTAAAATCTGAAATAATGCGTCTTGCTCTCTACTAAAGTACACTATAAAATTACTGTATACCGTATTCTGATACTAAGTCGCATAGTTACAGTTCGACTGGTTCCATTAACATCTTGCATTTACATGGATACATTCTCGACCTAATCATGAAAGATTCGCAACACCTAAGAATTCCGTAATTTCATCATCGTGCTGTGCGTACATATCACCTACTCTCCGCTTTACGCTGTCCCAAGTTAACTGTAAATCAGCTATGAATAATGCATGAGCCTTGATGTGCTTGCGAAGAAGAAGATGATCGCCGAGGTGTGGTATTAAGGTCACGGGTCGCATCGGCTGTGACCTCGCAATCGGTGACCTCCGGGAGGCCGTTCCGAAGAGTTTTGGTCAATAATATTACCGTTACGGAGCTGTCAAAGCATCATTAACGAACACCTCACGTACTGTGGCGATGTGTTTTTGGCCACCTACAAGAATGTCGGAAGCAGGTTGAGGTAAGAAGTGTCATTGAACGTCTCAGGTGACGGCGTCGACATAGTTCAACGCGTTTGGAATATGATCGGAGATTTGATTGAGGGGGGGGGGCGTCGATGAAATCAAAGGACGTTGCTGTGTTTTGGGTCTAAAAACACTACGTCCGAGAATATTTACGCATGACGCAATGATTTTGTGATTTGTCTCTAAACTCGATAAATTCTTTAAAATGTGTAAATGTGCAAATGTTGTAAATTCTGTTTTGGAAGTGGTTTTCAGAAACATTATTCAGAAGTTCTTTTAGGAAGGAAGAAGACATTTCAAACATTTATTTTTATTTTTTACCACCTGTGGGATTCGAACCCAAGTTTTGTGTATTGGAACCAGCCACTGCAGAATTATTTTCAATTTGGAGTTGTTATTAATAACATCAACGCTCATGAGGTCATAGAACGAATCAAATTTCAAATTTCTCAATATTTCATCTTTATATTAACCAAAAAAGTCAAGCATACAAAATAAAAACAAAACATTAACAATATGATTGTGTAATTTTTGTATCGTGGTTCGTGGTACTTGAGAGGTCCGTGAAGTTAGCACCGCCCATTAACGCACTAATTATCTCGTACTTGAGCCCCTAATACCCTGTTCACACTGAGGATTCGATCATGATCCAAAATCTCGATTGCTTTCGAAAATGTGTGTGAACGGAACTCAATCGAACTTGATCATGATCCAAATCTCGATTGAGTTGTAAGAACGCAATCGAAATTTGAATCATGATCGAACTCAAGGTCAAATAAAAGAAATTATGAGTTTTAAAGATATAAACTTACAAATGCATGGTCTAATTGCATGTAACAAGCATTATAAAGTTTAACTTGAATCTTGCCTCCATTTTGATTTCGATTGTAATTGAACTGGACCATGATCGAATTCTCAGTTATAATCACCCAGTTAGCATTTGTCTCCGTTTTATTATGCCTTTTACCCTGGACATGTCACGCGGAGTTACTAATCGTGATTTAATTGAAAAAGTTTAGCAAATATTTATAAATCTGCGTTCAGTAATACTATACATGATTTTCAATGATTATGCACACGGCTTGAAAACGCGAACGACTCTATAAATAAATGACATACAATTGTATAAAAAACCTGACTTCGGTAAAAATGCAGCATGATTTACAATAATATTTGGTTGGCTTGAATAATGAAAGGCTCATGCATGAATATCTTGCTTGTATTTTGATTTATAACCAGGAATCGTCATGTAGGTCTAAAAACATTACCATACCTGGTATTAAATTAAAGCTGTTGAATTATGATGTTGATTTTATACTGCATTATAAATAAGATTGCAATGATACTTTAATTGGATCCATGTGAAACTGCGAAGTCGTTTGGTCAGCTTCATTTTACAAAGACTTTTGTTTCGTTTTATTTTTATTACCTATCTAATTAGGTCCAACTCCTTTGTTGTAAAATATTCCATTTTGAGGAGCATGAACCAATCTATTTATTGGAAGACCAACTGCTTAAATATTACCGAAAAGGTAAAGAGGAGTTTGTTTTCAAAAAGCAACATGTCCACAAATTCACTTTTTTTTGTTAACGATGGTTCCTAGTGCTATAAAACCATGCGGATCTGAATATGTAATTTGTTTTCTACAAAAGTCAACATATCCTGTAGTAATGAACTAGTGAATATCGACGTTTGTAACAAAAAGACTCATGTCCAAAAAGTTTTGTTATCAAAGTGCAACATGTCCAATTTCAGCATTTCAGCATTTCAGCATTTCAGCTTTTTCAGTATTCTAATTCAAGATTTTTTTGTTTGAATTTTAAAACAAACCAAATGCATTACGATACAATCCTTTTTGCACATGTTTTTTTGATTTTGTTTCAAAATGCAACATGTCCAATGGGTTTGTTTCAAAATGCAACAAGTCTAAAATTAAAAGATTAATTAGGAAAATAGTAGAAATATATTAAAATTACTTTTTCAGCATTCAGATTCAATTTTTTTTTAAATTTTATAACCAATCACAATGCAATCCTATTTGCAGACAATTAGTTACAAGTTTTTCGTTGTTTCTGAACAATATAGGTGAATTGAATGTACATGTTGCTTTTTGAAAACAAACTCCTCAAATATTATCTTGGATCGGCGTAAGCAACAATATGTAAGAGTTCCTACACTTATGAAAAATGCTCACTCACATCACATAATACATATCATTATGAAATCATCAAAGCGCATGCGTGAGAACTACATTACACATTCTGCATTGCAATTAACTGGAGTTGACCTGTTCTGTTCCCAGTGCGCTTGGGCTCACATGTTACACATTGTGTACAAGATAGACAAGAGTAGAAACACAAAAACAATCTGATCTTCATGTGTGAAAATATAGTAAGTATTTAGAAGCAGGCGATTTCGAAAGTTCAATCTGGGTAATAGTATACTAACAAAACATTTACGCTTATCTTTTCTTTAAAATAATATGATTGTCAAATATCAGTAATTTACCCACAAGTGATGGTTATTTACAAGTCCCAAAAGAAATGTTCACATTACATCGCACAAGTTGTCTTGGAAACTAAATCACAAACGTCAACGTGATATTTATAATTTAATCACGAGTTTGGACGTCAGCATTCCATTCACATCCAATTATCAACTCCATGGTAGAAAATTAGTTGATTATTAACTCTGAGGAGGAAAATTAGATTAACTGCTTTCTACATATCGATTCGCCAATTTCTTCAAGAGCAACTATATTTCAAGTGTAATGTGTGTAATTGACTTGACTCTTGTTCCAGTCTGAATGGCCCTTGCTCGATGCGTGAAGATAGGCAAGAAAGGGACAGTTGAACAGTGAAGAAGGCCCCAGATACGCGCAGAGAGCCGACTCGCTTCAACGAGCATAGCTGCGATTCAAGAGGCAACAGAATGCAACAGAAATTCATCATGCTTAAACTTAAAACCTGACATAACTATACCAATTAATTTAGAAAGTGTTTAAAAAAATTATTTGTGTTTTTCATTTTTTTATGCAACGAAAGTAGGAAGTATCAAACGTAGATTTCAATTTGTAATCATATCCTAAAATGTTATGGTCTGTTATGGCGTATAAACTATTCAAAGCAATATTGCTTCTTCCTAATTTCTTTCGAGTAAAATTAACTTTTGGCGTTGAGATATAAAGTTTCTAGGGAGATATTATACTGAATTGTTTCATAATTGTTTTCTGAAATTATTTTGACTCTGATTTACTCCTCTTACTAAAAAAAAACTAATTGTACAAAAAATAGGTTTTGAAACACACCATGGAAATTAAGATAGTGTGCCAGTTTCCATTTAAAAGGCAGTGGTAAAAGAGGTAAAAGGTAAACTTTGATTTATTCAAACAAATCATACAAGATTCAACCAAAGGAAAATATCACAGAAATGTCATGTTTCAGATTAATGGTAAAACCGTAAATCAACTTGGTCACGTAATCTACATCAATCTATTAATCTATAATTCTAATTCTTAATCTGTAAATAATCTATAGTTAACGGACTTTCAGGAAGAAAATAAGAGCCTTCCTAGATACATCTAAAATTCTTCAGAAATAAGCAACAAAGAATTTATTTCCATTCGCACTCAAATACCAGGTTCAGATACCACCAGTGAGCCATTTTAGGGGGAAGAACGCTATAAGTCAAATTCGGATGAAACTGAGGTATAAACGAAGTTTTAAGTTGAAACTTATATCTTCCATAGATCGATATTTCACCTGCTTATTTTAAGACTTTGTAGCAATATTTTCTAAAAACCGAGGGAATATTCTGAAATCTCATAAAATCACTGCAAGATGTCATCTTAACAGCAACAGCAATCTTACCTTGGGTCTCTTCCAGACGAACTGGAATGGCGGCGTCTGGTGGTAGAAGACGGAAGCTTGCGTCGCTGGGAAGTCTGGATCTTCCCACAACTCCCCGCGCTTCAGGCATGCGCGTTTGATGCGCTCGTAGTCGCTCATCGGATCTGCAATTATTATTATTTATTGTAATATTCTGGCCAAAGCAAGATGGCCAGTGTAGGGTGACAATTATGTCCCCTCTTTAGCCAACTACAAAGTTATATAGATTAGAATTACATCGTGATAAGGTAGTGACATAAACAAGCGACAGCAAGTGGTGTACAAAATGCACTAATAGTTCAAATAGTCCGAATTAGACTCGTTGGAATAATACATTAAAAATGAAACAAGATGCACCTAGGGAAGATCGACTCCGTCCGAGGCAGTGGAGGTCGACCGTCCACAGCTGGGATGCAAGCAATGCAAGACACAGGCTTAGCTACTTGCACACATCGTTTTGTGTTGCACTTGCAGAGAGCAGGAGAGGGATTGCAGTTTTAAAGTAATTCGAGTCAGGAACAAGGGCGAAGTATCTGATGAAAAAGTACTATAGTGACCCGCAGTCGATCTGTGGATTGGGATTTTCTTGAAAAACAGGTATTTTACGAACCCCTTAGCGAGCTCAACCCAAGAGAAGGCTCAGCATGAACAATGGGGCATGGTGCGCACGCAGGTAAAGTAGGGGACGGGAAAGTAAAAAGACCCTTTTCCAATCCACAGATCGACTGCGGATGACTATAGTAGATATTTCAATACATTTGTAGACAATTGCCAAGTTTGATTCGACGAAGGGACACACTCTAGTGTAGATAGTTTTATAAGATATCGTAGGTGGGTATCACAGGTGGGGGGGGGGGGGGGGGGGGGGTCATAGGTGTCATATTTATTTTTATTTTTAGAATTAGTAAAATTATCGAATCACTAATTGGAATCTTCCTGATTACATTATTGACTAGAAAAACGTTTGCCTCTGAAAAATATGTTTAAAAGTGTTTTAGTATTTATTTCCCTAATATAAAATTTTCATACGTGAAAATACGTGAAAATAAACAGGATGCAAACCGATTCAATCAAATTGTATATTATATTCTAATAATCATGAAAGTTTAGAAACAAAATTAATATTAATTGATTTTCAGACACGTCAATAGGTACGTGAACTGGCACACACGTTTTCGAATATGTCAAATAATGAAATGATTAGTACATTGTATATTGCACTTTATTTTGCTGACCAAAATAGTGTAGTACCTATACACCTACGCAAACAATGTCAATCGTATAAACAACAAATAAAAATATAAACATATTTTTAAATAGCCTACAAATTTCACAAATTTGATATTACAAATCCTGCTCAATCCTTCTAGAATCTAGATTAATCTTGGCTATGGTTACATTAGATTATGACTTTGGAATCTGATTCTGATAGAAGGGCAGACAGAAACCTTATTAGTTTAGCTTACTAAACAGTTGATGATAGCTGGAATTGAAAGTGTAGGATAATTGAGCGAGCGAAGCGAGCGTCTCCTTTTGGCTCTTTTGGCACGGACCTCTGTTTTTTTTTTTTTTTTTTTTTTTTGGCTGCTAATAGCCGATACACAGGTCGCACCGTTTCACCGATCGATCTGAAATTTTGCACACATGTAAAACCAACCTTCTCTGTTTGCAGACCCTAAATTTTTTTAAATCCATTAATTGGTTGAAATTTAAATAAACATCTCCTGATAGGCTGAAAAATGAAAATGGACTTCGGCAAATGTGATCGACCTTATATTTTGCATGGTCATTAACATTAACATTGTCTCTTATTTTACAAATTTTCAGCCAAATCCTCCCATTGGTTAAAATTTAAAAAAATATTTTATGTGCTTTTTGAAATTTAAACCAGAACCGTTCGACCGATCAACTTACTAGGAAAACGCTCAGTGTAACGCGTTGATGAGCGAGCACGGGTACGTGCAAATTCTCGAACCGGAAATGCGTACATAACGCAAAGAAAACATACACATCCATATTTAATTGAAATATGATCACTCAATCAATAAAAAAGTATATTATGCTTTTCATCGAAACTTGAAAATAGCATCTAAGCACCCTGGTAAATATAGCAAATCAGATTCAATTCAAGTGGCACTGGAAAACATTACTTTCGATACTTCATTACTGACAGATATAAAAAATTTCAATAAGTTCATACGTTCTTAACTGATTGGGATGAAATTTTGTGTAAAAGAAGAGACAATGTTGGTCTTAATGATCATGCAAAATATGAGAATGATCAGAATTATCGAAGACCGTTTTCATTTTCAGCCTATCAGAAGACATTTATTTAAATTTTAACCAATGAATGGATTTCAAATATAATTAGGGCCTGCGAATAGATAAGGGTGGGTTTACATGTGTGCAAAATTTCAGCTCGATCGAAGAAAAACTCTGACCTGTATAGCCAAAAGATGAATTTGATCAGAATTATGGAAGACCGTTTTATTTTTTCAGCCTATCAGGAGATATTTATTTAAATTTTAACCAATAAATCGATTTAAAAAAAAATTGGGTCTGCAAACAGAGAAGGTTGGTTTTACATGTGTGCAAAATTTTAGATCGATAGGTGAAACGGTGCGACCTGTGTATCGACTATTAACAGACAAAAACAAAAAAAAAAAAAAAAAAAAAAAAAAAAAAAAACAAAAAAAAAAAAACAAAAAAAAAACAGAGGTCCGTGCCAAAAGAGCCAATAGGAGACGCTCGTTTCGCTCGCTCAAAAATTTTGCATGGTCATTGGGTCCAACATTATCTGTATTTTTGAAAATTTTCAGACTAAACTGTGCTTAAATTCAAAAGTCATTGACAGTTTACGGATATTTTGCGTGTTGGCTATCATACTTCTCGAATTTCATATTTCACGGCATCTTCGAATCTTCACTTCAAGGTTGTTAGAGCA
Source organism: Leuctra nigra (assembly GCA_934045905.1). NCBI lineage: Eukaryota > Metazoa > Arthropoda > Insecta > Plecoptera > Leuctridae > Leuctra > Leuctra nigra. Next base: position 27,220,906 of record OW203764.1, read on the forward strand.
GAAACTTTCAAACGTATATTATGAAACTGATATGACCGTTTAAAATTTTTTTGAACGATATCCTGTGATTTTTGGAAATTAACTTAAGGGAACTGACATGTGAAAAAAATAAAAAAATTTTTTTTTATTTTATTTTCATATTTTGTAATGTTTTTTATTGCCACGGAGATGTCAAGTATTTGTTTTTAGTTGATTTTTACTATCAAAAAAAAGTTTCAAATGAGCAATTCCGGTTCATTATTATAGACATACCAAACTTTAAACTCATTTATCTCAATTTAGAGTTATTTTAGGGTTAGGAACAATTATCTCTGGTTCCATTTGAGATAATTCTATGAACTTTGCGGCATTATGTTCATAGGTGTGTGTTTTATGAATTAACGAAAAACATTTGTTCTAAATTTAGCCAAAAAATTTATATTAATTAAACTTTGCATAAAAATTTGTGCAAATATTGGTGCAATGTTAAAATATCAATAATTTTTATAAAAAAATGTATGTATTTTTTCTTTTTCGTTAAAATATTCTTTAAGGTGGCATGTCTCATATAATCCAAGAAAATGTTGAATATGACTATTGGTTTAAAAGTTATGTGTTCCTAAAGATGGTCAATTTTACATGTTAAATGCTCACATGTCAGTCCCCTTAAAGGTTCAATCGATCAACTTAAAACTTTGCGTGGTTATTGGGACCAATATTTTAGGAATTGTTGGAGATTTTCATACAAGTCTGTGACAAAATTCAAGAATTATTGGCTTTTAATGACATTTTCGATAAACATAATTTCGGTTCGAGGTATTGCGCGTATCCGTGCTCGCTCATCAACGCGTTACTCAGAGCGTTTTCCTAGTATATATTTAATACCTAAACTGGATTTCTATTCGTTTTGCGATGAAGACATAAGCGGGAAACTTTAGATATACAATAATAGAAAATAATTCGTCCAAGAAACTCAGATTACAAGAAATTCATCACCATCTTCTTGAACATGCGGTGCCGGTGTCAACACTCATCAGTCATCACTCATCAGTCATCACATTCCACGAACCTCTGACAACTGATTTCCGCTGACAAACGAATGACTAGCAGTAGCAAATGAAGCTAATTAACTGGTAAGTGATACTAAAAGAAACTAAACTAACAATTACCTTCGTTTCATTACAATCCTGTAATTGTTAAATTGAATCACATGTTCGCAACATGACAGTACGTAAACCTATACTTATTCAATCAAAAGCACTGCCATGTAGGAAGTTGTTCAGCCGTCAGCTCCTGGTCACAGCAAACAAAACACCTGTCCCCTCGCCAGGAAGTGTCATATAAATCAAATCCATGATCAATATTGCTCCTGCTACCTGATCTGCATAGTCATTAGATCCTCCACCTGGGCGGTGGGTGGGGGAAGGAGGGGGAGGGGCGCCGGTGTCCTTGGGGGTCTCAACTGGGGTCAATGATTTGATGGTCACCGAAGATGCAAGCCCGCGTGTTTAACATAGAACAATTGTAGGAGAGTGCCATGAGAGTGGGTATTGTTACAGAGAGATTACATTGTACAGCATCCTCAATTACAATCAAGATAAAGCATACGATTTCAAAATAAAGATATCTAAGTATTCCGGATTTAGAACGTGAGGAGGCGAGCCGTTCTTCATTACATTCCCTTTTTTGGAGATTTCTTTGAATGTTACATGGTAACTGTTATTAACTTATCATTAAGCGGCAATCTTGAGCTACCACCGAAATGCAGTATTATTTACAAAAAATTTAAAATACTGGTGCACATATGGCATATGGTGACATATGGCTATTTTGCCAATTTAATCCCTGTAACCACCATAGAAGGATTTTTTTTTAAATTTTGCTATAAACTACCAGATATTATATTAAATAAAAATGTGAATTATAAGAATAGTTTCTTTAGGAAATCTGACAAAAAACAGGAAAGAAAGAAGAAACAAGCGGCAAAACATTACATTAAATAAAATATATGCATCTAAATAAATAAATATACAGAATATAAATCTATAATCGACCTACCTTCGGCTGTCAGTTATCCACAATGAAAAAATAAATATCCTTAAAATTCGTCTCACTAAACGCTAAAAGTACTCCACATATCACAAACTTCTAATATTAAAATTTTTCTTAAAAATGCACCAATGTTGCAAGTCCCATGTCCGCGAAGACTTGATCAGTGTGAGTTCACATGTTGTTTCCACTTGGTGCGATTGCGATACATCAATGGAATTCACTGCACGTTCGTGTGGAAGTAGATTACCTACTCTGAGTGTAACACTTGCGCGAGGGAGCACCATGCAGGTCCTCTTGCCACGGGGTTTCTTGCGCTACTAACTGGCTGGCTGGCTGAAGTTGTCTACTCGCGCATTCAACTCCCCACCGCCAGCCGCTCGTTTAGGAGGTTCTCTTCTGTGTCTCGTCGGGTTTTAGAGATATTAAACTGATTTTGACTTTATCGGTTTAAGAGAGTAATGTTTCAGTTCTATTGGGAGATTAGCTTTCAATTTCCAATCAAATAATAACTCCAACAAACTATAAACAAAAAGTAGATTTGCAAAAAACTGAAATGAGTATGGTGTGGGTCATCAGTCTGAAAAATTTCCACAGTACCAATATGATATAAGAAGATTTTTTAAAAATATTGTATTGAATGGTGGGCGATTGGAAAAGGGGGAGGGGAGGGGGGTAAAATAGTTACACCGATTCAATTTCTATTCTTCCATAATTTTGAAAATAAATTCATTAAATTTTTTTCGAACAAGAATTAAAAAACAATCAAAGTTAGTATTGAATACATAAATTAGTTTTTGAGTGATACATAAAAAATACCAAGATTTTTATATTTTTCTTCAGATATTACAAACCGCACCGAAAATTAAATACTTACTATTGGTTATCATACACTAATGAAAACACACACACAAATCTGGTAAATAGCTTCTTTCAGTAATTAAGCGAGCGGAGCGAGCGTCTCCACTTGAAACTTATGGCTCGAATCTCTGTTTTTTTTGTGTGTGTTTATTTGTGCATTTGGCGTCTCCTGCCAAACGAAGTAATGGATCAGGCCAATTTTTTCACACAACTTAAATTACTGTTCTCGTTATGGTCAAAATGATTTTCAGAAAGTTCGCTCCATTGGTTGCATCGGAAACTTGATGTGTAGTTATAGTTAGCTTGGCAATGGGGATGAAGGAAACTCTGTGTATATAACTGCAATAGTTTGACCGATCATCACCAAATTTTGCAAGGTTATGTGTACCAGCATTATAAGTGATTTTTTTACAAATCTGTAATGAGCTTCAAGAGTAATAGAGATTTTACTGACATTTGTATACTTAATTTAAAACGGCCTATAGCCACACCACCATTTGACCTATCAAATGGTCTTCGATTAATCTGATCAATCAAACTCATATTTTGCATGGTCGTTCAGACCAACACTGTCTCTTATTTTACAAATTTTCAGCCCTACCAGTCAAGAACATAGATGCACTTATTGACAGTTTTAAAAACTGTCAGAAATGACATTTCAAAACAGAAATTCCACTGCATTCTGGGTTGCTCTATGTAGCAAAGCAAAGTTTATAGATGGCTTTTCTCAATATCAATGTAAGACAGATTCTTTTCTTAGTGAATCAACTTGCAATACATAAAGTAGTCAAAATGTAATGTAGGTATTTCATATACATAGGTATAGGTATACCTTAACTAAAATAATTTATTTTACGATATGGACTGTGTTTCACAGTTATGAAAACAACGTTTTGACTAGATAGCATCATATTTTACACATTTCCAGCCCAATCGGTCAAGAATTTACAGACTTTTTGCTGTTTTAAGTGTTTGAATATCTGTCCAAAGAGATTGATGGAAAAATATCATTATACAATAATCTGTTATTTAATTGATCCAGAGTGTTAATGAAAAGTTGCAAGGAAAATTGGTAATAAATAATGTATAGTTAGTTATCTTTGATTGAATGGATCGTGCTATGATTGGCGATGTCGTGCGTGTCGGTGCTCGCTCATCAACGCGTTACACCGAGCGTTTTCCTAGTGTTAGATGCATTTTGAATTCAAATTAAGTTTGCAAAGATTGCTCAGATGTCCAATATTGTGTATTATGAGCACAACATTTTACATATTGTGGTTAGATTTAAAAAAATAACCCATTCCAAAATATTGTCTCTGCGGTATCAATTTAAAGATAAACCCGTCTGTGACAGAACATAACGGGAATTCACAAAAATAATTGTCTTTTTTTGGGGTTTTTCCCCTTAAATGCAAAACAACACTAAAATGCCACAAACAATTGAAAACTCTCTTGTTAAATCATTTCACATTTATATATAAAAAAAATGAAAAAACCTAATTTTGGAAAATATTAAAATTTTTGATTTAATTCAAAGATAACATGTAATTACAAGCATATAAAAATATTTTTAATTTTTTAATTTTCTTAATTCAAATTTCTATAGCAAGGGTTGTGTTCATCCAAAATTTATTTTTTACATTTTATTGTGAGCATGAACGATATGTCTGGGTTCTGTATTGTGATTTTGACCCAATGTCACCTAGAAACATTTAATTTTTTTTAATTTGTTGCTGGCTTTTATGCAATTTTTAAGAAAATTGATAATTTATCAATTTTTTATTTATCATATGCTCAGGAAGAAAATAAAATTTCTGATTCTCACAGAATATGCGCATATCTATTATGTTCAAAACAATACAAAGAGTAACCCTTTATCACAAAATTTACTACCCTTTTTTGATGTTGAAGCAATCTAATGTATGTGAAATTTATGATTTTGAGAAAACAGGGTTTGAAAATGAATATAAAGAAATTTAAGTCTTTTAAGCTAGAGATAAGTATGCTGAATGATTATTTATTTGTAATTTACGTATCAACGCGATTTGCGAGATTTTTTTGAAAGATGATAAACCAATTTAAACTATGGCACCAAAATTAAAAATATTTTTTTTTGTTTTCAAAAAATTACCTTAAATTAATTATTTAGTTTGATTGGTGCATTTGGACATGCTCCATATCAAATGTCAACTGCTGTCTATGGTACAAAGAACCGTAAAAGAGGATTGCTTTCAATTTCAAATGTAATTTTCTTCATTTGGTTCTGCCAGAAGCTTGACTATATTCAAGAGTTTTATTGTAAATTTCTGGATTCATTACAGATTGTTGTTGTTTTGAGGTCTTCTTGTTCTAGATTTAAAAATACATCCAGGAATGTACTATTCCAAAATCTTTAATCTCTCTGGGGTTTTGATTTACCTTTTAATACTCACAAAACACAACTTAAGTAGTTGACCTCAAAGTTGGCTGGCTCTATTGGCACGGCAGCCGTGCCCGCAAGGGGTTCATATTCTATTTACACCAGAGTAGCCGTGTGCGCATGAAGGCGTATTCTATTGGCACCAGAGTACACCAGAGCACGGTCGCCGTGTGCGCAAGAAGGCGTATGCTATTGACACCAGAATCCACCAGAGTTCACTCCAAGATGGCCGTCCTCTGAACAGCTGTTTTCCGGAGCCTATTTAGACTTTTTATACTAATGCAGAAGGATCGTGACGTTTTGAAAAGTGTAGGAACTGAACAATAATCAATACAATTAGGCCAGGGTTGTACGTCACGACCCCAAACTTCGATCTAAACGCATCTGTGCAGCTAAATGACTTCACTTACGCGTACGGTTTTACTTCTGGTGTAAATAGAATAGGAATCCATAGGAACACGGCAGCCGTTTGCGCAAGGGGTTCAAATTCTATTTCCACCAGAGTACACCAGAGTTCACTCCAAGATGGCCGTCCTCTGAACAGCTGTTTTCCGGAGCCTATTTAGACTTTTTATACTAATGCAGAAGGATCGTGACGGTACAATATGTTCTGATATTTTACTATTCTGAGAATCGTGGAGTTATAAAGAGGACTGGGAACATTTATTATATAATAAAATTTCAGCTATGGGTATGATAGCTCCGGTAAAATATCTTTGACGTCTAGATGCACTGATACGTGTCAGCCATTACACACTGGCAGCTAGAAGTACAACTTCACATTGCGCGCGCATGAGTTAACAGACCATTTTAAATATTATCTCGGTGGCTCTGCTTTCTAAGAAAAGTCATATGCAGTTTGATTTCCAGACACCTTAGTCCCTGTTTCAACAATAGGTAAAACAGGGACTAAGGTGTCTGGAAATAATACTGCTTATGATTTTTCTTAGAAAGCAGAGCCACCGAGATAATATTTAAAATGGACTACTGGGCAGACGAAGGAAAAAAACTCTCTATGGGTAGACAAATTCCAACGTGCGAAAATTAAAGCTGGGCAACCTAAAAAAAATAACTCTATGGTTAAGCAGAATTCAAACTTGTGAAAATGTCAAAATAAAACATTTCGTCCCCGACCAGACTCGAACCGGTGTACCCTTGCACCGCAGGCAAACGCCTTACCGCCTGAGCTACGAAGCTGCTAATGCTGAGGTGCGTTAAAAACTGCTACATAAAATTACACACAGGCGTTGCTTACGCGCATCCTCCTGCGCAATGTGCCGGTTGTCCCTTTAGCTGCCAATCATTACACATAAGCGAAGCTTATTACTACTACTGTATTTGATTACACGTATGAACATGATTCCACTTTGAACATGATTCCACTTCCCCCTATAGCATAGGAGGGAGTGGATATGCTACGTCACGACCTGAGTGTGGATAGGACCGGTCCCAGTAGCCCCAATAGCCGGCTATTGATGCAAATTAAAAGACCTTGTGTTTTATGTCTACTTAAGTTGCAATATGGTTTCACTAGTATTTGTACTACGTGGCTGACCTAATTGCAATCAATTATTGATCAGTTCCTATACTTTTTAAACAGTCACGATTCTTCTACATTAATTTAAGTCTAAATGGGCTCAGGAAAACAGCTGTTAAGAGGACGGCCATCTTGGAGTGAACTCTGGTGTACTCTGGTGGCAATAGAATTTGAACCCCTTGCGCAAACGGCTGCCGTGTTCCTATGGATTCCTATTCTATTTACACCAGAAGTAAAACCGTGCGCGTAAGTGAAGTCATTTAGCTGCACAGATGCGTTTAGATCGAAGTTTGGAGTCGTGACGTATGACCCTGGCCTAATTGTATTGATTATTGTTCAGTTCCTAAACTTTTCAAAACGTCACGATCCTTCTGCATTAGTATAAAAAGTCTAAATAGGCTCCGGAAAACAGCTGTTCAGAGGACGGCCATCTTGGAGTGAACTCTGGTGTACTCTGGTGGCAATAGAATTTGAACCCCTTGCGCAAACGGCTGCCGTGTTCCTATGGATTCCTATTCTATTTACACCAGAAGTAAAACCGTGCGCGTAAGTGAAGTCATTTAGCTGCACAGATGCGTTTAGATCGAAGTTTGGGGTCGTGACGTATGACCCTGGCCTAATTGTATTGATTATTGTTCAGTTCCTAAACTTTTCAAAACGTCACGATCCTTCTGCATTAGTATAAAAAGTCTAAATAGGCTCCGGAAAACAGCTGTTCAGAGGACGGCCATCTTGGAGTGAACTCTGGTGTACTCTGGTGGCAATAGAATTTGAACCCCTTGCGCAAACGGCTGCCGTGTTCCTATGGATTCCTATTCTATTTACACCAGAAGTAAAACCGTGCGCGTAAGTGAAGTCATTTAGCTGCACAGATGCGTTTAGATCGAAGTTTGGGGTCGTTACGTATGACCCTGGCTTAATTGTATTGATTATTGTTCAGTTCCTACACTTTTCAAAACGTCACGATCCTTCTGCATTAGATTAAAAAGTCTAAATAGGCTCCGGAAAACAGCTGTTCAGAGAACGGCCATCTTGGAGTGAACTCTGGTGTACTCTGGTGGCAATAGAATATGAACCCTATGCGCAAACAGCCGCCGTGACTAGACCGTGAACGCTAGAAGGCAATGTTTTACGAAGTGAAAACTACTATTATAATTGTATGACGCATTTAATCTTATATTAAACAATAAAATACATGTCAAATGACCAGTAGATTGTAAATAAAGTTAATTACAGAAGTAAAAAAGATAATCCCTGACGGGGAATCGAACCCCGATCGTCTGCGCCCTAAGCCAATGGGCTAACCAACCGGCTATTGTTGCCACTGAGGAATTGTTGCGATAGATGTCTACTTAACTTGCTATATGGTGTCACTCTAGAATTTGAACTAGGTATCTAATGTGTTCGCAGCTCACTTGCACGGTCTACTACCGTGTCGTGTTCATAATACAAGGCCGTTTCCACACACGGTTTTACTCTTATGTAAATAGCATACGCCTTCTTGCGCGCACGGCGAACTCTGGTGTAAATAGCATACGCCCTCAAAGTTTGCCGAGGACCAAGCTCCAAGCATGTGACATTTACTAAGCAGCTAAAGAAATAGTATAAAAATTTATATTTATGGATTAAATTACTTAGTAATGCGAATAAGGTATTCACAACGAAATTCTAAAAAGTTAAAACTATTTGTTTGACTTTTAGTTATAGAAAATGCAAATGATGTTCGAGACCGTGTCCGTTGTTCCATTCAATTCGACACTAAAAGTTGCAAAACGCCACCTAGCGGAAAAAGTTAACATCTATACCACGAGGACTTGTGCTCATGCGCACAGGGCGCGTTCAGGCAAGTCACTTAGATGTCAATCGTAACGAGTTTAGTAAAAGCTATAATTACATCATGAAATAACAGATCGGCATATTTCATTACAGCACACATTCATTCAAATTCTTGTGAAAACGAGATGTCTATTCACCAAAAATCACCATTTGACAGATGTAAATTGTTTTTCTCACGGCATTTTGAACACACATTTTTCTTGACGCCTCGTTCAAACAGGCACATTCATGGAAAATAATCATTGTGTTAAATGGTTGGGAAAATGTTAAAGACAAGCCACTCCCCTAAGAAAAAATAAACTCAGTTTTTGGAATAACATTATAAACTTTTTATTACATAGATAGTACTAAATTACATTACTTAATATTATTATTAATAATAATAACACTATTATTTGTAAACTGTTGTTATACATTAGATTAGTTTAATCAGACATCATTAGAATTTTAATTCAAACTGCAATAAACTCACATATTACTTGGTGATTGTGAAAAATTAACATTTCACAAATTATTAGCAGAAAATGTTCACACAATCATCATTATATCCAAATAGATAAAACAGAATAGCATTGATTGTGTGTCATTGTGGAATATCCTGGTTGGAGTCAGCCAGGTGGTAGATACAGGTGTGTGGTTTCGAGTCTCATCGGTCGTCTTCAGTATCATCGTCGGAGTCGAAATCATCGTCAGCGTCGACCGCTGCGTCGGCCGGGTGCACGTTGATGTTGGCCAGCAGGTCCCGCATCGCGTCCACCAAGGTCGTCACGCTGCGCTGGAAGTCGGCCACTGCGCCGGCGCCTTCTTCGTTGCCTTGACTGAAAACAGATGGAAATAAATATTAATTTCCAAAACATTCCATTTGACCACTCTATTACTTGCTTAATTTCTGGTAACAATAAGTCAGGAATTTTAATGGGTTTAAATAAACCTGGAATTTATAACCTTGGATCTGAGGATTACAAGAGACATGAAAGAGTGAAAATAATATATCTGAAAGGCGACCCCAGGCTGGGTGCCATTGTCACAATTTTTTTTTAAAATTTAACTTTCTTCAGCCAAAAATAGCAACGTTTAAACAACTTGCTAATCTTAATAACTAAGAGGTTAGTATGAGTTAACATACGCAACTTTTTCGGTGAGTAGAATTAGAGAGCCTACAGTAGAAATGAAATATTTAGGGCTGGTCTTTCAATACTATGCTAAAATCAGTACCTAAATAGTAATTAGTTAAGTTTAAACGGTCATTCAAGGATTGTGGTAACCTAGTCCTTATCAACAAAATTTAGCAGAGTATTGAAAAACTGACCCTTGGTTTTAAATCCCAAGAATAAGTATGACATTGATAATAGTTGCAAATCCACATTGCATATTTGAGTGTGACGTACCCTTGTTCCGGCTGCCCCGCTGGCTCGGCGGCCGGCTGGTTAACGTTGAAGTTGGGCAAGATGGAGCGGAAGAACATGGACAAGGTCCCCGCTTGGTCGTAGAGTCTCGGCCGCGGCGGCAGAGTGTACAGGTTGACAGCGTTGAGCGGAGGCAGAGGGTCGTAGCTCAGCACCGAGCCTTCCACACCCTGAAACACAGCCGAGTAATGGAGAAGAATGAGTACAATTCAATGATTCGATTATCTGTTTAGTGATTACTGATTACCTGCAAGTTAATCTATGGGGGGAAGAATAGCATTCTTCCAAAACATTGTACCTACTAATAAATATTGCCTTAATGCCCCCTCCACATTCCCTCCATAACTATAGAAGTTTGAACAACCTTTTGAAGAAAACTTCAATCATAAGTAACATTTCCAAATTGTTCAGGGGAGACATAAAACTGAAGTACCTAGCTTAATGGGCTTTACGAGTTACGAGCGTTCGTAATTAAATTTTATAAAAATAAAATGACATGTTTACAAGGTTACTCTATATCATAGAAATTACTGATTTCTATACAAATATCAAAAAACATCGATTTTGACAAAAGTGTCACATACGAGGTTTTGTAGTTTCACTGACCATAAGTGCATGTTTAGTATACCATTTTAACTAACAACAAAAACTGTAATTTAAATTAACTGTGGGGCTAATAGGGAGACCAGACACACAGACTCCCCATAAAGTGCCTTTCAATTTGTTTTATGAGAATCTTAGCATTCACTCATGAAGAAAATCTTTGTAAACCACAGAATACAGCAGTAAAACTAATTTTTGATGCTGAAATGTCCAGTTGGGGGTTATAAAAGTGTTAACTTTATAATACTAAGGGAATTGCTCAAATGTGGTGTCCCTCAAACATTATTATTATTTAAATTAATTTTTTCTATTAGGTAAATGAATTTCAGTACTCAATATTTAGTCTGCAAGGTTTTGAAAAGATCTATTGGGTTGTGAAAGTTACCATTTCACTTTAACATAAAGATTAACAAAGCATAGTGGATGAACCATTATGAAATCTCCGTACCTCTGTTAGCGTGGCCGTGACCTCCTTGATATCCGTGAGAAGAATGTGCCTCAGCACTTCACGCGGTGTCTTGCGGTAGCGCGTGAGTCGGTGTTCCTTGCACGCATCGACGAGAGGGTCGCCCGCATCCACGCGATCCAGCACGCAATGCACGTTGAGTTCCAGCCACGGCAGCAGCTCCGACTCTTTCCACACGTGATAACTCCGAGCCACGTACAACGCGATCAGTTGTGTGAGCGATGGCCTCTGGCTGGAGTACCAAGGTCAACATTATATGACAAAGATGGGTTATAACTTATAAGAAACTTCAAGTGAAGTCAGCATGAAATAAGGTCTGAATGTCGACTGGACCGTGATATCTCAGTATGAGACTCAGCAAATAGTTATAAACATGAAAGGGTCCATAAAACAGAGTAGATACCTACTTTTTATTTCCAACACTTTATATTACGTTTGTATTAACTCCTAAAGATTAAACTTAATAGAGTAGTAAGTAGGATATGGAAAACAGAAATATTTTTAAGCAATACTCTATTTATAAAGGCATATACCATAAAGGCATGAATAAAAAGAAATTATAGAATAAAGGCATGTGAAAAAGGAAGGCTAAAGGCATGGGAAAAGATTGAAGTCTTGTAAAATGTGGAAAAGGGCATGTTCAAGGCCCATAAACAGAAAGGCCAGGAATGCATACCATATCCATATCCATGAATGAAGGAATAATTGAAAAATATTAGTAGAACCGAAGATCAAACCAGAGATGCTTGCCAAGCGAAAGATTGTCTCTAGGTATCAAGTCATAAGGTAGGACCTTAGTCCCATTTGACTGTATTTCCAACTTGCAAAAACATTGCTACATAATCTTCAGTATTGTATTCATATTTGTAGCCTAATATTGCCAAGGCATATGTGATAGTTGCAGGCAGAAATGTATGATGTGGTGATTTATAGGTACATAATATGATTAAGTAATAGTACTAATGGCCCACTGACCTGAGTGTATCGTTACTTGAGAAGAAGGCATGTGCCAACACCCTGGCATCAGACTGCACTCCGCACTTCTCAAGCAGCGGAGCGAGAACAGTGGGAAACATGATGAGCGCATTCTGCAGACTCAGGTCCGCCTCGCTCAAGTCTCCATTGCGGGCGAGGTAGAACTGAGCGACGGCCAACGACAGCGCAAAGTTTGGGAGTTGCGAGATGTTCCTAGACTCTTCCAGCTCTTTGGCCAGTTGGATGAGAAACGAATACTCCCCGGCCTTGATCGCGTAGAAGTCCATGCATAGGATGACGGCCATCGGGTCTTGCTCCGGGTTCAGAGAGAGAAGGAGCTTGCAGAACTCAAGAGCCGTACGATAGCAAGCGCGTTGGCCGACAAACATGAGGTGTTTGAAGAGAGCTATGAAAAGAGCTCTGTTCTCTTGGTGGCAGTAGTCGAGGCGGCACGTGCCGAGCGCGAGGTTGAACGAGGGATGGAAACACGCCTCCATGCAGTAGAGGACGCGCTCATTGAGCTCGGCTGCCATCTGAAGGTCTTCACTCATCTTGCACATGTCGGATATCTGAAGCAGCGCATCCAAGTGGTAAGGATGTGCATTGATGATTGCCTGGAAGAAATAGTTGTTTACTGAGCTGTCGTCGTGGAACTTGATGTCAATTAGCGAGCGTCTTCTTACGACCGTTTAAGCTCAGGACTTGTTTCTTTTCCAGGGTAGGTATTGTAGTAGTACAGTTCACACCGTGAAATTTGCAAACCCTACTGAGACCATTTGTCTGGTTTACATATTTTTTTTAACAAAATCCTCATGATGGTTGAAAAGTGAAAATTTACAAACTTCCGATCAAGCTGAAATTTGCATCATCGAGATCAACACACCTTCAGCAAAATTGTGTAAGAACTTTGAGAGCTAATCACAATTTTAGCTTGATATTTTCAAATGTCGATTCCCTATTCCGAGTTACACAGTGTTTTCCTAGGAGGTTATAATTTCTTTACTTACAACAATGTTGTCAGGGTCGATGCTCTCGACCGCCCTGAGAAAGGTCATCTGAACTTGTTGGTACGCAGGACTGTGCTCAAACTTGAAATATTGAGCTCCATTCTCACTTTGCATCAACTTCATTGTTACACCTAAAATCAAAAGAAAAACCATTCATGAGTCAACCAATAATTTTGATATAACTTGAAACTTGGTAGGTAACATGGAGCCACTTCTCAGCCGATGGGCGTCAAGAGAGCTTTGTTATTGACCTACCTGTCTTTCCAATCGGAGACCAGTTTTCCCTAGCAGCCACCAGCCACGTTGACTTGATATGACCCCGGCCCCTGGCTCGACGTTTACTATAATAAACAGATCATGGTCACATATCGTACATTCAAATTGATCAAGAATGTTACAGCACAATGAAAAATACTTACTTTTGTTCATTCTGAACAATTTTAGCACCAAAAATACGTTTTAACTCATTATTGGGCTTTAAAAATCTATGCTCAATACTGAGAATGCCTTTCCTCGAAGTCGCAGTCTTGTCAGTGCTGGTACTAGCGTGTGGTCCGGCTGAAGGAGTCTCTCCAAGGATGCGGTTAACTTCTCTTACAGACTGTTCCACTTCGTCAACCTACAATAATAGAATCAGATCATGCAGTTGCAAAACGATCCATTATATTTATATCGGCCGCGTGTTTATTTATTAATCGTTACACAGTACGTGTACTAGATGTATTATTGATTGGTAATTATCAGTAATGACTAATGGGTGTGTTATAAGGAGTTTAGTGGGTCATGGACTCACGTTGGGCCTACAAAAAAACACTTGTAAAGCATCAACAGCTGACCTCAACATTGTCTTCACTGCTTTTTTGATTGTTTGATGTTTTGACCATTCTCTTTTTCTTTTTCTTCTTTTTCCGTCGAGAAACGTCCGCAGCTTCATCCCCTGCATCTACACCACCTGCTTGTCCTCGTGCCGCATTCTCAGTGTCATTGTCATCGTCCTCTTTGGCTTCCGACTCCGAGTGTGACAGCTGATTAAACTGGATAATAGAAGATATACAAGTATCATAACCAAAGATAAATCATAACTATCAAAACTGCTGCATGCACATTCTCATCATGACATAAATATTTTAACCTTACTAAATCATAGCGATTGATGTGGAGTTGCTTGCGTTTTGTGCCACCTGAACTTGTCAGGTCTGATTCGGGTTCGCTATTTTCATCTGGTTCACCTGTCACCAAATTGTTATCTCCTTGTAGTTTTCTCAGGACTCTTGAAGACATGTTAACTGAATTGAAATGTATACAGAAGCATATGATAATATATGATTCAATTAAAATAAATACATGATTCCTTCCTCGTTGTAACGTGGAACAGCTGATGATGACACTTGTCTAATTGCCAACATGGCCACCTAAGCGCTACTGTAAACAAACATGGCCGAAAGTGGGGACAGTGGTCTGCTGCACGTGATAATAGAATTCGGGTATTTATGTGTTTCTTTGATCAATTATTATATACGGAATTATAATATATTTTCCGTCGCAATGTATTAATTATTTTGCATTAATCTTTGATGTATGTAAGCGAGTTCAACTATAAAACGGTTTTCGGCATTTGTGCCAGTGTCATTGAGCTTTTCAATTTTGGAGATAGATGGCAGTTAGATACACTATTCAAATTGTTTTGAAGAGCGCCAAAATACAAATATTTTTTTTCGAAAAATACGTGAAAGCCGTTTGAACAAAACTTGGAATTTGGATATTTATATTAGGCCCGGAATAACCAAAGTTAAATTTGCTGGATTAACTAACTTTTGGATTAAGTTCAACTGTTTCAATAATTTTGAGGTATCTGATTGGCTGTGCCGCCAATTTAGTCCAATATTTTAGTTAATCCGGCTCAGATTAACTTTGGTAATACCGGCCATTACATAATTAGATATCACCTACGATCACCATAATATCACATACTTAAGGAAAAGTTAAATAATCAACGTAAAAATGTTCAAAATAATTCCAAGAGCAAAATTCAGATTTTTTTAATGTGCAATCAATACAAAATATATTGCAGCTAATAGAAATGTCGTAGATAATAATATTATTATTATTAATTTTATCTGATAATCATGTTCCAATTTAAAATATGCTAGATAGAATCTAAATAAAATACTAGAACTAAGATTTTCCAAATACCCTAAAAAACCATAAAGCTTATGGGTCACAGCTTGTGTATTACGTGTATGTACTTACATTGTATTGCCTTGACAAATGGAAATAAAACTGAAACTGAAACTGAAACTGAAACTGAAACGTTACACAAACTCTAATTTTGGTAATTTACCAACACTTGTCACTTCGTAGAAAATTAAACAATATTATTTTTCAATTGTTTTACTTTCCACATTCTAGCTTTTATGTATAATTAACTTTTAATGGAACTTAATTTCAACATTTTGTATTTTCTTTTTTACACCCGGGTCCCACTTGAAATTTCACTAAATAGTATACAATGAACATAAAGAACATACATTTTTCATTGTATTATTAATTACTAATCAATCAGCAGTGCGATTGTATAACTTCTTAGCCGAGATAATGGATCGTTATCTATACCAATTGATGAAAGTAATTTAGCCTATTAGAAGGTAAAGCAATTCAAAGTGCGTAAAGTCGACTTCCTGAGATAAATAATGTAATTATATTTCATATCCTCGTAGCTTTTGCACAATTCAAATGATTAATAAAAGTTTACTTTCATCAATTGGTATAGATAACGATCCATTATCTCGGCTAAGAAAGTTATACAATCGCCCTGCAGTTGGTATGAAAAAGGAAACATTATTAAGTTTCTGTTACCGGTTGCAATTTGGTATTTTCTCTAGATGATAATACTTTTTAATATTCTTTGCTATACCTTAGGGGTGGTGCTGAACTTCTCTTCGATAAAATAAAGAAACACGATGTAAACCTCCCACCACAGAAGTCTACATGTAAGTTTAATTTTTTACTTAGTTCATTACCATCAAAGTTTTTAGAGTTTTTCCTTATTATGAGATGAAAAGCTACACGAGAAAGAAATCTGAAGTTTGATTTAATTTATTGAGAAAGATTGAATTCCCATATAATGGTGTTTTTTTACAGGGACTATACGTACTTTATTAACTTGGATCAAAGCAAACTTATTGAAAGAACGGCCAGAACTTTTTGTTCAGGGAGAGACGGTGTAAGTCTTCAATACCAACTTAGATTACATTATAAAACTCTTGAATGAAAACTTTGGTTATTAGCTATTCTTATGTTGGCACGAATGTATTCCTGCAGGCGACCTGGGATACTGGTGCTGGTCAATGATGCCGACTGGGAACTAATGGTGAGTTGTGACAGTGTTACCTACGTTCCTGGATTCTTGTCTAAGCAATGATCTAGTAGGTAGTAGTAAAATCTTTATTTAGCATATTTTGCTATTTGTTCTAATACATTATCATTTCAATACAAAAATAGGTAATACATTTAACACAGTAGGTAATAGGTACAGTGCTAATACAGTAAAAACATTACAGTACAAATTACTACATTTAAAATTATCACTTCAGATATCTATTATAACCAGAATCCAACATTTTCATGTGGTAGTGGAATTAACATTTTATTTTTTATTAACCTACAGCACTCCCTTCTAAACATTATGGGTGTTTCGCTTTCTCTAATTTCTATGGGAATTCTATTATAAATTAAAATACCTTTATGGAATAGTGAGTTTTCTGTAAATTTTGAAAATGTTCTGACAATGCTTATATTTTTCTTAATTCTAGTGTTGTGATTATGTGCATCCACATTCATAGTCAAAATATTTCTTAAATAATTCGGGGTGAATCCTTTAGTCATTTTAAAGATTAGAGTCATTGAGTTTAATAAAATTCTATCTTTTATGTCGAGCCAATACAGTGTATCGAGCATTTTGCTAATATTTGTGTATTTATTAACCCGTAATATTGCCAGAACTACAGTAGTCAATATGAGGTAGAATAATTGATTGATATATAAGTATTTTGGATTCTAACGGTAAACATCCACTGTAGGTACACTCGGCCAAACAAAACTTGAACGTTGACCAAATTTGAATGACTTCTGGTCATGTCCCATAACCAATCAAAGCTTGTTATTATCATTGAAATGTGAGGTCACCTACTAGAGTGAGACAATGAGATCGCTTAGATTGACTTCTGATGTTGCGATCTTACATTTATCAGCCTATCAGATTTATTAAACGTTCAAGTTTTGTTTGGCCAAGTGTACATTCGTTTTTGCTTATAGTTTCTGTATAGTTTCTGTGTTCTCTTTTCCATTTATATCGAAAATTTATGGGTGTACGCAAAAAAATGACACGCTACGGAAAATAACGGGGGTTGGGGGGGGGGGGGGGGGGAGCCCCAAAGAGAATTTTCCTCAAGTTCAACACTTTTTGTTCTAATAAAAGCCTTAATTTTTCTCCATTATTTTACATTTCCAGATTTTTTGCGTTATTCTTCAATATTTGTTATTTCATGCTTCAAATACAATTCAAATTTCTAAAATTATAAGTTTTTCTTAGCAAATCAATAGAATATTTGGTTTTATGTATTAAGACGGCATGGGTAGTGAGTTTGACCTTGAAGAGTTTTTTAATCGATTTTTATCAATATCTTTTACCAATGTAATTGTTAACAAAATAAGGCTTTGTACGAGTATTCAGAACAGTTCAATGAAAATAATTCCATAGCTTGTAATAGTCTATTAGATTTACTTTGTCCTACAGACGTTTAGTGCCCGAAAATTAGTAAAATTATGGCACTAAACATCTGTTGGACAAAATAAAACTAATAACTTATTTCAAACTATGAAATTATTTTCATTGAACAGTTCTGAATACTCGTACGAAGCCCTATTTTCTTAACAATTACATTGGTAAAAGATATTGATAAAAATCGATTAAAAAACTCTTCAAGGCCACGCTCACTACTCAGCCCTCTTAAATAACATCTTTATGACACCTCAACTGGCATTTTTTTTTAAAAGTCATGATTTATACGAAAATTGTGTATACGCCCTTAAGTGGCCCATACACGGTCAATCTTGCATGACAAACTTACTTGACAAGCCCGGCATGACGGCATGACAAACCTGAACAACGCCCACACACGTTCAATTTAGGTTTGACAGTTCAGACCTTTGGGGTCATGCGCACTTTATTGCGCAACTTCCAAACAACTACAAAACAGCAAAACAGCTGAGTGAGCTGAAAGGTCACGTGCTCCGGCTCTGCAATCTGATTGGCTATTTATGTTCAAGCAAGATTGATGACTCCACACACATCAAACTTGCTTGTCGTCTTGCATGAGCATGAAGTGCCCCACACACGGTCAATCTTACTTGACGACTTGCATGACAAGCCCGGCATGACATGCTAATTTGATCGTGTGTGGAGCAGATTTGATGGCTTGTCAAGCCTGGAATTTGGCTTGAAGGAGTTCCAACAGAAACTGAAATCGAGCTTCATGCTCATGCAAGACGACAAGCAAGTTTGACGTGTGTGGAGTCATCAATCTTGCTTGAACATAAATAGCCAATCAGCATGCAGAGCCGGAGCACGTGACCTTTCAGCTCACTCAGCTGTTTTGCTGTTTTGTAGTTGTTTGGAAGTTGCGCAATAAAGTGCGCATGACCCCAAAGGTCTGAACTGTCAAACCTAAATTGAACGTGTGTGGGCGTTGTTCAGGTTTGTCATGCCGTCATGCCGGGCTTGTCAAGTAAGTTTGTCATGCAAGATTGACCGTGTATGGGCCACTTAAAGCTCGATTTCAGTTTCTGTTGGAACTCCTTCAAGCCAAATTCCAGGCTTGACAAGCCATCAAATCTGCTCCACACACGATCAAATTAGCATGTCATGCCGGGCTTGTCATGCAAGTCGTCAAGTAAGATTGACCGTGTGTGGGGCACTTTATACAGCGTATACCCCAACAGTTATTTACGGGATACGCACAGGTCACAAAAACAATATTTATGTATACTACGGCGTATACCCTCGACTACACCACTGAGCAGAAGCAATCCCAGTTGTAATTTACTGTGTAAGTTATTTATTATAAATGCATTTGATGGAAGCATTTAATGACGTTTAAATTATGAGATAGTAGGGACTATAATGAGGAACTGTGGAGAGATATTTACAACACATTTACTCAGCTGTTACATTTCACCCTGCTCAACTAACGTTCAATCAAATTTAAATTCAAAGTGAACCATTTTCGTCATAAAGCTAATCGGATTTCAGAGTTTCACTCGAAACGGAGTTTCATTGGTTAGAAATTAAAAATGCCCAATTTGAATTGTATAGGCAGCGTGTTTAGACAACAGATGGCACTGCAAAAGTACCGACAGAGCCACCTAATCTGTGGGAAGGAAGCTTACCTTTTGGCAAGGCGTCCAAGTCGCTGCAGTTATATGTTATGTTGCTGCACATATTACGCATTATCAATTCTTAAAATGTACACAAGTTTATCTAATGTTTATTCGCCTACAAAATATTAACAACAAAGTGTTCACAATTTCACTGAATCTGATCACAATATTAATTTGCGCGACTTAGTTTGATTCCGAAATATTTTGAGTACATTTGTTGACATCTGATCGGTTGCTAGGTCACGGCCAATGAGAAATAAAACAGTTGACGATCTTCCCACAAATGTTGCTAATTTCTCTCACTCGTGGCGAACACTCGGTGCCTATAGTGATGTGATAGTATGAAGATCCGCCGGTCACTTCTTCGAGTTTTTTTTTATATGGACACAATATTCTGTGAATAATTTATTTCTAAAAACATCTTACCTTATCTATATTTAGGTTCATCGCGATTATTACAATTTACAATTCCAATATTCAATCTATTTTACAAGGGCGCTTAGACCAAGGTCAGACTAATATTCGCTGCTACTTGATTCATGAGATGAACATGTGGAAGTGTGGGACAAGGATGCCGCCACGAGATTGCAAGAGATTGTCTCGAGGGGTTGGCACGTCTTGTGTAGTGATTCTAAGCTGTGTGTTGCACGTTGCAGGGACAACTGGACTACGAGCTTCAACAGAATGACAACATATTGTTCATTTCCACTCTACATGGAGGCTGATGACAATATCTCACATGCAGTTATTATTCCTCATTACCTATTCAATATGTTTATAATGCCATTCAATCATTCTTGTACTTGTACGCATTAATATATACAATCTTTTTTACGAACGTTTTTATTTATTTGAATTCTGCGGACAATTAGGGTAATACGAATGAAATGAAAGGATTTGGGCTTATTGGCTGAAATTTTGTAAAATTTGATAAAATGTTGGTCTTAAGAGTCTACGATACTTGATGAAATCCATGTTTTATGAAGCACAAAAAGGTGGCCCCTACTTTTTTCTAAACGGCTTTACCGAATGTCTTCACATTTTCACAGGTTATAGATAAAAAGTAGATCTGTGTCTCTAGTAGTCCAAAAGTTTTATTTTTTTAGTTATTTCAGGGCACAGGTGCCAAAAAGACTCTTATATTGCCCATGTTATCACTTCCTCAAAACGAGAAAATAATTGTATAATATTTTTGGTTTACTGGAGACACAGATTTACTCTTTATCTCTATGCTGTTAAATTTTGAAAACAATCGGTCAAGCCGTTAAGAGAAAAGTTGGGGCCGCCTGTTTATGGATTTTTGTGTATTTCAATATTTGAATTAAAATAACTTACTTCACTCAGTATAATATTATGCAATATCATATGCAACACACGATTAAATGTCACAAATGTCACGTACAACCCAGAGCAACCCAGGGGGGGGGGGGGGGGGGGGAGGGCACCACAATTTATTTTTGACAGGGGTCTTCCTCTGGTTACGCCTTTGTTCATCTCAAATTCAATTGGTATTCAATTTAATTTAATTTTGATTTTAATCATAAAGAGTGCGCTCTTTCCTGAAAAAGGGAAAAAACATGTCCAAATCTATGTTTTTTCGTAAAAGCTCTGTATTTTTTCTGTCCTTGAAGTCAATGGGCAAATGGCCTCTCTTCACCCCCCCCCCCCCCCTCCCCCCCAATATGGACGACGATCAATTGTAAATGCTTAAAATGTACTTTATAAGGCCTGGGTAGGCACAAGAAAGTCAATGTTTCAACTATTCAACGTCACATAATGTTCTCTATCCAAAATATTCCCCATGCAGATAAGGATGTCATTAACGAGGGGCACAGCAAGGGGACAGACCTTCTGTTACCCACCTTTACAAGTCTAAAAGGAAATAGAAAATAACAATAAATTAATAATATATTAGATTTAATAAACTACCTTTCCTGGACAGAACAAGAAGAACGTCATGTAACAGTAAGTCACCCTCCCCCCCCCCCCCCCCTACAGTCTGTTCGTGGACTGGTGCAGACAGCTTCGAATGAATAATGACTCACAAATTCACTTACTGCTTACAGTTCTCTTAATTTTCTACTAATAAATCTACAGCCGGTTTCCCTGGGTAACTCTCCTCACCTCTTTAATAATTTCCTCCTGGAACAGTGCAATTTGCAGCCTCCAGCTCGTAACTAAAGACATGATTAATTCATAAATATCTCTCTGGTAGAGAAATAGAATATAAAGTCATTGAAATTAGCATTTTAGCTTGTTTTGATTTCCGTATTTGTTTCGTTGCATGTCCCATTGAAGTTAGAATGAATTTGTTATTGCCCGTCATGCTATCAGGGGGGGAAGGGGGAGATGTGTAACTTTTGATATTATGTTATTAATTATTGTTTGTATGAAATTGTTTTGATTTGAATTGTATTTTATAATTTGATTATTGATGCGGATCGGTTGAGGTCAATAGAAGTCATATGTCAACGAACGATAATCCAGTACGAACTAACTTTTCAAATTGTTGTATCCACAGTGTTAATTTGAACAGATTCCCAAAGGTTTGATATGACATTGTTTTGCAGTGGAAATAATTAAATTAGTTTTATTTTAATGCATAGAATCATCATAATATTAATCTGGATTGACTCAATGTTCAATTTAAATCAAATTATGAAATAAACTTTTGTATTACGGAGCTTGGAGTAAAGAGTAATGGGCCAATTAAAGTTTGATGTAGCAACTGAAACCATTCAAACTGCCATCTGTACATCTATAAAACCGGCTACATTGGACTATAGGTTAATTTGTACGAAATGCGGTTTTTCTATAGTTTTTAATATGTGTTTTTAACCCATAAAATGTCAATTGTCCAACTGCTGTTTAGTTCCAAAGTCTGCTTCCATGGCCCCAGTGTATATTCACATTGTCTCACTTTCTGCAACGTCGGTTCGTTTATTCCTGCTTGCTGATTATTACAAGCTGGTAATGAAGCCAATGTTACAAGTGGACAAACGACGAGTGGACAAACGACGAGTGGACAAATAAATTGGTGGCAAGCTCCAAGCCACGTCTGGAAGTTATAAGTTCATATTCAACCAGGATGAAATAATTCAAACTACAATTCTTTTACCGTGAGTTGATAGTCCATTTTCGTTTCGGCGAACTTTTCATATACCTACTGCAAGTGATTAACTTTTTAGCTCTCATTTGGGATTAGTGAGAAATAACAATTTAAATCGATTCCTCTCAGATCTCCGGCTAAAATAAACAACGAAAACGAATTGTTGTGCTGTCTTCGTACCAAAACAGCAGCCTGTAGCAATACGGTATCTTCAATTAGTCTCAACGATAAGTCAAACGTTCAACTCTTGGTACATTTAGACAATGGATTTAAATGGGAGAAAATAATTTAAAATTGTCGTCCTGAAACGAGACTTGACTTATTGGGAAACACTTCATATCCTCAGTTCAGCATGATTCTGCGACGCAACTTAGGTAAATAGAAGATTGAACGTCAAAGTATTCTAATTTTATTGTTGAGTTTTGTGAACGATGCAGCTAGTTTATAGTTTGTACAATAGGCATACGTTTTTTTGGAAAAGGACATAGATTTACATACTTTTTGAATGTGCAATAAATTAAATATCGCTCAATAAAGAAAATGTAGTGTCTGAAAAGATTTTCAGCAATAACGAAATCAATGGAGGGCATCGTATTTTCATGTGCGAATAGTCACAGTAATTCAACATCAATAATCTCCCTCTTTACCCGAACTGTTCCCCAACGCAATTGAATAGTTTGTTTTCGAACCCTGGCTTTGGGTTTGTTCAAGTAAGAAGTTACGTCGACTCTGCGTGTCACACAATTCTCTTATCTCGCAAGTTCTCGGCTAGGAATTGCCGCAAGTTCTCGCCCATGATAACCACGGCCTACTTGCATCCTTTGCCGCGTGGCGCGCTGCCAGCCGACCGTCTTCATTAGCATGGGCTTCTTCACGCGTTCAAGCATTCTACAGCGGATCCAGACACAGTTTC
This sequence comes from Leuctra nigra, assembly GCA_934045905.1. Classification (NCBI taxonomy): domain Eukaryota; kingdom Metazoa; phylum Arthropoda; class Insecta; order Plecoptera; family Leuctridae; genus Leuctra; species Leuctra nigra. The sequence continues at coordinate 27,244,504 of OW203764.1, forward strand.
GTTTTATAGCGACGAGAATGATAATTACTGGTTCTCGAGCTACTGCCAGAATGGAGGGTATTTCCAAGTTCCTGGATTGCAACTGCAATAATAGCATTAAAAGTAGGTCAAAACAAATTAAAATGTTAATTGGTCTCTTCGAATTTTATGAAAAAATTATTCATTCGTGATTCGGTTTGAAAATCTTCGGTTAGAATAGATAAAACCTTTGTCATTTATAACTTCATTGTTGTAATTGATATGAAGCTATAGCCCTGTTGGAGTAATGAAACCATGCATTGATAACACTTTAAATTAAGTAAATAACTGTACTTAACCCTTAATCAGACAACGGTCAGGTTACGTTCGATATAATAATATTGAGCTTAGCTTGTAGAAAAATGTATTTTTATTGTGTGATTAATAAAGAATAATCAAACTTAAATTGAAACTGAGTAAAGGAAACGGATGAGTGATGCCAATTTTATGAGCGATAAAACTAGCTTTTCATTTCACGAAGCACCAATATCTTAAAACAACATGGTTATAAAATAATATGTTTGTCTGGATAATGATGAGTTGGATCCTTGATTTGATAGTGTTTGTTTACTGTTTCAGCAGTTTGATATTATAATATATTGAAATAATTATACAATCAATTTCTGCATTTGCTCAAGGCTGTGGGGAAAACTCTGGAAAATCACAACGGGCTGATCTGCTCGCTTCCAACGCGTAATGGTGAGCGTGGCTACCAATAGGGACTTTAATAAATATAAACAATAGATAATAAAATAGAATACAATAGGTACTCGTATAGATGCTCTATAGAACTCGAGTTAGCGATATGATTTCCTTGACATTTCGTTGTTATTAAATGGTTTAAACTTAATGAAAACTCATTTCTTGAAGTTGGGCACGGAGAGGAAACATAGCTATTTCTTGTATTTTTGTCCTGTTTATGACTTTCAAAATCAAAATCTTTCGTCAATCGAGTGTCTCGCAGTTGCACCAACATTTGAAATGTGTCAACTTTATACCTTTCTTTAGGCCGTGTATCTCTCAGTCAAGTAATTTTTGTAAAGAAAACGGATTTAAAATAAATTGGATGGGCCCTCGGACACCTTCTACCACTATCGTCCCATCAATATCCGACAAGAGAGATTCTTGTTTGGAATCCCAGTCGACATTTCACAGATGAACTGAGTAAGAATAACACTCCCAAGCATCTTGTCGAAGTGCTGAGTTCAGCAACGAGCTCGATTTGCGAACGTCTGTTTTGTCACCTCAGCTGTCCCCCCCCACGTGACCAAGTCCCCTGTGGCCCCAGGTTCTCATCTCGTCGCTCTCAATGACTAGCCGGCTAATCAGTGTCGGGGAGAGATGTAATAGATATTGCACCGGCCAGGAACCAAGGATTCGATACGTTCGAGAAAATTGAAAAGATATCAAATCAATTCGTACGTTTCGATAAGAAGAGAAGGAAACATCCCTGGAGAATACGCATACAGCGAGAGGAAAATACAAGGATTTGTGTTTCTCTTTATTTTCTAACAAAATTGAATGAGGTAAGTGAAGAAGAACATATAGATATAACAAACTCGACTTGATCAAACACTGCCAACATAAATCAATCTGGAACATTGTTAGATATGCGGTAACGTTTACTCCAGTGGCTGCTGAGAAGTTACTGGTTACACAGATATACGTACAAAGAATTAATTAAGCCACACTTACGTGGTTAGAGTCCCTTTTGACAAGAATGTATTTAAGAATTTTTAAGAATTTGATAAAGTGAGATGGTTTTATTCTTAGAAAAAAGGGATATTGGCATGGCAACAACCAATAACATTCCTTATAATAACCACTTAAACTTAACTCAGTTTTTAACAGAGCACTGAAAAACCGGTAATTAGGTCCAGTTTTTCAATGCTCTGCTAAATCAGTTATATGTTAAGTGATCATTCAAAGAATGACATTGGCTATTGCAGTGGCCATATTGAAAAACTGGACCTTGTAAACAAATAATGCAAGTAATCACGCCTTGTGTGCAATATTCCATATTTAGAGCTCAAATCATTTGACTAAATTACTTAGTCAAAACTAATTTTCCTCCCATTGAATATATCTGTGTAAAAACAAAGTGCCTAACAACCTCACAAAACTTCTCATTACCCTATCCTTCTCTAAACAGCTAAGATCCAGAGTTACCTTCTACTGACTTCATTATCAATATTTACCTTCCAACTTGTGGTCGGGTTACTCACGATTTATTCATACACAACTGAAATTGACTGAGATCCTCCCAACTATTTGGTCTAAAACACACTTTATAAGTGAATTATCAGATAATACGTAATGCTGAAAGAGCTCTTTCCAGGATTCATGACGAGAGTTCATGTTTTATGGGACAAGTCACTAAATCATGCATACAGATTATTTATTAGTAAAATGTAATACATAGTTTGTAGTACAATATAATATGTGGTTTAACATTGTGAATATTATACTACGTCCACGACAAAACTGCTGAATTTAGAAATGTACCTACTCTAAAGAGTTTCAAGAGCGGATTTAATATTCATATAGTTGATACAGTATAATTTTTCTCAGTGATAAATATCATTAAAAACTTGTGGAGAGTAGAAGAACAAAATAACTACAACATACTTCCACGCAGTACTTAGTAGTTAGTTCACCCGACAGTGCAATGTATCAAGACTAGAACCTCATGCAACTGCAATTACTCTTTAGTTACATTACGTCCATGACAGTTATTTTCAAGTAATAACGCTCTTCTTGGGCTTTGCTGAGCTCTTCGTTGATGATAGAAGATTCACCGTGAAATTTCCCACCGGAGGTTACATCCAGTGGGGAATGGAGCGCTTTGAGAACTGCATGCTGATGCATTGACTCAAATCCAACAATAGAATTACTATCGGGACATCCGGACGCGTCACCTATAACTCTTCCATTTTACCATTGTCTCACAATCGTTCACTTAGGGTAAACGACTGCTAGCGAGTTACATCGATGAGATTTGTGTTTGGGTTACTCGCGTTCTACTTAAATTCTCTAATTTGTGTTGGAGTGTCTCACATTCTATTTAAATCTTATAATTTGTGTTGGAGTTACATACATTCTACTTAAATCTTATAATTTGTGTTGGAGTTTCTCACATTCTACTTAAATCCTATAATTTGTGTTGGAGTTACATACATTCACTTAAATCTTATAATTTGTGTTGGAGTTACATACATTCTACTTAAATCTTATAATTTGTATTGGAGTTACATACATTCTACTTAAATCCACAAATTTGTTTTGGTGTTACTTACATTCTACTTAAATCCTGTAATTTGTGATGGAGTTGATTATTTTCCACTTATACCTAATGATGATCGGGTCAGTGGAAAGATCGGAAGATCGGCGTATCAAAATGTCAATTAAAAAAGTAACAGAGAAGTTGATATCATGATTTACGATATTTCCTCTATGAATATTTCGGAACTTAATAAATTCACGTCTTACAAGATGTCTTCTTATTGTCGAAGGAATAACGTCACATTTCGTGTTGTGTTCGCGTTGAAACGGGTTTTAATTTCTAAGCGACATCTCGTTGCTGCCTAACACCAACAAGACCGTCATAACCATCCCGCATGGCAAGCTTAGCATTTCAATGGTATATATTATTTCCTCTGGAAAAGCAGACAGTCTCTCTTAAGTAAGACATCAAATAATTTCACGTTGAATGCATAAAACATGACGCAAAGTTTTCCTAATGGCAATGAATACAAGAGGAAAGTTTCGTGATGTAATTAATAGCATCGAATTGAACTTTTCGTTCAAGTTTTCTTCTACGACTCCAGAAGAACTCGATGTGACCCGTGGACCAAGTTTTATTGTGTTATATTAAAGTACTTACAGCGTGTGCAATCCTCACTTATACATTTACAACACTTTCCTCTCTGTTTTCTTCACGTCTAGGGATTCTTAAACTAACTTTCTTATGTATACTTTTGGTGGTCTTGAGATATTGTTTCCAATATGCTTTCATATTGGTCGACTTTGCATAATCATACATTAGCTGTGTCTGGAATTCAGTGAACTGATATACTGATATCGTTATAATCCATATCCACGAAAATGAGTATTATGCAATTGACGCGTAAAAGGGAATAGCGACACAACACAACTTCTTTTTTTGGATAAAAAATGTGATGAAGGGGATTTTGTGGGGGTAGTTTATGATCTTTCAAATTATGTTTTCGGTTGTAGGAAATATTTATACAATTCCCTATAATAAATATTTAAAAAATGGACTGCCAATCCATAAGCTCACGTTACTTTTCAAATGCAAGTACTACGATTAGGCACATTCTGGTGAGAAATTAACTGTGTAATGCCCTATTTTGCAACGTGTTTTCCTAGTCTATATTAATTGCATATCAGTGGTGTACTCAAGGTTCGAGTATATTGACGCTACATTGAAGACATTGCAGCGCGGATAGCTGATGTAATGAATTCCTTGTGGAATATGTTAGTTGGCGGTGAGCACCTGAGATGCCGTAATTCAATTTACATATTACATTGAAGGATGATGCTATTGTAGCTGGTGTTGGTCACAACGTTTTGTCAAGTGAATACACAATGTCTTGTATTTTTAACTGTGGCCTTAGGGTGTAAGAAGACTAATCTGTTTCTGTAAATTGCAATCTATTTATTAATAAAAATCTAAGTTTCGATAAAAGTTAAATCAGCACGATGGACACTTATCAATTATATTTTTTTTAAAAGCTACAAAATTATATAATATTGGTAAAACAGATGTGTTGAGCTGAAATAATTGTTTGCAATACTTTATGTTATATTATAGTTATATGGTAAAATGTTTTAAGTAATTTTTTTATTTTATGAGAAACGTTGCAAATAATTTGAAATATAATGTATCTAGGGAGTTAAATATTTTTGATGTATGAAGTTATTATTTAAAATTTTATGTAATTGTGGTACACAAATAAGTAACTGTAAGTAGGCAGCATAAGTGTTGTATTCACATTAATTGTCTCAATATCATTGCAACATTAATTCAACTAAAGTTTTCGCAATCAGCGAACCACCGCCAAACTTATCTGAGTCTCAAGAGAAGCGAAGGAAAAGAGTTTTAATCAGGTAATTTGGATGTAAATCTGCGACTGCCGGGCGGATGGAATGAAGTATTAAAATGTCAACTGTCGAGCAACTTTGCTACCAATTATCTTTAGCCTAAATGTAAGTCCTAGCTGATTGTTATCGGCCAACTCTTACTCGGTAATAAAAGTTTCCTAGTAAAACAGTAGAAAATGTATCTCGGAAATTTTGTCAACTCATTGTTATATATAAACTTTAATTTCATAAACTAAAGTATAATAAAAGTATCAAACTTCCTTGAGATTATATGTAGCAGTAATTTAAAACGAAAACGTCCGGACTAAGTTGATGATAGCGACATAAAAAAACGAAGTTGCTATATAATTTGTAATTAGGCAAGTATGAAGTTCGAGACTATATTATAGAGAGACGGGGTTGAGCGCGGACGTGTGTGGAATATGTAGATCAGACGGTGACGCCCCCGACGGTCATCCCTGACTCTGGACAATGCCCGGCAGTGCAATATGACAGTCATGATTCAACCCTGCCCAACCCAGACGCTCGCCCCTCAATTATTCGACGTCCTGTTCCAAAACCCGACCCACAAAGTGCTCAATTCTCTTTGTAAAACAATACAGATCCTTTGTCTTCGAACGATTTTCCGAACCCTTTTTCTCAGTAAACAACTTTCTTCGTCCAGGAAAATATCAAGTATACATAAAATAGAAACTGGACGAGTCTAATTTTAAGAAAAAAAATTAAGTCACACATTTGCTGCTGTCTAAACATTCAAAATTAGATGCTCCATTTTAGTTAGATCCCCTGCCGACACAAAAGTATTTAGAAATTGATTGGAACAATCAGATTTGGGAGTAGAACTTGAATGACCTTTAAAGGAATTTAATCAGAGAAAAGGATTCGAATTCTCATTGATTGTGAAGAAGGTTTTAATTTGATTGTAAGCCTGATAGTAGGGGAGCAAATGTAATTCCGCTCGATTGGAGTGCCGAAATTGATTTTTTCATAATTATCGATTGTTTATATCATTCTTAATATTACCTGACGTGCCTTTAATTTTTTTGGTAGCCATCTTGGAAAATATGGCGGAAAACGTAAATTTTACAAATTATTTAACTGTTGGTAGAGGAAAGGTTGAAAAATTATGAAATAATTCACTAAAACTAACTCAAATATGGGGACTTGAAAAAAAAATACGCCGTGAACGAATTTTATTTTTTTCATTGTTGGAATTGACCAATCACATTTCTGTGTTTTTTTGCTCTCAATTTATTACGAAACGAGTGGACTTAGACTAAAATATGAGGAATTAAAATTTGTAGACAATTTCATTGTGAACAATATGCAATTTACAAAATTTTCCTGCGACTAACAGTTTTCAGTTTAGAGCAATTATTGTGCGTCCTTCCGAGTGAAGTCATCACCTCAGTAGATGCCATGGCCCCATACACGGTCAATAGTCCAGAGTCTAAGCTGCAAAAAGGGGCCTAACCCGCACCTCTGTAACGTATGAAAAGTTCTCCGAAATTAGATTAGGGTGGGTGGGCCAAAATGCCAAATTTGTCAAAAAGACATTGTTGTCATTATCAAATAATCAAATCATATCAACCTAGTCGAGTAGCATATCAAATGAAAGCTTATCTTTAGAACAATTATTAAAAATATATATCACCATTGTATAGTTGATACAGAGGTCAAAAGGGGTCAAAAAGTAGTCAAAATCACATTTTTTAAGTATTCCAGGAAAATGCGGTATCTTCGTCCCTAATAAAGATCATAACACACTTTTTTATATTAATCGATCCGATATGAATCTGATTATAACATATTAAAAGTTATCCAAAATTGTTCTTTGAACATGAATGGGCTAATGAATCTGTCATATAGTTTATAAGGGCAATTTTTATTTTGAGTGCAAAATCTAAGATTATACCAATTTCCTAGCCACTAGGTACTTATAACTAAAGGTTTTTTGGTGTAAAACGATTCAGAACAATGCTGTCTAAAACATATCAAAAGTTCTCCAAATTTTGATTACGGTGGTTGGGCCAAATTTCAAAATTTTGATAAAACTCATTGTTGTCATTTTCAAATTATCAAATTATATCAACCTAGTCGAGTAGCATATCAAATGAAAGCTTATGATTAGTACAACAAATAAAAATAAATATGACCATTAAAAAGGTCGTACAAAGGTCATGAGAGGCCAAAACATGGTAAAATTTCCCATTTTTAAGCGTCCAAGGACAATTGACATTATGTCATCGTTAATAAAAGTAAATAATATACTATTTGACACCAATTTACCCAAAATTAAATAGTTTATAACATATAAAAAATTCGCCAAAATTCTATATCCGTGGATGTGCCAATTAATTTTTTATTCAATTTCAAAATTGTGACATTTATAGTGATTAATAGACATTTATATAGTCATTTATTGTTGTCATTATCCAATAATCAAATCATATCAACCTAGTCGAGTAGCATATCAAATGAAGCTTATCTTTAGAACAATTATTAAAAATATATATCACCATTGTCAAGTTGATACATAAAATGACGATTATCCGTCATTTTATACTATTCGCTAGATTTTTCTTCACTACAAATGTCACAATTTTGAAATTGAATAAAAAATTAATTGGCTCATCGACGGAATTAGAATTTTGGCGAATTTATTATATGTTATAAACTATTTAATTTTGGGTTAATTGGTGTCAAATAGTATATATTATTTACTTTTATTATTATTATTATTATTTCGTATGATTTATTACAATTACAATAAAGTTAAAAAAATTGGTAATATAAAACACAAATCAAAGGACATCGTTATCATAATAAGAAATCAATGTAAAACATAAAAAATATTGCTTTTATTAACGATGACATAATGTCAATTGTTCTTGGACGCTTAAAAATGGGAAATTCTACCATGTTATGGCCTCTCATGACCTTTGTATGACCTTTTAAATGGTCATATTTATTTTAATTTGTTGTACTAATCATAAGCTCTCATTTGATATGCAACTCGACTAGGTTGATATAATTTGATAATTTGAAAATGACAACAATGAGTTTAATCAAAATTTTGAAATTTGGCCCAACCACGCTAATCAAAAGTTGGAGACAGCATTGTTCTGTATCGTTTCACACCAAAAAGCCTTTAGTTATAAGTACCTTGTGGCTAGGAAATTGGTATAATCTTAGATTTTGCACTCAAAATAAAAATTGCCCTTATAAACTATATGACAGATTCATTAGCCCATTCATGTTCAAAGAAAAATTTTTGATAACTTTTAATATGTTATAATCAGATTCATATCGGATCGATTAATATAAAAAAGTTTGTTATGATCTTTATTAGGGACGAAGATACCGCATTTTCCTGGAATACTTAAAAAATGTGATTTTGACTACTTTTTGACCCCTTTTGACCTCTGTATCAACTTTACAATGGTGATATATATTTTTAATAATTGTTCTAAAGATAAGCTTTCATTTGATATGCTACTCGACTAGGTTGATATGATTTGATTATTTGATAATGACAACAATTACTTTTTGACAAATTTGGCATTTTGGCCCACCCACCCTAATCTAATTTCGGAGAACTTTTCATACGATACAGAGGTGCGGGTTAGGCCCCTTTTTGCAGCTTAGACTCTGGACTATTGACCGTGTATGGGGCCATGGCATCTACTGAGGTGATGACTTAACTCGGAAGGTCGCACAATAATTGCTCTAAACTGAAAACTGTTGGTCGCAGTAAAATTTTGTAAAATGCATATTGTTCACAATGAAATTGCCTACAATTTTTAATTCCACATATTTTAGTCTAAGTCCACGCGTTTCGTAATAAATTGAGAGCAAAAAAACACAGAAATGTGATTGGTCAATTCCAACAATGAAAAAAATAAAATTCGTTCACGGCGTATTTTTTTTTCAAGTCCCCATATTTGAGTTAGTTTTAGTGAATTATTTCATAATTTTTCAACCTTTCCTCTACCAACAGTTAAATAATTTGTAAAATTTACGTTTTCCGCCATATTTTCCAAGATGGCCACCAAAAAAATTGAAGGCACGTCAGGTAATATTAAGAATGATGTAAACAATCGATAATTATGAAAAAATCAATTTCGGCACTCCAATCGAGCGGAAAGCATTTTTTCTACATTTGAACCTGCACGGAAAAAAACTTGAAACGTGAATTAGTTATAGACGCTCGACAGTTTTTCAATTTTTGTAAATAGCTTGTGAGTTTTGGTCGGGCATATCTTGCATAAGCATCAGCGCCCATCATCACTGAAATGATTGTAATAAACCGAGCCAGTTACTTCCATTGTCACCAGAGCGCTCTTCGCACCACGTGTAAAAGCAATTAGTGGAATTATTATTCCGCGTCACAATTGGTTAATTAAGAGAACATGGGCTAGCTTATATCACAACCCATTCCAAAGACCTTAAACTCTAAAGTAGCTACTAACGAATAACGCTAGCTCGAGCCATTGCTAAAATTCGGTTCCCAGATCTCTTTGGAGCATTTACAGCAAGGCGATGTATAGAAACGAGACCAACGAAATGTGTTGAAGAAAGTTGAACTAATAACTTTACAGATGGTGAAAACTTGAGATAAAATTGGGGATGTTGGGAAATGTTATCTTAATGGTCACTTCTTCATGCTCGAAGGCACTCGACGAGAAACATCGAGAGGAGAAAGATGATTGGTCTGCTAGGTACATGTTGATCAATACGAATGCTGCCGCATTTCATCTGTAAGTTTCATTTTATTTTACTTTTAATGAGTTGTGAACTTTAAGTTTAGTTTCTGGCGTAGAACTTTTATGCCTGACTTAAATATTTTTAAACAATACTTTCTAAACAATTTAATTTTAAATAGTTAACAAAATTGTATATTGTTCCTGTTGAATATACTAAGGCCGTGTTCTGCCTAAGATGAAACTATAACTACGTTATTTATTAACACATTACGATAAATAGAGATTATACATTGGAATCGCATCTTTCTCGAGACAGCAAAGCTTTCCGAGCTTCTGGGTTAGACTTGAACTTAGAATCACATCGCGACTTCGTCTCTTGAGTTTGCGCACAGCTAAAAGTTCAGCTCGGCTTCTGTTATGATTACACCTCATTTCCATAATCAACCCCCCCCCCCACCCCCACCCCCTCCCGCTCACCGTGTCTTGTGTACGCGGAACACAACTTTAATTGCACGCATTGTGCTCGAGTCGGGAACACGTGTTCTTGGTTCAATTGAAACAGTATTGGCGTCGCGTAAGCTTGAGCAGCGCTACAACTTTTTCTACTTGTTCGGTAATGCAACATTCCTGCTTCCTGAAAACGTTTCTGTGTGAGCGATATTGATTATATGATGTCTAGAAGTGGCGATATTATGTGGTAATGTGTATTTATGAAGTATTTATTGGTTATGGATGGATTGGGGAGGTGAATATCAGCTCATAATATTCCAATATTGATGGGTAATAATTCATGCTCGAGACTGACAATGATGAATGATTTTGTTGCAATAAAATAATTACTTTAGTTCAATTCGGAAAATATCAATAATGCAATTTTGTTTGTCGCGGTTGAACCTCTTTACGGACTTCAGTAACATTGCCTGATACAGATATCAAAATTTAGGAAATATTCCTGACTCTACCATGTCAATGTGTGTGATAATTGTATTGATTGAATAATTTAGATCGACTATATGCTCACTGTAACCTAAAACACAACCGGATGGATTGCATGATTTGGAAGTAGTTATTCCTTTTCTCAATTGAATATCAAAATCTTAATTTCACCTGAACAGCTGGCCGATAATAATTATCGTAACAAGATACTGAGACAAAATCTATTCTGTTTTAGAGATCGTATTGGAAATATTCTACAATCAGCTTTGCGATAAGCAGATTTTAAAGTAGCACACCAAAGCAGAAATAAAGCGGATGAAAATCATTAATTTCAGTAAAAAAAGGAAATAACAATCCTCCTGCACGCTTTGAACAGGTATCGCCGTAAAATTGTTTACTGGTTGCAATACTCCTCTGTTTGGTCCATTAAAACTAACAAAGAGCTCTCTCCCCCAACACCCTCTATGAACACAATGTAACTGTACAATACGGCAATAATTTCCCATGCGACTCTAGTGCTCGCTTTGTTAAGCCGCTAGCGACGTGATTCTGGTCCATCTCTCGGCACGTCACAGTGATGACGTCACTGATCTCTCGAGGACCAATTAGATCACGATCCGATCTTATCACGTGACATGAATACAGCGCTGTTTGAATGATGAGATAAACAGGATCAGGGTAAGGATTATAAGAAAGGATGATTATTTGCATAATACCGATGTAACTATTACTATTCAGATCAGGTATTTAGTAATTGATGTGTATTCAGAATATGGATGTTGATAGTATCATGTGTTTGGTTATGATCAATTGATTACGTAATAAGCTTAAACAGTACGGTATGACTATGAGTTATATATTATTTAAATAATATTAAATAATATAGAACAAATACCTTACTGTTTATTTTCTCTACCTATGATGTGTTCTTATTTATTGTGGAATAGAAAAAATCTAGTGATTACTTTAATTGAAATCTGTATCTTAGTATTTGCAAAGCTCCTATTGATTGCTTGTCTTATTTACAGAGGACACATATTTTATAGGTCATGCTTTCATGACATGGATTAAACATAATAAATACTTTCGGAAAAGCCGTGGTGAAGTCGTGTCGACTGAACGTTGGACTGATTAAAAAATCTTATTCCACGACTTTTCCGAAAGTATTTATTATGTAAAAGACGAATTGTATACTAAAATACCTCTCAAGTATATGGGAGGCGTTAAAACTCGTCTGTTTTAATTTACAGTGATTATTTGGGAATGCAACTCTGAACTCGAAGGTTCAGAACTCGAAAAACAAAACAAAAATATACAATTTTTTTAAAATCAATTCCCCCAATTGTAACGTGACTATGTAAATTGATTTTGCCAAACTCAAAGCAAACTATTAGCCTAATTTATTTTTGACATCAAATAGACTTCATTTTTGCGTTGAAATCTGTGTAGTTTGCATGGTTAACTTAATGACTGCGGTTTTATGTAGAAACAGTTGAAACTACCACCACTTTATTTAAATTTCCTCTCTTTTTTGCATCGCAGTGGCGTGGCAGATCGCATGTAGTCTGTATTAATCCGTTGCAGTTTCATATTTGGAAGTCTGGATCACAGACTCCAGAGAGTTTGGCAAAGTCTCTGCATTTTGCAACAAAATCTTCTGTCTAAGATGTAATAAGCAACCCATAAAAAAAAACACTCCGTGTAAAAATACCAGCCAAGTCTCTTCAACAATAAAAAAATATAAGAAATCTAACAATTCTGCACTGAAAAGTAGTGATATCAAAAAATGGGCCAAGTCAAAACTTAATTTTAAAAACCAAAATATACTTGGCGCATCGTGTATATAAATAGTATAGAAGTATATGCCAAAAATCATACGTGCCTAAATATTCATAATATACCTATAATGCCCTTAAAAACGATGCGCCAAGTATATTTTGGTTTTTAAAATTAAGTTTTGACTTGGCCCATTTTTTGATATCACTACTTTTCATTGCAGAATTGTTAGATTTCTTATATTTTTTTATAGTTGAAGAGACTTGGCTGGTATTTTTACACGGAGTGTTTTTTATGGGGATATCAATAATTTTTTTAGTTTATTTACACAGCTTGTAACACATCTCGGAGCAACAATGACTAATTCCTTTAAAAAAATACGCCATTTCCGAATTGGTAACAAAGAAAAATTGTATTTGGTTCTAAATATTAGCTTAAAGTGATATTCCATGAAGAATTGCGAAAGCATCGTTCCAATCGGTCCAGCAGTTTTCGAGATATGGCATCACTTCCGGTTACAAAAATGGCAGCTGAAATTTTTACCACCTAGAATGTATTTATATATTATTATTATTTATTTTGATTGATACAACTTTGACTAATGCTACTATACATGTTTCAATTATTAATAATAGTCAATGTTCTTAAGTGCACTTATTCGTCGGTTGTTGTAGTTTTGTAAACTCATGTCGGAACAACGGACTTCATCCTCTTCCTCAATTCTTTATTGTTCTGGGGAAGTGGCTCCACGACGCTGGCAGGCAGATTGTTCCACAATCTGATCCCATGCGCTGCGAGAGAGAACTTGCCAGTGTCTGTTCGCGGCTGCAACAGACGAATTTTCTCGGTGTGGTCTCCTCTCGCGGTGTAATTCGGTCTCTGCAGTAGCTCACCTAGCTCCTCCCATGCCTCTTCATGGCAGTAAGCCCTGTATATAGCGATAGCTCTGGATGCGTCTCGCCGGTCTTCCAGAGACTCCCACTTCAGTGATTTTATGAGTTCAGTGGGGCCAGGAGAGTTTCCGAATGAACTCTCAACATACCGTGCAGCCCTCCTCTGTACCATATCCAGCTGGTGTTTATTCACCATGGTATATGGACTCCACACACTGGCACAATATTCCATCTGTGGACGAACAAGGGTGAGATATGCCAGTTCCTTTGCCTTCTTTGCTGCACCTTTGAGGTTCCTCATGACGAACTGCAGTGATTTGGATGCCTTCTTTGAAGTTACGTCAATGTGGTTATTCCACTTCAGGTCATCAGACAGCCACACTCCAAGGTACTTAGCATCCTTTGTGGGATCAATTGGTAGGTTCCCAAGCTGGTACTGGTACTGTATCCGTGTTTTCCTAGTGCTGAATGACATCTTGATGGTCTTATCGATGTTGATTCGCATCTGATTCAGGTCCACCCACTTGGCTAGTTCTTCGAGGTCTTCCTGGAGCTGCCCGCAGTCATTGGTGTTGTTGACAGTCCTGTAGATTATACAGTCGTCTGCGAACAGCCGCATTTTGGAGTGCAAGATACACTGTGGAAGATCGTTCATAAAGATCAAGAAGAGGAGTGGACCGAGAACACTTCCCTGGGGTACTCCTGATGTCACTGTAATTGGCAGGGAGATTTCTCCTTCAATCCTTACTACTTGCTTTCTGTTATTTAGAAAGCTCCATATCCACTTAATGACCTCCTTGTTAAGATTTAGTTGGGATATCTTTTCCATAAGGAGGTCATGTGGCACTAAATCAAATGCTTTGGCAAAATCTATTAGGATGGCATCAACTTGCTTTGCTCTGAAGTCCACTTCTTGAACTAGGTCTTGTGTAAGACCCACGAGGCTAGCCTCACAAGAGTAGTGAGGTCGGAAGCCAAATTGACTTCTTGTGAAGAATTGAGTTTCGTCTAGGATTTGCCTGATTTGTTTTTCAATTATCTTCTCAAGTATTTTACATGGAATACAAGTTAGACTTATAGGCCTATAGTTGGAAACGGAGCTCTTACTACCACCCTTGTTATGTATCACTATAACCCTTCTAAATATGTAGTTATTGTAGTAAATAGGGATTAAAGTTTAATTTTTAATTTTTATGACGTCATTTCCGGTTTCGGTAATAATAAATGTATATTTCGACTATTGGAGTTTCATTTAGATGACCGTCTGAATCAATTGGCGTAAAATTCGTTCCGATCGGTTCAGCCGATTTTGAGATATGATGTCACTTCCGGTTTCAAAATGGCGGCACCAAATCCGTCATAACAAAAGGCACCTCAGACGCCAAAAGTGCACATGTAGTAAAAATGGCAGATTGATCGGTTAAGCCGTTTAGGCTGTGGCGGTGATAGCAACTTTTTCGGGAATCTGAAGAAGCAGAAGCAGATGAAAGTGGTGTAATTTCACGATTTTCACTGCCCTCTAGTTAAAAAACGGCATGACTAATTGTTGTCGCGTGTAATACATGTGGTCGATTGGGCCATAGCTCAAAATTTAGATATTTCGCAACAATGTGAGATTTTCCATTAATGAGATCCATTAGACCGAAAATGCCATGTTATTGCTTACAGTAAAAGTGTTTGGTCTGCTCCTCAGTTTATTATGCAGTTACGGTATGTTGCGTGACTGTGAGTGTACAGTACGACTTGGCCGGGTGGAGCGACCGCTCCACTAGATAGGACGACCGAAGCATTATAATTTGGCTCTTGAAGGATGCACTAGTCGTTTGTATGTACGTACCAAAATAAGAATAAAATAGTTTACTTTTCTCTAGAATAAATGAAACTTGCTTTTCTGTTTGAAATTCTTCTTAAAAGTCTCACTAATTAAGCGATTGGAGGAAGCATCCATTTTGTCACTCGTCTTTGTTTTTGGGAGAGTTTGTTTTTTCTCTACAGCTCAGGAATCAAATTGAAAATGTGCACACTTAATCAGACACTCTCAACTCAATAAGTCTTGTATTACTTCGAGCATAGCTTCGAGATTGGAAATAATTGAAATAATTAAAAAATAGTAAACATTTCTACGCCACTGCGCTGTGTTTCTGTTCAACTTTCACATGCATGAGAGGCCAGGAGCACGAGCGAGATAAATCGACTTGACCGGTTCATGACGCCACCGCACTCATGTTCGGCTGATGCACTTAGTTCCAATATTTTCATGGCATATTGCAGAGTAATTTATTTATTTGTAAAGTTCATTCACATAGTTATATAGATTTTCAAATGTGATTTAAAGGGCGGCAGCGGAAAAAGTGGTATCGAATACCTCATAACCTGTGCTTACGAGTTAACCGATCCTTGCACCTAACCCCTCGTTTTCCTTTAAAGTTGCATTAATTGTTGCCGTAAGTTGCATTAATTGTTGCCGTAAGTTGCTGCTATCTAGAGGTGGTTCTAAAAAAATCCGTAGTTATTCAAATACAAGTTGTAGAGCCGTTTCTCTGCTCATTTCACGATATTGCACTACGTCACATTTTTGTATCGATCGCAAGATCAACATAGTTTTAATTTCATCCCCAGTCTAGACTGGCATGGCTTATATTCTGGCTTCTATGCAATGCATAAGGCCCATGCCCTGATTTCTTGCCAGCTTAAAGAAGAAAGATTAATGACTAGATTACTATTTTGTATGGAGACGACGGCAAATAAAATACTTAAACTCATGGCCCATACAAGTCACAATATGCCTCATGTAGTTTACATTCGGCCAACTTTATATTTGGCAATTAAATGTCGGATCTCCGGATACATGGGTGCTTTGGAAATGAATGCATTGCATTTGATGTCAAGTGTTTGAAATATGTAAGTGGTTCGAAAAGTTGACTGATGATGAATGTGAAACACTGTAGGTATAGGCAGCGTGTTTAGACTACAGATAGCGCTGCAAAAAGTACATACAGAGCCATCTATAAGCTGTGGGAAGGAAGCTTACCTTTGGCAAGGCGTCCAAGTCGCTGCGGTTATATACCATGTTATGTTGCTGCACATATTACGCATTATCACTCCTTAAAATTTACACAAGTTTATCAGTTATCTAATGTTTATTCGCCTACAAAATATTAATAATAAAGGTGTTAATTTCACTGAATCTGATCACAATAGTAATTTGCGCGACTTGGTTCTGATTCCGAAATATTTTGAGTAGGTACATTTGTTGATATTTGATCGGTTGCTAGGTCACGGCCAATGAGAAATGAAACAGTTGAAGATCATTCCCACAAATGTTGCTTATTTCTTTCACTCGTGGCGCTGGGGGTATGAACTCTCGGTGCCCATATGAACGCAATGCGTAATCACCGGAAAGAGCGAATAGTGCGTTGGAACGCCCTAGTACATTCTTGACGTCTCTTTGTTCGTCAAGATGGTTGTGGGTATATCTTTTGAACGTTTGGAAGATCAATACCATACTTCTAAAATTTTACATGCGCTAATCAACTTATATTAATCGTATTTAATATAATTGTATTTTCCACATTTCAGCAGCCAGTTACCCTCTTTTTAGTTTTTATTGACACAAATGTCAATAAATCCGTAATTGTATTGTGGGCAGACCGTGGCTTTTATACATTGTAAATTGTAATAAAACACCAAAATAATAAATACAAAAATATACCAACATTGGCAGAATTCTGTAATTTTTAATCGCATTCATCTCCTTCCTGATTCAAAACCATCGCGTCTAATATTTGCCACTTATCGATACTGGCTCATTCTGGTAATATACTTGCTGTTAGCTTTTGTTGATTAATATCTGGAATATATCAAATATATATTAAATTTGCTCACAAGTTAGGTACACAAACCTAGATCTTATTGAAAGCAATTAAGTGTGATACTGTTAAGTATGCGACAGGATTGAGTCAGGTACAATCAACAAAAGAAAAAGAAAACGATATTCGAAAGAAACTGTCACTGTTATGGAGGGCTCCATGAAGTATAAACTACGAAAAAAGTAAATATTTGTCCATTAACACCACACTTGAGGTATGAGGTTGAGTGCATTCCATCTCTCCTCCTTCGTTTGCACTTTGACTGTCAAGGTAACTGAATTCCAGTGCCACTTGGATGTGACTTGTCGAAGATGATATTAAATTATGTTTCCCACAGACTCAGGGCCTAATCCAATCAGAATAATCGAATCTTTCCTCTGCCAGAGTTCGGAATCTGATTGGTGGCTACGACGTGAAAAATTATATGAAATCAAACACAAGATGTGTAAAATTGAATACTTTGAAGTATAGAGATGAAAATATGAGACTGTAGATTGCAAAAGAACAGCCGAATGGTATACTTCTTTGTGAATTATAGATTTTACGCAAATACGCGTACAAAATGAAATCAGTGTATATGTGGGTGAAATTAGCTTTGACGCAAAGACTAAAATAAAAAATTATATTATCTAGTGTGTTTTTGAGTAAAATTCGTCTGATTTCTTATTTGAAAGTGTGAGATTCTCAGTCTATGGAAAATGAAGCATGAAACTTGTCGTTTATAGGTACTCGGCCAAACAAAAATTGAACGTTGACCAAATTTGAACAACTGCTGGTCATGTCCCATAACCAATCAAAGCTTGTTATTATCATTGAAATGTGAGGTCACCTACTAGAGTGAGACAATGAGATCGCTTAGACTGACTTCTGATGGTGCGATCTTACATTTATCAGCCTATCAGATTTATTGAACGTTCAATTTTTATTTGGCCAAGTGTACATGAACAATGTTGCTTGTGCTACCCTATTATGAGGATATATAAAATATGTGTAACAATTGGAAATTATATTAGTTGCATGAATGTAGAATTAGATTTGAGTTTCCAAAACGTAACTGTCCATCAAGTACACTTATTGTTAGAGGCCCACTTGACGAGCAACAATGTTTACCCAACCTGATACTCAAACAGAAAAAATTTAATTAAAATTAGCTGTAATTATTATGTAAAACCCATTTGTCTTATATCTGTTATGTGCTAATATTAGCTAATATTTGTTTGGACACATTGCGTTTTGAGAACAAGCTCCTCAAATGTAGCTAACTTAATATATATTTTTTGGAAGCAACAGATGTAATTACACATTTATAGGTATATTAAATTAGAATAGAGCTGAATGTTGCCTCAAAGATAATATTTTAAATACATATGAATATAATGTCTACTATTCGTCACTAAATCCGAGCGAATGCAACTAACATCTCTTTCAAACCGACCAAGAAAACAAGGCTCAAAGTCCCACTCATCTCGTAATGATTGAACGTCGGATGCTGACATGGGAAACAGTTGAAAGTGCAGGGCGAGGAGAAGAAATCTTAACAGAGCACTCTCCATCCCGCCATCTCCATTACATCATAGAGAAGAGATTAAACTTTCCAGTGGAATGGGAGCGAGCGAAGAAGAGGGGTTGGGGGGGGGGGGTAATTTCCTCTTTTAACTGTCCCTACTAACACCATGGCGTAACGAGTGCTCTGACTAGACCTCGGTCGGTCAGCTTTTCCTATCCTACGGTTCGTTAGTTTACACAGCACAGTTTGGATTTTCTTGTAGCATATACGTTCACTGAAATGTGTCTCGCAGAATTTTTTAAATCTGCCATCATCATCATGCAGCACTGCTCAACGAACATTAGCCTAAATAGTTGTTAAACGATGCGTTAACGCCAGTAACGTAGGTCTCGGGGTGGGAGGAGGGGGGGAGTCCTTTCAGGAAGAGATGCCATAATTGCTGGAAATGTATACGTGTTATTAAAGTTTGTGCTTACACATTTTCCTATATTATATCCTCCTATTTTCATTTACACTGTATAGTATTTGTGAAGCAATCAAAGTAATTTGCTTTCAGGTCTTCTCTACACTAGAATTTTTATAATGGCATAACATTTTCAGAATTATTTTGTTGTTCTTTAGTTATTAGCTTACAACATTTAGGTCCGATATTACGACAGATATATTACAGATTTTGATCTGAATTAACTTTTTATCTATCAAATCGTTGCCACAGTCATCCCCATACTCATAACGCGTTTATAAGTGAGCACAGACGAAGCAGTGATGATACAGTGTTCAAGACGTTTATTAAATCTTAGATAGTTTCACAATATTATATTATTTGGTTCTGTCTCTTCGTCTCTAATTTACATTTCTTGTCACATTGTCGTCACCGATAAAACTATTTTTAATTTTATCTACCATTACTATGAAATTACATTCGTATTTAGATACGCCGACATGTTTTAGCTCGCTTCTTCACAATTCAGTTCTCTTGAATTTTTAATAACATTACGAGTTAATCTCCCGTTAAAATGCTTGATAATAAATCATCAAACTGTCAGACGACATTTTATTGTAGGATGAAATTCATTTCAACCACGAATATCACCGAATATAACGCCATTAATTTCCACAAACTTTTCAAGTAAAGATTTTCCAAACATTTCTTGTATCCTACAAAATCTTCGACAAAACATGGAGTATTAATTAAGTTAACGAACGGCGAATGTCACTACGACGCTCCTCATAATCTTCAACTGACGTTTTCTTGAAAATTAGTCCCTCTCGAGGTCTTACAACAGAAACGAACTTTAAGTCCAGAACACTAATTAATTTTTCAAAACCCAATTACCTTCTTATTACTTTTGTTATCGTCCAAGTTAACAGTAGTAGTGTAGCACAGCAACAGGGCCAGGGGGTGTGAGGGGGGATGGGAGGTAATCAGGGGGACAGTGGGACGTGCGCGAGTGTGTTGGTGCGAGCATTAGTCGACAGCACGTTGGTTCAAGTCCCCGTGACTGCGGTTTGCTGCACGAGGGTGGAATTATGTTGCAGTAACAGCGGGACCATGCAGATTTTCAATGACGTAGCTATGGGGTGGGGGGCTGGGGGGGGGGGGCTACATCCAGACGGAGAATCGGTCATATGGATTTGGCTACTTGCCGATTCAGACGCGATTTCTTGCCAAGTATAGTGATGGCGACTGATAATAGGAAATCTGTTGCTCGGGTGAGCGTCTAGCCAGTAGTGTTTGGAGAAATTACTTCGAGACTTTCCACATCATATCGGCAATGTTGTTATTGGGAACATATGTTTAGCTCTTTCATAATTAACAGTGGTAATGGTTAAGGGCCGGGTTTTCAATTGTCTGTTAAATTTAAATAGTTCGTTATACTCATTGGACTAGATTACATGGCAACAACCAATGGCATTCCTAAGACTAAATGCCCACATGTAACTGTTATACTTAACTAATGATCTAACAGATCACTGAAAAATCAATGCCAGTGGTGGACTAAGTCACGTTAGACCAAATGCAACTACTGTAATTGATAGGACATGCTACTGATTTGTTGGAATATTAACCTCTAAAATCACATCATGCTACGAATTGTGTTATTTCATTATGTAAATAAGTATGTCTTAATATTAAAATATCCAAATAAATTGCTAAGAGTATTTTTAATTAAGGTTTTCCTTGAAAATTTATAATTTTAGAGAAACTATACAAACTTAGTTTCCTAATTGAATCGACCAATGCTATCAAAACTTAATATATGAAGGGATCATCGTTAATTGAATTTCCAGCTAATATGCTGCTAATGGCATAGTTCATATCCAATTTTGTATAATTATCTCACGCTGCGCCCCAATTTATTTTATCATAACATAATCAAATGAAATCACATTCTCTGATCACTGTTGGAATATTCTGGCTCAGATTGCAGGTGCGAGAGTTCTTCTGCAGAGTCTGTGCTACATAAATAGTATAAAAAATTGTGACATCAAAGGATTTTTGTATACATATTCGTTTTCCACATATCAGTGATATACTTGTCTATCCATTCAAATACGGTCAAACACAGAGAAAACAAAGGAAATGTCTCTTTGAACATCTATATGTCTCTGATTCAGTTAAAAGAGAGCTTTCCTAATTTTTACACGTTAATACGTGATTGCTGGGCCCAGAATTAAATGCGGTATTTTAATATTTTAAATAATGTAGAGACAGAACAAACTCTTAGGGCCAGTCTTTCAATACACTGCTAACTTTTAAAAGGTTGATAAGGACTGTATTGTCATGGCAACAACCAATAGAAAGACAGAGTTTTGTACTAACTAATTGTTAACAGCTAATTGAGACTTTAGCAGAGTATTGAAAGACCGGCCCTTAGTGTATACTAAACAACGGCATTCCTTAAAAATGAATGTTGACGGCACTCCATAGGCTCCAGGGCGAACTAATGCAGAACACATACTGCAAACTGTCCCCCATTGCAAAGGGCAGCAAGGGCTACCCCAAACCCTGAGACTTAACAGGTGGAGGGAGGTCGTCATACTTCTGTGGACCCCATTCTCTCAGACCCAACGGCAGCAGCTAGCGAGTCAGACTTGAACGGTCACCCGTCCGAGTACCGGCCGTGTTCGATGTTTATGCACCCCGGTGATCCGACGAGAACCGAGGTATCGAACACTCGATACTTCGAGCTACCTCTCAACTCCATAGAATAGTTATCTAATAACCGTTTCGTTGAACCTATTTATTTAAATCTGTACATTAGAAGAAGGCCTGAAGTAAATTTCCATAATTCTTGATGAGAAATTAAAAACTGGTAATTCTGCGTTCATCCAATCATAGATGTAAAGATGACACCATTCACTTTGAAGGAAAATACTTCTATATACACTTCTTTCACAGTAGTGTGCCAATATAAAATTGATGAAGCGATTGCAAAAGTGCACAACGCAGTGACTGCAGTTAACTAACACGTGATCCAGGTCATTGCTTCACATTTACAATGCAAAGAAAAGCAGTTAGACAAATTTTTGGCTTAAAATACAAAAACAAGGACACATACAAAAAACCGGATTGCAGAAAACATTTTATCAAAAATAAAATTTTAACTTTCCCATGCATACATAGAATCTGTTCTTGCAACAAAATAGAAACCGGCTGTAGCTCAAAACCATGACATCCACAATCATTATACCCGACAGAAAACCAACATCCACACAGATCATTATAGAACAAAACGCACTCAACAACACTCACAGTACAATAATACAAAAATATACAATGCACTACCCAAAAACATAAAAAATATAACAAAATACACAATTTTTAGGCATCAGGTGAAACTATTTCTAATAAACAAGGCATATTATTCTGTATAAGAATTTCTGCAAGACAAAACATAAAAATCTAAAACTTAAAAATGTTAAGAAACTGAAATATATATTTTATTATATTATATTTAATATCTAATTTATCTATTATACGCGATTATACGTACTAGAAACTACCATTCATTCTACTGACTAATGACCTAGAATTAGAATTCTTAATTAAAATCATCTTGGTAATATATAACTTCCAAATACCCTAATTAAGTGCCATGCTAATGTGTCATTGTTTGTGTGTTTACATGCTTACTCTGTAAAATGTATCCCCTTGTAAAATGGGAAATAAACTGAACTGAAACTGAAACTGAACTTTAAGTCTCTCTGCAAACACCTCCAATATCAAGGTTCTCGTCAGAAGTCATTCGCCGAAGTCAAATGAAAGCTGCCAAAACAGCAACCCACAACTTCGCCAACTTTTGTTCCCCCCTCCGAAATCAAACTACAATGACATCCAATCACACCTCACGATTGTACCTTAAATTGGATTTCATTCCAGAGGTTTCTCGAAAATCATATTTTAATTGTGTGCTTTTATCCAAGCGTAAAGTGTTCCATATTCATAACGCCCCCTCCCCCCTCACCCCTCCCACACCCACCGTGACCCATAACTCATTAACCTCCCTCTAATGAGCCATTTTCATTTCACACAGTCACAATTAATGAACGTGAGCGGCGCCGAATTCTTTCAAGAGACGTCATTATTATCGAGAATCGACGCTAGTTGGATGAGAGCCAGATTGAACGTGTCGATTTTTATGTATGGTTATCACCTCTCCATTCTCTCTGCCCCCCCCCCCCTCGCTTCATCCCTCGTGGTGGTCGTCTCATCTTCGATTGGTGGTCAGTCGGGTCTCGCCGTGTGCGAGCTCTGCG
This sequence comes from Leuctra nigra, assembly GCA_934045905.1. NCBI lineage: Eukaryota > Metazoa > Arthropoda > Insecta > Plecoptera > Leuctridae > Leuctra > Leuctra nigra. Next base: position 27,268,094 of record OW203764.1, read on the forward strand.
GTCGCCAGGGATGAATGTCACAGCCTCCGAGTCTCTCTGACTCTGACTCTCTCTGACTTCGAACAAGTTACTACATGCTGCATTGAGATCCTTGACATTGTACACAGTTTCAAGCAATCGTTTTCCATTTTGATACAATTGAAATGCATTGTCAATATAAAGAAATTATTTCATGTTAATAATGAAGTTCCATTTGGAATTATGTCCTTTTATGTATTTTTATATTTATATTATTGTCTTGATTGTATACATTGGGTAGTCGATGTTCAGCTTGAATTTGAACAAAATAGTGGTTGCTCTTCCACATGACCAAAAAATAAAATCTACTTGTACAAAACAATGACGTCCTACATCTAAAACATATTACCTACAATATAAACATAAAAATGCCATGTCCACTGAAAACTATAGGTACAATAAATAACTTAGAAGAAAAAATGAACAAAAAGGTACATAGAGATTAAGACAAGTTATTATGTTGAGCTATCTTTATCCCTCATTATCCTATATCCCTTTTCCCCTCATTATCCTTATCCCTCCTTGGTTCTATTGGAAGTGAAAAACTAATATTACTGTCACTGTACATACGACTTTTATGCATTTCTCCTCTTAAATGCTTTAGTAATTTACCTGATTCGTTACATTGATTAAAACATATTTTTTTCAATTATTGCAAATAAATAAATGAATAAGTCAGTAATTTGATATTGATATTTTTGAAAAAAATCAATTCTGGTGGCAGAATCGATGCTATTTGCTTGATGAGATGAACTATTTGACTTGAAGAATCATCATAATGAACCAAAATACAAAGACAGAACTGTGAAACAGCATTGAGCAGCTCGATCATCTCCTCACTTAAATATCCTCTCTTTCAAACATTTTTATACACGATAAAACGTGTTTTCTCGTTTGAACAACGATGAGTTCAATTAATTGCAATTAGTTTGATTGAAAATCACGCATGAATGTGACAATTATAATTATACGATATTCTTGCGCAAATATCGTCGGTAGCAATGTAAAAAGTTGACCCTAATTACATCAGTGTCTTAATTGACTCAGATTGTAATTGCCTTTCAACATAATGCTTCACGTTCATTCGTACTAATTGGATAAATTAATTAAGGGTTGCAGAGTTAGGTTGTTTTGCGTTCAGTGTAAACATATGAATGCTATTGGGAAGTCTAATAAGCTAATAAGTATTAACAATAACGCGAAGTCTTTGTTGTTGTCGTCTGAACATTTTGAATATTGTCATGCAATTTTAGTACACAGATATCTTAGGATTTACCAAACATAATTTATGATATGTAAATCTGTACTATTAATGACTCTTAAGACAATATTATTCTTATTATTTTGGCATTGTCGGCAGATATGATACTAGTTTCTATATAGCAAATAACGAAAATGTAGAATTATGTATATCTACACTATTTTGTTGTCCGTAGTAAATTATTGTAATTTGTAATTTGTGTTTATATTTTTATTGGCTTTTGCCAAAGGATTTAGCATATTCCTTGTTTTTTATGTTTGTACATTTTTTAAAATATTTTTGTTCTATACTTATTATATAATATAATTGTCTGTAATAATTCAAAAGTGACTAATACTTCACTAGTAAAGTACTACCTACAAAATAAAAATGGTCGAATATTTAAACTAATATTACTTTGAGCCCACAAGAGATTTTCTCAACTATTGCAATTACGCATCCCAATAACAGCATCGACATAACTAAAACTACAGTCTTCTCTCATCATATTCATATAACGGTCTAAAAAGCACCCCTCTCTCGCAGCAACTTTCATCGCATATATTCACCGCGCTTGTTATTGGCCGTGTGGACACATCACTGCACACCGTGTTTGCAACAGCAAGCAGAGGAAGCCGTGAAACCAACGGACCTTGTCTAGACCAGAGTCCACATATCTACGCCGGCTTTACCACGTGAATGGAACAGGAACAATAAACTAAATTGCCAGAGTTTATTAGGAGGAATTCAACTGCGGTGAGTTTTTACACAAGTTGACTGTTATATAATATTTGGAGATGGTGAAAATGTTTACACAAACTATGCGGAGATAATTGTTGTCAATTTGTAATTGTGATTCTGATTTTAAGCTGAAATTATTTTTGTAACTAATTGAGCATTATGTGCTTAAAACGTATTCGCAGTAAGTTGTCATTTGATAGTGAAATATGCATACGTTTTACATGTTGGCACAATATGTGGGATACTTTTTCATATGGTAGCATAATATGTGTGATACTTTTTCACATGGTAGCACATGTGGGATACTTTTTCACATGGTGACAGATGTGGGATACTTTTCACATGGTGACATATGTGGGATACTTTTCACATGGTGAGAGATGTGGGATACTTTTCACATGGTGACATATGTGGGATACTTTTCACATGGTGACAGATGTGGGATACTTTTCACATGGTGACAGATGTGGGCTACTTTTCACATGGTGACATATGTCGGATACTTTTTCACATGGTAGCATATGTGGGATACTTTTTCACATGGTGAGAGATGTGGGATACTTTTCACATGGTAGCAGATGTTGGATACTTTTTACATGGTGACATATGTGGGATACTTTTTCAAATGTTGGCTGATGTGGGATAATTTTTACATGGTAGCATATGTGGGATACTTTTTTATATGGTGACAGATGTGGGATTACTCACAAAATATTATTATTTAAATATTTAAAGAAATTATATACTACATGATGAGTAAATCTTCAGAAACCCCATTTTCTTATACAAGAGACCTTAACACAAATCTGTAATTTTTACTTAATTAAAGTTCATTAATTGTTTACAAGTTTCAACTTGGCAAATGTCAACAGGAATTTTAATTGGGTCGCGTCATATGTGCGTTTAAAAACTAATGAAAATGAAGTAGCGAAATTCTCTCCATTGTTAGTTACTATTTGAAATAGAGATGGGCATCAGGTTGAAGAATCTGTCACCCACCTTACATAGCTAGATCAAAATTTCTCAAAACCTAAACGATTTCATGGATGATTGCCAACATGCAATGTAGTATTTGAGTAGTTATTTTATCTCCGCTTCTCGGAACTCTACTCAAAAAGGAGTGCTGATTTTTGTAATTACTCTCAGTAATTTGCTCTTCCAAACAGCTCTTTACTGTCGCACGTATAAACAAAAGGCGGCGAAGTTTTTCCAACTAAATTAGAGCGCGCCGGTCTGTAATGGATGCGCGAATGAATTCTTTTGAATACGCGGACAATGTACGTACCTGGAACTCGGTCCAAAACACATGGATGCTGCTGTGAAATCATCGAGGCAAATGGAGCTGTGATTCAACTTCATTGATTATAATCTCACAGCTCACGCGGAGATAAAACGAAATTAGATTCTGTTGAAATTTCATTTGGCATTTAGTTAAACAGTTATTTGTTTAAGATAAAAGCTTTATTTAATGAGTCTGAGCCCCGTTGTACGCGGAATAAAGAGAACTGAAGGAGATCACGACCTTTTTTTGAGGTGGGTGGACCAAGGGGGGGGGGGGGGTAATAACATTTAAACAATAATTATTTAGTTATTTTTTAATTTTCTTTTCTTAAATCAACCAAGGTATGTTGAGCTCAACATATTATTCTAGAATTCACGTTAATTATTCATGATCATGTGAATTAATGTTTATCAAAATTCAACTCGATCGTATGGAACTGTCTGACTTGTAGAGGAGACTCACGTCACATGTAGATGGAGAAGTAAAGATTCCATTCCTGATGTCATCTTTCCGAACTGAGATCGTCATGGTTTCTCTCAATAGAGAGAGGTAAATGATGGGAAGGGTACCTAGTAACAAAAACAGAGTCCAGTGCCAAAAGTATCGCTGTTTTACCTTTTAAAACCTCTCAATGTTAATGATTCAGTATTACATAATATCGTCTCACAGAAGCGACCGCACAGGCTAATATCCTGGACCTCAGAATCACCTCGGATCATTGAGTGATGGCCAATGACCTCACCACAATCAGGGCGGCCGGTGGTCACGCGGTGTTGATGAAGCGCCGCACATTAGCTGCAGTTTATACGTCGAGGCCGCAGAGTTTTCCCGCCCATTGTTTCTCCCTCATACCCTTCTGACAGATAAATCAGGTGATGCCTCCGCTCATTTGTATTGGATATTGGGTGTTGAATTTAGCCTTGGGTTCGCATAACGCCGTTTCTACATTTCCAGTTTCAGTTTTTTCCCCCATATGAGCTTTGTCAGGACCGATGAAGCTATTTACACTAATGGTCGCTGTTTTGTTTGTTAATTTTCTGCTAAAAAAATATGGTATTGTTGCCCAAGCGTTGAGTCAGGCAGGTTTAGTAATAATTAATGATGCAGGCTCGATATATGGAAAATAATCGATAATAATTTTCATTATCGATGATCGCAAACAGCAGTTAAATGCGAAATTGAACAAAAGTCATCCATTTGTGTGTTTAATTTTAACTCGTGGTTCATTATTGCAATGAGATTTAGGACTGTTTTTTCAACATCTTGTTAAAATATTGTTTAACGAACAGACTAAAGTAATCAATCCTGGTAGTTACTGGTTATTATGGCAATATATAGTTCTATTAAACTTTTAACGACATCTTATTTTAAAAGAGCATTGAAAAACGGTCCTTAATCGATAAAGATAATAAACAAATCGAATCTGCTTACAGATCTGTAAACCGGTGTTTTGAATCTCTCATACTTTGATAATAACTAACGATACCTATAAATATTATGAAGTGAGGCATGTTGGAAAACAATTTTTGAAAAAAAAATATAATCACAATACTCAATTGTGTTTGTTGTGGTAATAGCAACCTATTCGGTGTAAGCTTCACGCTTCACGCCTATAAGCTTTACTGAGCTTTTTCCTTGCTTTATGAATGCTTAAGAATGTATTATTGCATAAAGACAAATGAGAATTAACAAGTGTTTGCCCCCTCCCCCTCAATACTCTTCCCCGGACACAAAATTTCACGTAATATAATGCTGAACAGCGGAATGAATGTGTGATTGTGTGAATTTCATAGAGTAGAAATGAAACATAAAATGCAGAATATTCAATATTCATTTACCTAATCAACAATATGGTAATCGTATAAATATAACATTATACTCAATTAACAGCAATAAACATATCTGTCTAGTGTCGAGTGTCTAGTTTGGTGTTTATGTTTAATGGAAACAAAGAATCAAGATACGTGTGACCAAGGGTAGTAGTGAAGAGACCCCCCACGCCCCCCCCCCCCACCCACTCATCACGTGGTGCTCGACAGATCATGTAACACATGTAGCGGACGTTTTTAATCTCACAGAGAAAATTGCTTCTTGCAAATAAATGCATAAATTCAGGGAATTTAAATGGGATTTATTTTTCAACACTGACTTCGTGTGACTGACAAACGAGGCTCACGGAGGTTCAGATTGCGTCACGAGCTTTATACAAGGTTTCATTATTATGTCTTCACTTTTGGTTTTCCATTTTCTTAGCTCTCTACAGGTCAGCATGTTCCTGATTATTATTGTTAATGTATTTATTGACAACGGGAAGCAAGAGTCCCACAAGTGCAATTTGAAAATCAAATTAGCAGCAATCCCCGAAGTATCTGAACATCCTTTCACATCATCAAATTGGCTGAGGAATCACCAGATATTTATATTAATTTAATTTGTTCAGTTCAGATATGGCATGATGTCAGGTTCATAACGCCTAGTCTCTTTTGATTTAATTTATTTTTATTTTATACACTAATTATTGTTGATGCGATTCAGGCACATTTTCTTGAAACGAGCTGAAATTTTGTGTACATGTACACTCAAACCAATAAAAATTAGTTCTCGAAAAGAAAAGGAATGGCTGCTGGTAAGGTTCCATAACAATCAATCCTTGTTATTATCAATGAAATAAGAGTTCACCTACTAGAGGTAGATGATGCGTTAACACAGCCTACATGGAATGGTGCCATCAAACCTTAATCAGCCAATCCTTTTCTTTTCGAGTACCGTTTTTTATTGGTACCTGATAATGCCAGGTTTACTGGTTTATTGATATTTTTTTAAATCCTCTGATTGCCCGAAAACGAAAAGGAGCCTGTCGTCCGATGAAGTTGAAATCTTCCTAACATCATATTAATTTGAATGCAATTCAAAACATAGTTCAATGATAAATAAGAGCACCTCTATGTACACCATATTGACGCGTTCATGAAATCGTATTCCAAGTCATAAAATCACCTTAAAAATTCGATGACATTTTATGTTCTTTCAATTTGACATCTTTGACGTAAAGAACTTCTATAAAAATCATCTCGCGTTAGGTCTTATGAAATGTTCGCTCTCGTGGAATAAGGATATTAAACTGTTAAAAAGCTAACCGACGGTTCGGGAAATAGAATTAATGAAAAGTGTTCCCGAGAAATCATTTCAGTTCAGTTCGTTTTTCACACAGAAAATTTTCTAGTGGAAGAAATTCATCTAAATTTTATTGATTGAACGCAATACTAACAGTGAATATAGTTTCTAATAGAGCGAGGGTCGAGAGCTTTACGATTACACTCACAAGGAACTCTCTCTGTGTGTGCGTTTTTGTGTGTTTTGCCTGCACTGCTCAAGTCACACTGATTAACCAATCAATCTGAAATTGAGCACACTCAACAAAGTCATAAATAGTTTTGAACAATATCTTCTGATTGGTTGAACATTGAAAATTAACAGTTTGTTTGATTTTTTGTCTGGGGCTAACGTCGCACTGTTCTGCAGCGAGGCTAATGGCGACGGATGAATGATTATGATGATGATTGGGAAGTGTAGGTAAGGATGGAAGTTGGGAAGGAGGCAGTCGTGGCCTATTAGTAGGGGACCTTCCCAGCATTTGCCTGTCGACTGAGGGAATACCACGAAAAAACCCCAGTCAGGAAGGACGGCCGCGGGAATCGAACCCGGGCCTCCGGAATACAAGTTCAGAGCGTTACCACTCAGCCATACCTGTTCCGTCAGTTTGTTTGATCATGAGAATCAAAATTTTATTGAATTTAAAAAAAAATCATACAAATCGGTCAAGAATTTCAATAGTTATTGCAATTTTTTAAATTATTATTTATATAACTGACTTCGATTTTTTTTAAATTTTCTATCGATATTTGATTTCAGTATTTTCACACATCTTGTTACAAATAACAAATACAAATAATTCAATCTAAGTCATGGATGTCATTACAGCTGTTTCCAATTCTTAAGTGCACCAATTTGCATATTAGAAGATGAATTTGCGTGCAATACCTACAGAGGCACCCATTATTTACCCGGCCATTATTGTGCATTATTTGTCATTCATTATACATTTCTCTTATTATTTCAGATTCAAGTAAGCGTACATATCGGCGGTATTTTGTACTGTGCTCGCTCATCAACGCGTTCAAATGAGGCATTTTAACGAGTTTTATTATGAGTAATAGGCGTGCTGTGATGACGTTGATGACATTAATACTCGCCGTTTGTTAAGCTGTCCCATGCGCCCACGATATGCCAGTCCCCATAAAACATATTAGCAGAGAGAGTCATGTTGCTGAAACTGATAAATACTAAAGACGAATTGAATTAATTCGAATGACCCTAAATTTAGCGACACTGGGGGATTTTTGGACTTCCGAACAATTTTCATTTGAACAGAACAGACCCTAGAGCCCTATTCCATTTCACTTTAAATTCCAGATTCTTCTCGAATCCGATTCACGGCCATATGGATTAGCATTGCATCGAATTAGATTCCAGTAGATCGGGAAATTAGAAAGTTATAAAGCTAGAATGGGGTAGACAATACAAGTAAATAGGGCTACACTAAATTTCATAACAGGTTGGCCGTTCCTGAATATAAAATCAACTCGTTATAAAATCAGGAATACCTAAAAATATTTGTTTCGGAATCCTATGTTGAAAAATTGGCAAAATGGAAGTATATCGGAGAAAGCTTGGAAACGAAGAAATGAACATGTTTAGAATAATGTTTAAACATACATCTGTATAATGCATCAAAACAAAACTATTTTTTCGGTTTTGTAATAACTGTGTTGTGGTGAGGGTTTTAAACATCGTTATTATTACTGCATGCCCTTATTTGGTACCGAGTATTCGTCGCCTTTAAAATAATTACTCTTTTATGTGAAAACAAGTTAGATTAATGAATTTGGCGTCATATTAGAAAGTGTGTCAACTCAAAAGTTCTTTGTAAGCGCGTTCTTTTTAAAAGCGACTTCCTAATAGATCTTTACCTTCGAACATATGATCAACCGGGTTTTCCTAATTTCCTCATCGAATGTAGCTGGAAAGTCCACCTCATGTGCATGATGACGTCTTGGTATAAATCATTGCTCTAACACGTTAAGATAAGACGCAAGAAGAGCGCAGAACATATGAGTTATAACTTAGAGCGTAGAGACGACTACGACTGCATATGTTAGAGTAAAAATATCACACGGAAGATCATTAATGATTGATGGCCTAGGGTTGTAGAAATAGTGAAGCTTCAGCATCTAACTTATATTAAAGTTCTTATTCGAAGTTCATATGAAATTGTATGAGCTCTTATTGTCCCTGGTAAAAACGTGAAGGATTTTGTACGGACATCTATTTGCTTCATGTAAGCGAGCTATTATTAAAAAAATATTTTCATTTTTCAACCAATTACAGAATTTTTTCAAAAATTATATTCAGCTAGTTATTGATGGTTGTGGTTATTCCAAATTTCAACTTGATCTGAGGGAACGGTCGAATCTGTATGACACCCTTCGTATGAAAAGAAGCAGAGATTTAAATAAAAAAAGATAATAAAGCATACAGAGAGATAGAGACCCTGTAATAAACAGCTTCCACCACTACAACTTTAAGTAAAGTTTTGCATTTTTTATTTAAATGCGTAACATTGTTGAATAGCATATAATTTTAAAAGAAAGAGCTTCGTGTATTTTTGTATATATTGTGTCGTGATTATATTCCAGGCGCAATTAATTTGTCTTGTGACATGTTAACATGACCAACTTCAATTCATTACTTTTATATACTTGTTCATTTGAGAATGATCTAAACCAAAAAAAACGAACGCAATAATCAGTTGCTTTGTATGTTCTACAAACAGACCACAACAGACCGACCAAAGCTCAGGTCCAGCGGTTTCAACCTCATTGATTCTGATCAAATGCAATACTAATCAGAGAAGAGCTTTGATTTATCGACGAGAGTGACGCCACGGTGATATTCGCCATGAATCAGTGGCAAATCAGGCGCGTGATTGTATCCACGATGTGTAAATCACTCAGACGAGACTCACATTAATTCAATGTGCAATTTAATACCACAAATTATTATTATAATCATCATGGAGTAACAGGATATTCGATATTTTCATTGGGTTGTCGATATTTGAAATTAGTTTATTTGTGGCAGATGGCAAAGTACCCACGAAGTTTATTTTTATTTTGTTTTGTTTACTGTTTTGTTCAGCGTGAAATATATCCCAGAAAAAAACACTCCGTGTAAAAAAGGCAGCCAAGTCTCTTTACTTAAAAAAAAATCAACACCGAAACGGAGTGATATCAAAAAAGGAGCCAAGTCAATGACATTTCCAAATATTTAATCGTATCTTTGAAATAAAAGTATGAACACCGAGAAATACTTTACAAAAGGACTTGGCGCATCGTTTTTTTAAAGACATCATTCTATCCTAAAAGTGGAAAGATTATTAACAAGTAGGTACATATTCCTCTTTTTATTTGAGCCAGTATCTATGAATCAAGCTACTTTTGGTAATGGCTATTTTATAATTTTGTAATGGCGATAGAAGAAAGATGTCATGCTGTAATAGAAGTAATAATAAGGGAGGTAGAATTAAATAACAAGGAAGTGGGCTCATATATATTCTTATAGCACTGTTAATATGGTGATATTAGAAGGATATCTTTTCATAATTTGATCATGACTGAAGGAAATCATGAAAAGTTGTCAAATAATTACTAACTATTTATAGAACACTATTATATTATGGCAGTAAATTATTATGGTATATATTAAACCATTATATGGTATATATTATTATGGTTTTAATAGTTGTTCAATGTGACTTCACTGTGTACTTTGTGAAATGTATTGTTATAAAATGTGGATTAATAGAAATGTATTTCATTGTGAGAAGGTATAACGCATGAGACTTAATTATGTTGACCACGAAACAATAATATGAAGATAACTATTGTATATTTATTACAAATATAGGCAACAAGTTTCATCGCGTACATATTCAAATAGAAAATATTTTACAGTAGGTATGTAGGTATAATATGTAATTGAAAGTTGTGTCCCTATTATTCTAAAATTTCTAAATTACGGTTGTATATAAATGGCATATGCTTATGAATAGAAAAATGTCTTTAAAAAAACGATGCGCCAAGTCCTTTTGTAAAGTATTTCTCGGTGTTTATACTTTTATTTCAAAGATACGATTAAATATTTGGAAATGTCATTGACTTGGCTCCTTTTTTGATATCACTCCTTTTCGGTGTTGATTTTTTTTAAGTAAAGAGACTTGGCTGCCTTTTTTACACGGAGTGTTTTTTTCTGGGATATCACTTCTTTTGTTAGTTTATTCATACAGCTTGTAGCACATGTCCGAGCAAGGACTAATTTCTTTAAAAAAATACGCCTCAACCGATTAGGATAGGTACTAAGAAATTACAATCGGTCCAGCCGTTTTCGATATATTATAACGTCCCTTCCGGTTTTGAAATGGCGGCCGAAATTAATGTCGTCTTGAATTCATAATTATTAGTCCTACAAAATTGCATAATTTGATTGCAATCGGTACAGCCGTTTTCGATATATTATAACGTCCCTTCCGGTTTTGAAATGGCGGCCGAAAATAATGTCGTCTTGAATTCATAATTATTAGTCATACTATTTCCAAAATTTGGTTGCAATCGGTACAGCCGCTTTCGATAATGACGTCACTTCGGTTTTAACAATGGCGGCCGAAAATAATGTCGTCTTTAATTCATAATTATTAGTCCTACACATTTCCAAAATTTGGTTGCAATTGGTACAGCCGATTTCGATATATGACGTCACTTCCGGTTTTGACAATGGCGGCCGAAAATAATGTCGTCTTTAGTTCATAATTATATTAGTCCGACATAATTCTAAAATTTGGTTGCAATCGGTACATCCGTTTTCGATATATGACGTCACTTCCGGTTTTAACAATGGCGGCCGAAATTAATGTCGTATTGAATTCATAATTATAAGTCCTACACAATTCCAAAATTTAGTTGCAATCGGTACAGCCGTTTTCGTTATATGACGTCACTTCCGGTTTTAGAAAATGGCGGCCGAGAGCACTGCAACCTTGAATTTATAATTATTTACAATGTATGTTTACTAAATATCTATTTAAAAGTATAAAGTGGTGAATTTAGTGTCCTTTAGAATATTAATGACGTCATTTAGCATTTTTATGACGTCATTTCCGGTATAGGTAATAAGAAAACAATTTAGTTTTATCTAGTTGATACTTCATGAATGACCTTCTGAATTCAATAGCGCTAATTTCCGTCAAATCGCTCATGCCGTTTTCAATATATGACGTCACTTCCGGTTTCATTTAGTGGTTCCTGCCGCCATTTCCGGTACCGTTAATTTGTATATTCATTTATCCCAATTGATTTTTCAAATAGATTGCAGAATGAATATACAGGAGCTAGTTCAGTGGCAATCGGTACAGGCGTTTTCGATGTATGACGTCACTTCCGGTTTCAGGAATGGCGGCCGAGAACACTGTGTATTGAAATTATAATTTTGTATTGTCTTTGTTACAATGTAAGATAATGATATGTGTATTTAAAGTATAATTTGATGAAATAAGCTAAATATTGCAAATTTATGACGCCACTTCCGGTTTAGAATATAAGAAAATTATATTTTTAAGTAACATACTTCATATAGATGACCATCTCAACCGAATGGCGCTAATTTCGTTCTAATCGGTCCAGCCGTTTTTCATATATGACGTCACTTCCGGTTTAAAAATGGCGGCACAAAAAATCACAAGAAACAAGGTATCATCAGACGCCAAAAGTGCATATGTGGTAAAAATTTCAGGTTGATCGGTTCAGCTGTTTAGGCTGTGGCGGTGATAGCAACGTTTCCTGATATCATCATCAGAATCAGAAAGTGATGTAATTTCACTGTTTTCTCGGTCCTCTAGCGCGCAAATGGCATAACCTATTGTTCCCAAATTTGGTATATGTAGTGGGGTGGGCCATAGCTCGAAATTAAGATATTTCGCAACAATGTGAGATTTACCAATTTTGAGATCCAGTAGGCCGAAAATGCCATGTTGTTGCTTACAGTAAAAGTAGTTGGTCTGCTCCTCAGTTTATATAGGCATTTACGGTATGTTGAGATCCCAGAAAAAACACTCCGTGTAAAAATACCAGCCAAGTCTCTTTAACTATAAAAAAAAATAGAAGAAAACTAAAAATTCAGCACTGAAAAGGAGTGATATCAAAAAAGGAGCCAAGTCAACGAATTTTCCAAATTTTAATCGTACCATTGAAATAAAAATATCAACCCCCGAGAAATACTTAAAAAAAGGACTTGGCGCATCGTTTTTTTAAAGACACTTTTCTATCCTAAAAGTATAGGAAGAACTCTACAAGTATATTTTCCTGAGTCACATTCATTATCGACGAATCATACTACGTTTTAATATAGCTAGTACTCTTACCTACTGGCAGTTTTGGTATTTTGTCAATATTCAGAGGAAATAAACGGATAAACGAATAACGAATAAACGGAAGCGGCCTAGTCTATTCGTTATTGCCACTATTTCTAGGGTCATATTAATCAATCATACTTCTCAATATCGTGACTGAGGGAAATAGCGAAAGCGCTCATTACAAGAAGGCCGTCAATGAGATTTGTATAAGTGACTAGTGCACTGAGCCATGCTGCTCAAATAATTACTGACTAGATTTTTATCTAAAGTAATACGTTATGTAATTTATGAATTTTTTTGGTATAAAATGTTAATTAATAGCAATTAATTACACGGCGAGAAGGTTCCAAGTATAATGCTGTAGTAGGTATGTTGATGTACCCACAAAACTATAGGTACCTACCAATCACAAACACAACTGTTCTGTATTTATTGCTTGTAAGACAATGCTATGTTTCTTTGCGTACTTATATTTAAATTTAAAATATTTTACAGAATGTTCAATATTTAATTTGAAAGTTTTGTCCCAATTTTTCTAGGCATTTCTGAACTACGTAGTATGTGAGTGGCTTAAGCTTAAGAATAGAAAAATGTCTTTAAAAAAACGATGCGCCAAGTCCTTTTTTTAAGTATTTCTCGGGGGTTGATATTTTTATTTCAATGGTACGATTAAAATTTGGAAAATTCGTTGACTTGGCTCCTTTTTTGATATCACTCCTTTTCAGTGCTGAATTTTTAGATTTCTTCTATTTTTTTTTATAGTTAAAGAGACTTGGCTGGTATTTTTACACGGAGTGTTTTTTCTGGGATATCACTTCTTTTGTTAGTTTATACATACAGCTTGTAGCACATGTCCGAGCAGGGACTAATTTCTTTAAAAAAATACGCCTCAACCGATTTGGTTACTATGAAAAGTTGCGTTTGGTATAAGATGACAATGATTATCCAAGAAGAATAGCTTAAGTTTCGTTATAATCGATCCAGCCGTTTTCGATACATGACGTCACTTCCGGTTTTGAAATAGCGGCCGAATTCCGGTATAGGTAATAAGAAAACAATCTAGTTTTATCTAGTTGATACCTTCATGAACGACCATCTGAATTCCTAATCCCTATATTTCCGTAAAATCGCTCATGCCGTTTGTAATATATGACGTCACTTCCGGTTTCATTTAGTGGTTCCTGCCGCCATTTCCGGTACCATTAATTTATTTATTCATTTTTCACAATTGATTTTTCAAATAAATAGCAGAATGAATACGCAGGAGCTAGTTCAGTTGCAATCGGTACAGGCGTTTTAGATATATGACGTCACTTCCGGTTTCAGGAATGGCGGCCGAGAACACTGCTACCTTGAATATATAAATTGTATTGTCTATGTTACAATGTAAGTTAATTATGTACGTATTTTAAGTATAATTTGTTGAAATAAGTTAAATATTGCGTATTTATGACGTCACTTCCGGTTTAGAAAATAAGAAAATAATATTTTTTTTATTGATACTTCATATAGATGACCATCTAAATCGAATGGCGCTAATTTCGTTCTAATCGGTCCAGACGTTTTTGAGTTATGACGTCACTTCCGGTTTAAAAATGGCGGCACAAAAAATCACAAGAGGCAAGGTATCATCAGACGCCAAAAGTGCATATGTGGTAAAAGTTTCAGGTCGATCGGTTTAGCCGTTTAGGCTGTGGCGGTGATAGCAACGTTTCCTGATATCATCAGAATCAGAAAGTGGTGTAATTTCACTGTTTTCTCGGCCCTCTAGCTCGCAAACGGCATAACATATTGTTCCCTAATTTGGTATATGTAGTGGGGTGGGCCATAGCTCGAAATTAAGATATATCGCAACAATGTGAGATTTTCCAATTTTAAGATCCAGTAGGCCGAAAATGCCATGTTGTTGCTTACAGTAAAAGTGGTTGGTCTGCTCCTCAGTTTATTAGTCATTTACGGTATGTTGAGTGAGTGTGAGTGTACGGTACGACTTGGCTGGGTGGAGCGACCGCTCCACTAGATACTGTGAGTGTACGGTACGACTTGGCTGTGTGGAGCGACCGCTCCACTAGATTGGTGAGAGTAGACAGTTTATTTGAATGCGGATGCACTTGGATGCACAGCGCATTTGCCTGGATTGTTGAGAGTTTCCTTATCATCTTCGCTCATCATAACAGTACAAAGATGATATGTGTGGATAATGCAGGAGGATATTATCTCACTTTATAAATTAAGTTAGATGAAATTACGTGTAATTGAGCGAGCGAAGCGAGCGTCTCCTTTTGGCTCATTTGGCACGGACCTCTGTTTTTTTTTGTTTTTTTTCTGTTACTGACGATATACAGGTCAGAGTTTTTTTTCGATCGAGCTGAAATTTTGCACACGTCTTTGGACATTCTCTGGGCGTTGCAGACCCTAATTTGTTTGAAATCTACTGATTGGTTAAAATTTAAATAAACATCTCCTGATAGGTTGAAAAGTGAAAATGGTCTTCGACAAATCTGATCAAACTCATATTTTGGCTATACATGTCTAGAGTTTTTCCTCGATCGAGCTGAAATTTTGCACACATGTAGAGACAAACTTTTCTGTTTGCAGACCCCAAATTTTATTGAAATTCAATAATTGGCTAAAATTTAAATAAACATCTCCTGATGGTAGGTTGAAAAATGAAACTGGTATTCGATAAATCTGATCAAAATCATATTTTGGCTATACAGGTCAGAGTTTTTCTTTGATCGAGCTGAAATTTTGCACACATGTAAAACCAACCTTCTCTGTTTGCACACCACAATTTTTTTTGAAATCCATTCATTGGTTAAAATTTAAATAAATATCTTCTGATAGGCTGAAAAATGAAAACGGTCTTCGATAATTCTGATCAAACTCATATTTTGCATGATCATTAAGACCAATATTGTCTCTTATTTTACAAAATTTGATCCCAATCAGTTAAGAACGTATGAACTTATTGACATTTTTAATATCTGTCAGTAATGAAGTATCGAAATGAATGTTTTCCAGTGCCAATTGAATTGATTCTGATTTGCTTTATGAACCAGGTGCTTAGATGCTATTTTAAAGTTTCGATGAAAAGCATATACCTACTTTTAAGTTGATATCATAATCAGTGCTCGAAGTGGGCCGGTATGGGACTACTTCTTTTCACATTTGATTTCATATCGTTACTTCTCAGAAAAAACGGAATGCTTAAAATCAGATATTCTTGGAAATTTACGTAATTTTAGATTCTAATTTACTCGTTTCATGGTTATCTTTTGACTGCATATTTCAAGCATAACTATGAACTATGAACATTCACTACAAGATAAAGTAAAATTCATTATTTAATTTAGTTGTTTCATCAAGGTAAAAGACTAATCTAACTAATGATATGACAATGGTTGTCAGTGTAATTCTGGAATCTGAACCCTCATCTAATATCGACCCCCCCTCCCCCCACCCCGCACGTGGTATTCTTATGTTACCATACCGCCACTATTTAATTCCTACTTCGAGCACTGATCATAATCAATTCAATATGGTTGTATATATTTTCTGTGCGTTGTGTACGCATTTCCGGTTCGAGAATTTGCACGTACCCGTGCTCGCTCATCAACGCGTTACACTGAGCGTTTTCCTAGTAAGTTTAATTTCGTTCTATATTACGACGTCACTTGCGCATGAGCATGTTCATATTCACTGGCAAGCCACCAATACAGTTTCATTGATTTTGTTTCAGGACGCGATGACGATGATGATTATTTGTGATTCGTTACCAATATTGTCATCAAAACGACTGTAATCATTATTGGGGATATTTAGATAATTTTAATGTTTATGTAAAAATGAACTGATTTGAGTCTTTTTTGGATTCATGATGATCATTTTTAAAGAATCGCCTGGTTCTAAAATGCTATATATACATATCTTTAAAATTATTTATGCGATTTAAACACAGTGACTACCTCGCAATAGACAATAGAGAGATCGTTATATTTATGAGGGATTTTATAACGTGAAATAACCATTGTAGTATTAACTTTTAATGTAAATATTTTCTTTTGGAAAAGAAAAAAGAAGAACAAGTTGAAGAGAACGATATTGGTTCTCTTATTGTACTTCTGAGAGCTAGACCGTAGAAGTGAAGAGGGTGTGAAGGGGGTTAGAAGAGTTGACAAGGGGGTAAGAAGGGTGACACAAATGACCAAAGAATGATCGTCAATAAAAACTAACAACCCCACGATGTCCTGGACTTGGAGTCCTGAGGGAAGAATTAGAGCGGCCAGCTTTGAAGGGACATTCAGCAGGAAAACTTCGGGCCATGTCGGACAGACAACGTTTACTGATTACAACATACCTACTTCGCAACACACTGTACCGTGCAGTTTGCACCGATTGAATTTCTTTTAATGAAAATTTCTTGTCATACACAGGAAAAGCTAAAAGCGAAACATAGTGAGTACGTATACCTACGGGTAGACCAAAATGGTCCTGGACACACATGAAATATAGTTGTTTCCGTTCATATATTTTAGAATTGTAAAGATTTGTTTTAAAATTGAAGGGATATGTAAAAAATGCTTCGCGACTAGCCAAAACCATAATCAGAACCACGAACACTAACATTTCATTTTTAAGCTATTTACAATCTATAATCTCAAGGATTGCTAAAATGTTTTGAATATTTACGAAAATGTATGTGGTGGAAAAATTAAAAGAATCCATTCAAAATATAGTAAACTTAAAATTTAGATTAAATTAAATATAATGGATTGCGTCGTTAAAAACAAGAATAACGGTTAAAAAACACATCAATTAAACACAAAATAGATATAAGTAAAAAAGTAGTTATTAAAGATAGATCTTAGAATAATTATGAGGTTACGTTCTTACCTGTATGTAAGAATATGTATATTTTCAATACACAATAATGATAAAAGTAGGATACAGTATATGACGTCACAACAATTAATTATCATTTAAATACGCAGGTGTCACTTATTTCTCCTTCTATAGTTAGTAAATAGTTTATCAAAATAGGTCCATGATGTTTAGTCATACCAATGTGAGTGAAGTAAAAGTCGTATTGATTGTTAAAAAAAAACTAAATTAAAAAGCCATCACAATATGTCTGTAATTGGGTTAGTGTTGTAGAACAGTTCTGCGTGGAGTTTGAAAATCCATCGTGCCGAGGACTTGGCTTAAGAATCCCTGTGGGTTTGACATCGAGCATATTGTGGTGAAGATCAGCTCGCCGAGTCGTGCTATATAATGCGTCCCGACGACGACGTCGGTTAGCTGAAGGCGTCGTAATTAATTCCAGCATCGCAGCGTCTGTAGGCATTTCATTCCAGGCGACAGTATTACTAGAGATGTGGTTATTTGCATTTGCCGTATCGAGTTTCTTACCTTTTCACGAAGAATAATATCATTTGGGGCTACACCACTTTTTCTTATTCTATTTTCAATCCAGTTCGAAAATGAAGTCATGAAAAACGACCTATCACTGATTTATTCAATTTCCTATTCACTTTCTGAACACGAATGAGAAATACATTTATAGATAATTTAAACGGATATGATTGAAAATTTGATACTTTTTGAGATAAATCGACTAAACAACCATATTCATAATTTGCCTGTATTTGAAACAAACTGAAAAACATTTTTCACTGTTTTAATTTTGTTATTATTAACGTAATATTTCAATCTCATGATCATTATGTAAAGAAAACTACTATGCCTCTTAGCTCAAATAACAATATATCTAAGGGCAGATTTCCTTTAAAGAAACACAATTAATTCAAATATCTTAACACCGATGGAATATCATATAAAATAACAACTCTTGTTCTAGACCGTCTCATATAACAAACATTGATCGTAAAATAATAATTAAGAAACTAGGAGCACTTTCTACTTACGAATCTTTCATAAATTATTTTTACTTAAAATTGATGTTTTGCAGTTTGATATAATAGGTAAGGACAAATATTATAGAAACCGATTGCAATAAATGTGTAGGAATACTAAAAAATAATAGCATTTCAATTCTTATAAATGTTGGAGCCGCATTGAATTGAGATTCATACAAAAGAGGATCAAAATAGTTCGTTTCAAATATCGAGTCATAAATGAAAATGATATCCATCATTTACATGTTTCTTTACGCGTTTTCATGCTATGAATGAAAAACTTATATTTTATTTTATTTTTGAAAAATCTGACCTATTAAACACCGAGTCGGTCTCCCCTTGGTCTACCCAGGATTTTTCAAAGAATGCTCCAACCCGACAAATGCAAATTCGATTGCTAGACTGTATCGAGAGCCCCGGACTTGTGCATTTTCAGGTGTTGATGAAACTAAATAAATATAGCCTTTGTGTATAGTTTACATACACTAAATTGCATATTAGTAATCTATTTGGAGGGCCCAGTGTAAAAAAATCGGTAAGTCACATTTTGGCAGTTTTGAGATAGGAGCAATTTCTCACTAATTCAATACGCCCTTTTTAATGGAACTAATCACAAAATGTATAAAATCCCAATGTCAGTTTTTCACAGCTCGTAACTATGAGTTCCTCCATGATTTCAATGTTCAATGGTCAACGTAATTATCTCGCAACAACGAAAATGCTTAGACATTTCTTAAATTTTTTTCATTTATTACCTCCATTTGGATTCAGTATTTCAGTCGTTTACACTACTAACCAGAATCTATAAGAGATAAACAGACAAAAATAGACACAAATAAAATGGAATGATGACAGAAGAGCTGCTTTTCTCATGAATTGAACATGCTGCAAAGTATGTACACGGATATTAGTATCGGCGTCACCCTGTCATATTAAATCGCAGTGGAGGAAGGAGAGGAAACTTTTTCATATATTTTATTGGTATGTATTTTATGTGAGAAGTGCTGTGTAAAACTGAGTGTAAAACATTATTGTAGAGAGAAATCGTAAATTCGTGAAAGGTACGAATGCTGTCAATAAAATGCTATGTTATGACGTAAAAGGAATATTGTACAGGACTGAAAAGATATTCGAAAACGAAATGATCTTTAATATATAGCTACAAAAAATCGAAATTTAATACTATGACAGATACTTCTTTTTGGATCACAATTTGTACTTATAAAAAATAAGTTTTAGGGGTATTAAGTTGCTGTAGATTTTAACCTGGTATAAAAGCTCTTGAAAAGCATTATATGTCCCAAGAATAATGGAGTCCAGTTTATATATATTCTTTTCTACTACTCGTGGTATACAAAAGTAATGTAACTTGGACTCTTCATTCATAGAGGATGGAGCCAGATCTCGCTCAATGTGATACAAATCGATCAAACTTTCAACTTGTTAAAAAGTTCCGAACTTTTAAAATGCATACGCAAGTTCTTTATTCTGTCGGAAAGGTATAAGTAGATAAAATGTACGTTCAATTTCGTGCGTTACGTTTAGCAGCTTCCGCTGAGAAGAAAAAACCTCGAGCATTAAGGTTTAGGCTTCAAAGTTAACTTTTGATAAAACATTTTTTTTATAAATAGTTTAATTCACATTGTCTAATACAGAGTTAATAATTAATAATAATGTTTTTAAATGAAGGAATACACAGAGAAAAAAAGCTCTTTAACTTCCAGTCATTAAAATGATAAATTAACATGAATATTACTATCAATTAATGAAGTTATATAATCGAATACATTTTCGGAAAAAGTGACAAGAAAACCGAAGATAAAACATATAAATACTCCAATTCAAGTACAATTTTTCTTGTGAAACATAGTAGTAGATCTGATAAGATACAACTGTGATTGGTCCAGTAACCACTCATGTTAAGTTGTTCTGTTCCAAGCACGGCCTTCTTGAAGGTGTTCTCAATCACTTGACTGAATGTCGTCCTCGTCTCAACATGGCACTCTCTTGGTTGCCATGACTACTGGATGCTGATGGATGAACTCGATATTTCTTGGTTGCTAGCGAGCGAGAGGGTTGCATGGTCTCGCAGGGGTAGTTGAGGACAAAGACGTGCGAATATCTATTGGATAAAGGACAAATCTCCGAGGCTATTTCTCACACTCCGCTCACAATCCTTGGGATTTGTGGCTGACGCTGGACAATGGTGTTCAAAATGGCCTCTGCCTGGAAAAAAGAAAACTTCATTTGTTTAGTGCTAACGCAATTTAGTAGGGATAAAGGGAAGAGGCAATTTTACAAATGCGTATTCATTTTTATGCCTGATTCGCAGAGTTCAAATGTCATAAATAAAATAGAATATAATACTTTTATTTTTGTTAAGAATGATCACATGACATGGATAACTAACAAACTACTAACAAGTAACAAAACAGGCCTACAATGAAAAATCCCATTTGTTCTTGAGCGATTCGCCGAACTATAAGCCCATCGGGTCATATTCACTTTTCAACCAATCAGAGGATTTCCATTAATATAATTACAGGTCTATGTATGATATTAGTTTATATGTACAATTTTAGATCAACTGGTTGATCGGTATGCTCTGGGCGGTGGCCACAAAAACGAACAAAAAAAACAATCAGAGAAAGAGCCAACGAACTCTTCGCTCCCTTAATTACTGTTGCTTACACTAAATAGCTCTACTTATAGCCCCCATAAAATTAGAGCAATTGAATTAAACTAAGTATAAAATAGTTGCCAGACTTTGATTATAGTAAAAGTTGAAGCGTGTCCAAGTCTGCGTCAAGAGACCCATAATTGAACCCACGAGGATTCTATGTATAAATTCCATTAATATCATAATAATGTGATAACTAATCTCGTCATCGATGTATTTGCTATGTTGGTAGCAATGTTATCGCCACCACTAATCCAAGTTTAACTTTAGTGGGCAACGGGTTGTTCTCTAACTTGAGAGGGGTTTGAAAAGCTGAGCCGAAATCCGCAGACCTTTATGTAATGCCACAGCAACTTTCTTCTTCCGAGTCCCTTTATTAGTTTTGAAGGACGTGGGTGGATGGGTGGCTTGGGATGGGATGATACTGAAGAGAGTATATGGATGAGCTCAGATCAATAGTGTACCATGCAAGATGTGGCAAGATCACACGCAAAGCTGTGAAACGTTGTCTAGACATTTTCACGCCCTTGTCCGTCACAAGACGGTGGTGATAGAGACGCGGCGCTTTTGATAGGAGGTATTTCACTAGGGAGATTACTGCTTAAGGGCGTTTGGTGATCGAAAGTATCGTTTAAAGTTTACTTTTAAAGCGAGTATAAAAAGTCTTTCAGAAACTCTTTGATTTTTTTTAGCATACAAAAATGATTTTTCTGTATATCCTGTATTGGTCGGAATGTATCTCTAATCAAGCAAAAATTGGGAACACATAGGTACATTTAATAATCATGATATATTATCACGAATGCTTTTAAAAAAATCTTATATAATCGGACATATTACATTTTGTCAACCGAATAAACTGAATAATGAACTTTGATTAAAAGTTATTGAGTTTTGATTCTCTTTTACCTGATATTCATGCGCTGCAAATTAATTTTCATTCATGCCATGGTCGCTCATCAACGTGATATTGCAAACGTTTTCCTAGTTCAAATGTCGTGTCAATTTGTTTGTTAAACCATTTTGAAAGTGCATAATAACTGTGCAATACAGAGACGTTGCAGTTCAACTGAAATGTAATAAGTAAAATGTCTAGGTGTTTGACTCTTTTGATATACGAATTGAGGCCAAGTCCCACTCGAGTACCTCTTGATTCCTTTTTGCACACTAAAACTTGTTTTACATCTACAGAAGTCAAGCCATCCTTCCATCGAGTTTGAAGAGATCACGTTTATTCAGAAATAGGAGTAAAATTATATTCTCTCTAGTTCAGTGCACTTTCACGGCGGAGATTTAAAACTAACACAAGTAAAGTTGCAATCATTTTTATCACCTGTCGAAAATGTGAAATGTGTACAGGATTTCCACTATCCTATTAACATCTTAATCTACTATGTAATACATAGTTATTAGAACTACAACATATTATATCAATTATCATATCATAATCGTATAAGGTTGCATGGACGATCAGAAAATGTGAATATGTTTTTATTGTATTTGTGAATATTTAGCTTTTTGATGGTAAAATCAATAATGATAAATTGAATTGAATTGAAGTGAATAGTGCAATATTGCAATGCGAAATGGATCTGGTGTAAATATTGAAATTCTTAGAATCTCTATAGCTACTGGGTTCTTTAATAAAAATGGGAATTCAAATATTTGCTTCCCCATTCAAGTTGCCATGCCAAAGAAGTTTAATTAAAGTTAGTGAAGTTAGTTGTATCTCTGGCCTGGGGGGTTGGATAAGCTGTATGGGAGACAATCATGAACAAGATTCATAATGTTTGAGATCTACTTGATTGTATCAGTCGATGTGTGCCAATTCTACCAGATATCCGTTTCCTCTATTTCTATCCAAAATACACATTCCATTACAAGGGCACTCCAGAAGTCTGGAAGAATTAAAAAATCAGCTTTGTATAAAATAAATCCTTAAGATAAAATTATATTAAAACTTTTATATATTTTTAAAATAAAAGTTTTGCACATTATTGGAGAATTATTTAAATTTCAATAAAAAATAATTCGTGTAGAAATCTTTGTTTTTGTTAGACCAAGCTTTTTAGAGTGTGTTTTCATACCCTTGGGCTCTTATTCTTAATCTATTTGTTGCGTCGTTTCACTTGTCGGACTTACTTCAAAATGGAGTGCCATTTACATTTCATTATAACAACTGGTAAATTCTCACTGTGACAAGGAATTAGAGGTATAATTATAAGGAAACGTTGACCCAACAGTACTATATATTTTAATGACAAATATAATGATTTTACCATGTGGTTTCGCCAAAATTCACAAGTTTATTGTTTACTCTTCCATGTCGAGCCATATAAAAATTAAAATACATACAGTTTAAAATATAGTTAATTTTCATACGTTTGTTAATATTTGAATCAACTCACGAGCTAGCATTGTGTATCACTTTACAATTCACATGTCTGTACATTAATCCGTTCATATGTAGGTCAAATAACTACTTAATGATTATACCTATAATATGTGGTATTATGTTTAATATATTGAATATTAATTATTGAGACATATTGCGATATTTATTTAAAAACTTTGGAATTGCAGAAATCCAGTTTTACAGAATGTTAATCTTGCTGCTGCAAGAGCAGCAGAGCGCTATATTTTACAAATGGTGGCATGCAGTGGGATATATTTATTCCATATTATTTAACACTATAGTGACATAAATATCTTATCCATAAATATATTCTGTTGTTAAGCAATAACCTTAGCTCTCTCCATTGATTCCTCATTCCTTACAAATATAAGATATGGTGGCAGAAGTGGGATCAAATAACCAACTCAAAACCTTTATTCGATCGAAGCAATCAATATAATTTCTTAATACAGCTGCTAATAATTATTAATACTTATTATTTACTTGGTTTGTCTATGAAAAAAGCTAGTCCTATCCTGAAAATATCTTGTGCGTCTTTGTTTTCCGCTAGCTATTTCACGTTCTTGAGAGCCTAGCATAACATTCGGCCATTGATATTATATTTCTTACTTCTGAATTTCACGGGCGCCACAGCTAAAATTCCTATATTCAAAAAGATGTATTGTCACAATAAATAACGAGGTCGCATTAATCTCTGCTTGCGAAACACGGAGCTCTGTTCTCTAGATTAGCCGAGTGGGTTGATGTGTTGTACGCGCCTCATGTAATTATTCTGCAAGTTCCATGCCTACTGGATAGATACGTGTTCGCCATGGTAACATGCTAATCAGGGAGTGGATCTGTTTCGTACGTGAAGCTAACTGCTTATGTCACTTTAGATGCAGTCAACCGGGGGTTTATGACAGGCGACATGAACTTCTTCAGCAGTATTACGAAACTTATTACATTATATTGTGCAATGTCTGTTATTCACAACTATTACTTGTTCCCTTTGATATATAAATCCTAGTATAACCCCACTAGTTACCCACTGCACTACAAACAATATACAACTCATTCTTCAGAGTACCTATGTAAATTTCACAATTGGTGGCAGCAGTGGGATATATTCAAGTTTTTTTTAACACAAGGATTATGTTCTCTTATGATACTTTTCATAAAGTAAAATCTTGCATATACATTGTGAAGTGAAAACAATGCACTATGATGTATCATTTTTACGAGTTTTCTGACTACAGGTGGGATTGGTTTTATATTTCTTGAGGTTGCATTTTATTTTGAAGTAATTAAAAATGCATTACACCACTCGGAGATCAATTCACTTATAAGGTTCAGAAAATTAAATTATACAATGAAATGTAATTAATTCACTATCATACAAAGGTAAAATGAAAAATTAAGAAATGAGGAAAATGAATTCAAAACAGGAATACATTTACACATCTCGAACTTAGATAAGTCAACATAGCATTTAGATTTTTTTTGTAAATGAAAAACAGTAAAACAACAGATATACAGAATATTATGTACTTTATAAAAATATTGTTTACATAAAAGAAACAAGCAACACAATATATCGATAAACTACATGATGCATAACCAGGAGAAAAGCAAATGTTAAAACAATTGTGACATTCCTGTATTACATGAATAAAAAAAACGCATGTATGCGTTTTTTTTTAAATATATCTGAAATAGATTGTCAAGCGAACGAAGCGAGCAGCTCTATTTGGCTCTTTTCGTTCGTGTATCAAATTTACCAGTTTTAGTTGCGATACAAGTCACACCGTTTCTCTGATCGAGCTGAAATTTTGCATACATATGAAACCCGCATGTCTGGAATGCTGTAGAGATTGTGAGCAAAATCCTATGATTAGCTCAATAGAAATGATAACCATTTGTGCACATCAATCCCAACATGTATCATTTTGAGATAAATTGGTGCAGAATCTTTGGATTTATTAGCAATTAAAAGCTTACGTTTTAACATATTTTAAATCTTCTTCACAAGAAATAGAAGTGTACTGAATCTGATTTTATTTTATCTTCCCGTAGACTGATACTGATACAAGTATCGGAATCAAGTTTTGCATCCACCAATGTTCACTTATAAACGCATTACATAATCTTGTATTTTTCACTTTCTTGTATTCATTAGCTTGACTAGCTTCCTCTTGCATCTTCTTCTCTCTCTGGACCCCGACTTCCTTCCAGCGTTGCCACATCGTCTCTAGCGGTGATGTCCACACACAAATCTTGATTATCAGAAACACAAGAATTGCGTTTGGACAATCAAAGCCAAAAACTCTGAAGATTCCATTCAATAAAATCTCAATAAGTCGTTGTAGTCGATCGAAGTGGAGCCGAGTTGAAAGACGAAAGCGGCTAGAGTATTGTTTATTGTGTTCCTGCAATCTAACACCGTAACACTCTTGAGGCAAGGGACCTCTTTATGAGAGCCGACGTAAGAAAAGAAATACTGTGAAAATAAAAGAGGTAGAAAAAAACGGAAAGAAATAATACGTTATTGATAAACGAACCATACTAGACCGAGAGGGTATATAAAATATAAATGAAAGTTTGCTCGTGCCAGTGGCTACAGACCTAGGATTAAAAGAAATCACATGAACAATAACAACATTTTTACTTCTTAGATCATAGCAGCTTGCTGAGATATGTAATCAATATAATTTATGTCTGGTTTTCGAACAAATATTGGCAAAACTTAAAACTAAATCATCAAAATTCGAACACCTTATACTAACTCGTATTCTTCTCTTATTTCCTGTGGGAATAATTGTTTGCTGTTTTTTGTGTGTAAATAATGTATCTGTGAATACATCTCGATTTAAATTTATTGTAAGTAATTGAAGAGATAATGTTTTATTACACAAAGAGAAGTTTGGAAAAAAATGTTTCGATGAAAACCAATGTCTCTATAGAAGTGGATATAGAAGTCTATAGACTTTGGATGAAAACCACAGTTTTCAAAACACTTCTTGTGGATCTGGGCCTACCTAGGCAATAAGAATATGGCGTGTGTCAACAATTTTAATTTTTTTTTAGGTAAAAGAAGACATCCCTGAGTATAGAACATGAATAAATAATCTGAGTAATGAATTAAACAAAGGAAAATATGTATACCTATTTCTCATGATGGAAAAAGTCAAGATATGAATGATCTGAAATTATTATGCTTTTTAATCAATCATCATTCATCACCATCGTTTACTTCAATTTAATATTTCCATTTACGTATCATAAAATAAAAATAATTATATAATAGGTCCAAACATGTAGTTTTGCTGATTGGCCAAGCCTCCCGCATCCCGAATAGTTCATTGTAACTTATAACCGTTAGTTAAACCTAAAAAAGTAATAGATTCGTTGATATTAATTAGTTGAATATATAGCAGAGGTTCATTTGGTAGTGTAAGTTCCTTTGCCTAGTAAAAAGCTCCCTAGTCTAGCGTTTTTCAAGTAAACCCAAATCTCCACTCATATATTCTCCCTCTCATATCAAAAGGCTGTTGAGTCTGTCCCTTGAGTGTACATTAATTATTTAAACAACTCTTAGTATTAAAGTCTTTTGTGTAGCACTTAATATTTTTAAAACCTAATAGAAACGTTTCATGGCAACTCGAATTGTTATGTATTTGTTATCGAGTTTTCAGCTCGGTCGCGTAAGTCGCTTGACGTTATACCCAAGCGATTGAATTTCTTCAATATGAACTTTTTCAGGCAAAGGGGATTTAACGTTTGAACCAATAGGATTACTTTCTCTGATCCTGATTCTTTTCCGTTCATTTTTTATGTATTTTGTGGGTCACTCTTTTTTACTGCGTGAAATCATTGGGCAATCACAACAAGGGCTGTTTTTCACCCCCAAGTCCCACCAGGGATGCATTGTGCCGTGGCTAGGGAGGTGGCGGGGGTTGGGGGGGCATCCCCGAGCTAGTTATTCCACGCCGTCGCGTCCATCCAGAGCGCCGGGACGCCGATAAGACACGGCGTCGGTCATACACCAGAGATAGCACACGATGAAGATATTTCACTTCTTGTCTCGTGAACTCAACTGTAACATAGGTCTTGTGACCTGTCGAATATTTCAGTTAGATTATAGCCATCACTTGAGGCAAAAATGTTTAGCTGGTGGAAGCGAAATTTGAAAGAATTCGAGAAAGAGTAGAAAATAAAATTTTGCTTGTTTGGGATTTTCATATATGACGTGTGCTTATAACGAAATTGCTCTACTTTGCATGTGGTATGCGCTGAGAATTTCCATTGATTCGAATTTTATATCTCATTTTGAGCAGAGTAAGACCAAAGCTGGTTTTAAGCGGGCAGTGTGTGCCATCGGGATGCCACATTCTGCGCTCAAAGCTTCCTTCAGCAATCAAATCAGTAACTTGGTCCAGTCAGTTTTATTTCATCTGTAATTAAAACTGGAAACTCAATAAGATATGATGGCGTGATGGATACATAGGAGGAACTTTCATTTCAAACCGACGAAACAGTGATACTGAAAGAGTGTTTCTACAGTTCCAGAATAAAACTCCAGTATAATTTATCTTCCTTGATTTAATTACGCATTCTTGTTCATGTTTTTAATGAAATCTGTAACAAAATATTATCAATTTCCACAAAAGATTATATAGTGATGCCGAGTCCTTTACATCAGATAGTATTGAACATTCTATGTATTGGAAACCTAAGTTTTATAGGTTTAGAAAACAGTTCTGATCATAAGATATAAAAATAAAACTTTTGTACCCGATATAATAACTAATTTATCTGTTTTGAGCCATATCCCCTCTCTACTTTCAGCAATTTGTCTCTAAAATAATGACCAAAATTCATAAGTCCGTATTTCTGCACGTATTTAATTTTAATCCTCTTTGATATTTTTAGTAAAAATGTATGAAAAGTGAAGGTTAAAACGAACGGAACCTATTAGTATAAAGCCGGGTCCACATTGAGCGTTTTGCGTTTCGCGTGTTTTACAAATTAATACCGCTTTTTCTAGGCCTGTTCAAATAGAGCGTGTATAATTCACATATACTCGATGAAGTTTATGCAGCGTGGCGAAAATAAATTCCGCACGCGTCAGACTTTGACTAGTTAAAAGAAAAACACAAAACGCAAAACCGTTCTATGCATTTTATTCTCTATTATTGAAATTAAGTTGCACATTATTAATAGGTAAATAAGTACCTATCTTATTTTTACCCGAACGTATTTTATAACCGATTGGCATCATCACCGTGTCCAGTATATATTTTTTATTTTGGATTAGTTGTGTAGTTGCCAAGAATCAATGAGTTCTCTAACAGCTTAAAGTTGGCGTCCCATGAGAGTGTCCCGACAAACTCGAAGTCGTCGCCACGGTCCGGATGGTGAAAAAAGCTCAAGATGAATGAGTCGACTATCGGGCCGGCCAGTGTCCACTGCTCTCTCTTTGGTCACTGCGCCCCTGTGATTTACTTCCCCATCGCTTGGTTGCGTGTCTTAGCGACAGATTACGAGGATGACAAATAAAAAGATACACTTGTGAAATATTGCCCAGGGTTATGTTATAGGCGGCTATAGGTCAGGATATCAAGGAAGTTTTTTGTGTGAATGTCTCCTAATGGGATGAATAGGAGAATTGAAAATACTTTCAGAGAAGAGGACTTTGTTTGCCAACCGTTTTACTGTAAAAAATGTATCTGAAAAAATCTAAAAGGATTTACAATTAACATATAGATTTTGAACTTCTTTGTGTCATTTTGTAGTGAGAAGTGCATAAAGTAGAGGCAGATGGACCAATGTTTTAAAACATTTTATGATGTAGAATCAATTATTTGTGACGTCATTGTAATGTGACATTTAATTATTATTTAACTTGACAGCTATTTCCAATTTTACACAAGTTACGTGTCTTAATAAAATTTCATGTCAGTGCTCAATCCACCATGCATAAATAAATTATGTTTTAGAAGGATATGAAAATAGGTTCAGAGTTGCGTGAAATTCGATACATGACGTAAGTTCCACCCACTAAGCTGCACCCACCCAGCTTCGATATCTTTTGTTGCAGGAAACAATTCATTTTTTTAATCACCTGTCACGAAAATCAATGAACAATATTGATATCATAAATTTTAAAGCTGAAAAGAAACTAAGAGATTGAATTTGCGAAACTTTTATTTACATGAGCTATTTTTATCTTTAATCTCGTAAAGAAGAAACTAATGTTTGATAAAAGTATGTGCTTTTATTAAATCAGGACAGAAATAACGTCGACTGGAGAATGCAATCAACTCTAATGGAAGCAATCGTTTCTTACTGTTATATTACATCAACATATATCTCCAGGATAAATGCATGTAATTGCATAATGCAATATCTTTTTATGTTCATATTATGTTTTCGAGAAGATGAAACTGTAGAAACTCTCTTGAAGCAGCTAAAAAAAAAGAAAGAAACAAACACTCTAGCTACAGGTACTCAACCTGATTAGAAAGCAAATACCATGTCGGTGCAATTTCGATACATTTTGTTTCATTTAAACTTCTCAACAGCCCTCGAGTGAGGTGGGCAAACAGTTCAGCAGGAATAGAAATCAATTACTTTACACGTGTGAAACATTTGCCCACGAGCTGGAGGTAGAATCTCAACATCGCTGTTCGACAGACAATGTTCCCGGAATCAGTCCGATAGGTCATGATTATCTAGAGAGTGTTCAATACATGATATTATCAGCTCTAAGCATATTATATCTCAAGTGATTACCTTCTTCTATACATAAGCACGCTTACTTCGTATTAATTTTTTATGTATAAATACATCGTTCCGTTAAAAAAAGGTATACAAATCGACATATGTCGCTGTTTTTCCAGCCAAATGTTTTAAAATTCTGGAAGAAACGTTCATTAAAAAGTAAAATTATAAAGTCTCAATATTTTTTCCACTTAATGGTTCTAGTTTAAAAACTAATCTATAGTAGGTACTGCTTTTCGAAAACCGTTTTACGGGTTGTAGGCATGTTCGAGCGTACAAATATTAAAATATTCGTTTATAACTGATAAAATATCGGTGCCAACTACGCACTGTCATTTTACGTAATTTAGTAAAACTAGGATGTAGATTCGGGAATCAAAAATGATTTTGTCGTATTCCTAATTCAATTCCAACAAAAACATGTTTTTTTAACCCAAATCAAAGGACTTTTGACAGATTACCGGAAGCGGAAATAGATGAACTAATTATTAATTAGAACATCAGCTACTATAGGTATATTACATTCGTTCCATAGAACACATTGAAGCCTCAGTGAGCGATTGAAACTGTTCTTCAGTCAGCAATGAAAAGTCCCGAGAGAGTATATTAATAAGCTCCTAATAAGATCCCGAAGCTGTGAGCCAAATTCCCGCCGAAAGAATCGTGTTGAATGTCAAAGCTAAAGAGAACTTTTAGCCAAGAAGCTCTAGCTAAAAGCTCGCGTTAATGCGATGGCGAGCTAATGACGGGATGCTTTGGTTGTAGATCATCAGTCACTTCTCGTGTTCGATCTCCCCATGGATCGATCTTCCTGACAGCTCTGCGAGGATGCTGCGGGGGTGGAGCTGTACCAGAGGTCAGCAGGAACACGAGGCATGGCGCACAGACATGCAAGCAAGACCACTTCGACGTATTCGACAAGCAGATATGCACTCGCGAGGTGTGGAATTCATTAGGAACGTGAGCAAAAAAAGGAATATTTTAATTCAAAGGGATTGTATCTCTCTGCAAGTAAAACAATGAAAATGAAGTAACACTCAAAGGAAATATTATTCAATTCTCTTGAAATGGTTGTGACGGTTTTGCCAAACGAATAATTAGTAGCGCGTTAATTAGCATTAGATGAAGATATGATATTGTATTGCACAATTTTATATCTTGGATCGCTGTTTTAGCTTGTAGCGAGCGTTGCGATGCGTATTATTATGCTCGTTCAGCACGTGACAAATGTTTTTGACTGAACTTTCCAGATCACACCGATCAACCATTAGACTTGAAATTGTACACGTACCCATAACAGCGGTCACGTGTATAGATTTGGAGCAAAATCCTCTGATTAGTTGAAAAGTTACAATTAACCGTTTGACCTGTCAAGTTCAAGTTTTGCATGGTCATTGGGACCGCACTTTCATTATATTTTACAAATGTTCAATCAAATTAGCCAAGAACTTCAAGAGTTATGACATGGCAGTGGTGACGGTTTGTTCCGTTGGAGGTGCTGGTGGCCCTGATAAGGGCCGTTTCGAAACGTCGCGAACGGCCCTTATCAGGGCCACCAGCACCTCCAACGGAACAAACCGTCACCACTGCCATGTCATTACAAGATGGTTCCGAAAACGTCCACGACATCTTCAAGAGTTATTTTCATTTTAAGCTTATTTTAAGCTACGTCATAGTTACCACTGAAATTTACGTTGATTTTTTATTATACCTTTTATTTTAACACTGTACATAGCTAGCCTTGTCAATTATCGCGCAGTTTAAACGTTGATATAGTTAAAATAAATTCATCTATAAAATCGATTGATCAAGAAGCCACCTAACAAGCCACACAGTGTTCCTAACGGTCTCTTCAATAGCCACATCGTTTGAAAGTTGGAATGGTCTAAACCCAACCCCTCACCGCCCTCTTTTATCACACATCTGAGGCGCGATTGATCTGGCAGAAATCACCGCCTTCTCGATGTCTTTGTCAGACACAATGACATGGCGCACGAAGAAATTTAATATCTTTTATAAAACTGTTATGACTTGTATTGCGCATGTCAGTCAGTGGCCCATCGAATACCAATTTCAGCAACTTCATATTGTTTTTGACAAGACTTTGGTTCATATCCAGGTCACATCACTTGCAGAAACTTTCTTGAACAGGATGCGACACAATTCTTGGAATTTTTGGAATTTTTTTAAAATGATACAAAATTGTACAAAAGTGGTGAACTGGTGAGATTATACAAGATACATATTGATAAATATTACTTTTCTGCTGATTATAATGTACAATATGTCTCACAAAATATGCGTCTAATTATATCTACTCTATATAAAAAAAAATCTGCTTTTTTAGGGTGCGGGCCTTTTCAATCACTGAGATGACTTTTGATTGAGTTATGAAAGGTTTTAATACAAACCTCAATTTTCCACAAAATTGGTCTACTCTGAAAATGTTTTCCTTAGACCACACAAAGATTTGTTTTACGTTTTTTGTATACATCAATAAAGCATAGCCAATTTCTTGAAAAGAAACGTTCCTACAACTTCCAGAAGGCATACAGCTACTTAATTTCTGTTCGCAAATTGCCATATCTGTTCATTTGACTGAATATTGGAAATTCAATAGACTAATATATCAATTGAGCATAAGAAAGTTTTCCTATTCCTCGCAATCCTTCCGCCACAAGGTCACAACTCACCGCCCTCTGAACAAGGTTGTGTCAAACTAAACTTCCATGTCTCTTCGAATGCAACATCAGCTAACATAGCGCTCTTCGCGGGGGGTTTCTGAAATAATTAACTTCCAAACCGTTGGATTTTATCTCGTCGCCGCACCAGCCCCATATATCAGAGCCGGGGTATTGCGCCCCTCCCCCACCCCCACTGCACAACCCCCGCCGACGCCTGACTATTTCATACGGAAACTACCCCCAGCATGCAGCGTGGCTTATAGACCAGCCCGACGCATTAATTCAACGCGGTAAGACTTAGAGGAGCAAATTACTTACTTTGTTCCATACAGAATTCCGGTGCAATTAACTCAATTCTTCGGTCACTAGTTTGCATTTGTAAGTGTCAAGTCGCGTAACGTTTTACTTGCTTTAATACATCGTACTACGTGTTGATTTTATACTTTTTAAGTATTACTAATTATTCAAGATTTTCAAGAGTTTCAAATTCCAAAGTGCCTATAAGGGATTTTTTATTTATGATATTTGCATGCGCCACTAAGCAAAACTTGAGGCAGGGCACGCTATTACTTAATATTTGAGGGGCTTGTAAACAAACCTGGTTATATTTTCACTATAAAGTTCGAAGAAAACAGAAAATCAGTTGCAAGTCCTTTAATACTAATAACCGCTCGTTTAAGTTCCAATCCATGGTTTGAAAGAACGTGCATTCTACATTTTCTTCACATAATGAAGAAATGAAAGCAAATTATAAAAAACCCATGTCCATTTCATTTAAAATTTAAAATTATTTTCTATTTTATTTAAATTTCCTCAATTACTTGAATTCTGAATTCTGATATACCTACTTGAAATGTTTTCATTCATACAATTGTTGTGACAACAGACAATCTAACCTATTCCTTAACAGTTATTGTAATGTCATGTTTTAGCACACTTAATGTCATGTTATAGACGATTCAACGATTTTACACAATAACATTGTATCAATTCATCCCCCAACTTATCGGACCAAGTCCTTTACAAAAAAAAAATGAAACAATTTAAATAGTTGCTTCTAGTGTTCATTTGACATATTATTCTATTGGCTATTGCCATTGCGATTTTAGTCCTAATGAACTGTTATAATTTACCATTTTGAAAAACTAATACTAAATGCAAATGTCCAATCTGATGTTTTATTGTATTTACAAAGTTTTGAAGTGAAAACACTATTTGTTTCCTGCACTACGAAGAGAAATGAGAAACAATTATTTTGTCAAGCTTCAAAGTTTGTCCCTTTGTTTATTTTGATCCTAGGTTAAGCTCGTCAATGACCCTTGAATAATGCCTCAGCGGTCGACATGAAACTTTAATAATCATCATGTACTGTTGTGGGCTGATGAATATTGTCAAAATTGTATTTTATCTCTCGTGACTCATTGGGCACGTTCATTATTGAACGTTTCCATTCCAGACATTTGACACGTCCCTCTGTATTTCACTATTGTTTCTTTCAGAAATGAAAGAAAACGGAGAGAGTGAACTTAGGAAGCTTACATTTTATAGCGTTGTTGACATCCATCGTGCTCTAAATGTTTAGCAAAACCAGCCACAAGGTTTAGTGGAGAGA
This sequence comes from Leuctra nigra, assembly GCA_934045905.1. Taxonomy (NCBI): domain Eukaryota; kingdom Metazoa; phylum Arthropoda; class Insecta; order Plecoptera; family Leuctridae; genus Leuctra; species Leuctra nigra. The sequence goes on from OW203764.1 coordinate 27,302,970, forward strand.
ACGGGTTAACTAGAGAACGACCATGAGCATAGTCTGGCAACAAAATCCCAAGTTGACAAATTGTATCAACGCTTTGCAAGTGTACTTTCTGAGCATTATACAACTTCCAACAAAAGTAATTCTAAATTAAATGAGATTTCTAGATTCGGTACAATCTTGCTGCGACCTATTCACATACCTACTTATCTCTCGGTTTATTCCAGATATCAATATTTGTTTACAAATTCATCGCCATTGGTTTAAAACTTTCAGAAACTTACTCACAATATTAATCATTTTACTAGGAAAACGCTCAGTGTAACGTTTAAGCAATAGGGAAGTCTCATTAAAAATGTTATTGTAAATTTGTAAATATCAACACTAAAAATAATGACAAATACACTTTTCACCCGAAATAATTAAATTAACATTCAAAAAATATCAAATTGAAATTTCATGTCACATTTTGGCGGGAAAATCTATGTGTGACGTATGTGATGTCATTTCTAAGTCCACAACAATGTGTTACCATGGTGAATACTTTGTTGCCATGGCAATGCTGAGCCCCATGACGTCAATGCCGATATTACTGTTTTAAAACAAGGCTAAATAATTTTAAAATTCGGAAATTTCTATCAATCTTTCTGTATCAATTACTAGAAAACTATTCAACCCACAATAATAATGTTTTGTTTGTCTACATCCTTGACATGTATACTTTTAATATTTCATTTTTAATCCATTCTACAACTAGAGAGAGTTCCCTATTGAACTTGAACTGAACTTATCGTTATACCATGAACTGAACCAATTTGACTTGATATTACTCCAAGCGTTATTATACTCGTAAGCGTTGTCAAGTATCTAGGTATGTACATTTAAAAAGTATATTTTACAACCCTTTGTAAGTCGTTTTCTTATTCAAAACACCTTTGAAGCGAGTTTCCATATGGGGAAGAAAGACTCTTCCAGATCTTTTCTACTGACAACTGACAGGATATCTATTGTCATTAGGGAGGAATTTCATTTCAAAAGACCAAGCAGTTTCTTTGACGTTCCTTTGAGATGCTGTATTCTGCTATTGTTAATGGTCTGACTTCTTCAACTGTTTGTCTTTGCAAATAACAGAGTTCGAAGAGCATCTCTTCAAGAAGTTTTCAGTCGCCTCGAATTTCATACAAGTTGTTACGAGAGCTTTGTTGTGATTTTCTTTTCTGAGATAAATATCAAAACATATTTTAAATAAATTGAGTTTTTGCAGTACACATTTTAGTAGCAATTCAGAGGCACATGAAAGAGTTGTTAGTAAAAAAAAGACAATTCTCTTTTGATGTCTCATATTGTTGATAACGCTTTGGTCTTGTATCAGAGTATTTCAATATTCACGACGACATTGATTTTCCAGACAATTAAATATTAATACTTTCGTTTCACAAGTAGCTTATTTGTTGTAAGTTTTTAACCATAAAAGAAACCCCGTAAGAAACAACAGGCCAAGTCTCTTTACCTTGAAAAATAAAATAAAAAATGTACACTGTCAAAAGAATGATATCAAAAATAGATGCTGTGGATGCCTTTGTTCATGACTATTACAGATTTTGAACTTTACGATATTTAAGCGCCTACGACTTGGCTGGGAGTAAATTGCACCTATTAGCATTGTCTCATTTCGCAGGTTAGTCCTAGCAGATGGTAGAAAATGTAAAGGTAAACAGCCTGTCAATTGCAGGATATAAGAGTTAAGTTACGACAAGAATGTTGATCGTGAAAACGTCTCATTCGACAGATTAATTTCGTTTTTCGAAGAGAATCGCTTTCTATTTCGATTTAACACATGATAAACATGTCAGGAAAACTCATTGACTGCCACCAAATCGCTTGCAAAATAAGTCACCAGGATTTAGGATCCAATATATTTGATTGAATTTACAACAGAGATTTATGTTAACGGCGAAGAAATCTATTTTAATTTATCGGTGTTTTTTTCTTCAAATTATACAATTGTTCAACTGAGGGAACGCAGTCGTTATAAGGATTTTGTTTTCAGTAAAAATCTTCAGTGCTAAAATATATCTGATACTTCTCCTTTTTCTACTTCATCAGTCTTTCGGGGGAACAGCCATGAATGTCACTATAAAGTAATAAAAATTCAAAGTAGCCTCAGGCCTCTTCTCGTCCTCGGAATCCCAATACATTCGCCGTCCTGTTCCTTGTAAAATATTCACGCCGACATGACGACGTTAAAGAGAGCAGAGGGTCGTCTTGCGTTGATCTTACAAACTCATTGCAACGGCATTCTGCTATGATTTACACAGCTTGGAAATAAAATGGATTTATCTTATAACATTTTACATATTTAAAACCCCGGAAGAAGAAGATGGGTTTTACACACCAAGAACATTCATCTCATTGGGGCTGCAACAAACATGTTGAGAAAATTATTATTATATAATAATTAAAATCGCGTATTTTTACACTTTATTTACAAAATAAAACAGAAAATGGCTGTTGTGAAATTCCGAATGATAATGGATTGAAGGGTTTGCTGGTTTTGTAAGTGCATGGCAAGTATTCTCGAAGTAACTCCATCAATTTAGTGAACAAAACGCATTTTGGTGATCTTCAAATTAACGCAACAAATGTAATTATTATGTGCTACAGTTGATTATGACATTTTGACCTTTCACGTGTTTTGACGTGAACTTTAACATTCCGCGTAGGTGGATATTCTCTCTGCAGCTCTTCCCAAACAAAATGAGAAATTATTTGAAATAGTGTGTAATTAACACAGGTGTGTAGTTTGAAAAGAACATCAGTGGTCATAGTAAAATAAGATGACTGTGTTGACTCTTTAAGCAAATAATAATCAAACAACCAAAAAGCCACAAACAAAATAAGAAGAGATTTTTTGTAATCAAAGTCATGACATTTGCATGACCCTAAAACTGCAGACTATTCTAAAAAATGGTACAATAATTTATTCTGTTTAACTTGTTTTGCAAACCAGATCTCGTTCTGTAAATTCCCTCCATGCATGCTGTTGACTTGCACCCTATTCACCCCCCCCCCCCCCCCCCCCCCCATCACCCCTTACACTCTTCATGCCGATTAATAGCTATCCATGTTATCAACCGCTGCGACCTGATTGGTTGATTAAAGCTTTGTTTGAATCACATTATTTCAACATACGCATCTCGTATTTCAACCTTTGATAATGTATCACACGCCAGCATTTGAGCTTTGAGCGATCGACTTTGTAGCTTACGGCATCGATTCATGAATCATGAGTTCATCCCCAAAGGATTTTTATATTTCCACCAAGGATTTTCACAAATTTGGAATGTCATTGATGTACTTTCAAACAGAGTGTCTTCGTGCGTTTGAAATATTTCCGATTTTTTACTGGAAAAAAATCGAGAAAGAAAAATGCAAATCCTAGGAACTGTGAGTAAATATAAAAAATGCTGTTATCATATTGCGCGTACAATCTTAATTATAAGATTCTGAAACGGAAGAGATGAAGTAAACTCATCGCTGTGACAAAACTACTAACTAGAGATTTGAAAAGTTCATTTTATAACCTCCAGAGAAAGAGTACCTTTGGTTTGCTACAAATAACTTATATAATTAATATTTATTTGTAACATGATAACTTTAACCTTGAAGTATCTATCTTTGTATATTAGTTAAATGACTTCTTGCTCAGGTAAAATATATCAAAACTGACATAAATCACCCCAAACACTATCGGTCTCATCCAATGGTTGGTGGTTCATTCTGTAGTACATGAAAGGGCTAAAAGATGACGTAAAATCACAGCATCGATTGTATTTTACCCTTATTGTTCTTAGCTATAAGATATAATATTAACATTCAAGTTAATCGCCGTTAGAGCGAAATAGCCGTATGGTTGAAAAATCTCTCAAGATATATTGCTGCGACAGAATATTGTGAAGTGAAACACTTTTAATTGTAGAACGAACTCCGTGTCAGTTCTTGCTCTCTCGTAAATATATTTTAAAATATATTTTACTTTTATTAAAAAAAAAAGTATGTAACGATGGTCAGACTGTCAAGTGTAGTTGAAACCAGCGAGTGTCGAGGACCTGAAACTGAACAAATGGCACACTCTCATTGCTACTCGCATAAACTTGTCGAGTGAGGAAAAGCGGAACAAGTAGCCAAATAGAGCTTACTTTCTACTGCCGTCTACAGTTAAAAATAAAGCAAATGATGAAATACTATTTGAATATGATTTTAGAATTGTTCGATAATTTACACTAGGAAAACGCTATGTGTAACGAGTTGATGGTTGATGAGCGAGCCTTCGTATTGAAAGATTCTGGAACTGAAGCGTCGAAGTAGCAGTGATAAAAATTTTGCAGCCAACAAGCAAAGTATCCGTAAAATCTCAATAACTTCTGGATTTAACAACCAATTAGTCTGAAAATCGTAGAAAACACGGATAATGCTGGTCCCAATGACCATGAAAAGTTTTAAGTTGATCGGAAAAACTGTTATATCATTAATTTTCAAACAAAAAATCACAGGATTTCGTTCAAAAACTATACTTGGGACCGTTAATACGAAATTAGTGTGTGTACAAAATTTCAGATCAATCGGTTAAATGGCTTAATCTGGGCATTCCTTACAAAAACAGAAACAAAAAATTATACAGAGGCATAAAAGTCTCGTAATAACGCTGTTATGATATTTGTGAAAAATGTGCTATCAGAATGTAGCAGAATGTAGAAGCAACTGTATAGTAGAACAGCATAAAGTATCGACGCATTACAGTGTTGCCATCCTTGTTGTCAACCTCCTCACCACTGATTTGCAAGAGACGAGGTATGCGAGTGACAAGGCAACCGCGCAAACCTCGTATCGGAGCGAGAATCAAGAATATTGCATCGGTGATTGGTCCATTAGCAACGACGTCCGTAAAGTTCCGTCGCCGCGACGTCGTCCTGCGGTGGACGTCATTACGTCATTACGTCGTCACCAGGGGGGGGGGGGGGGGGGCATCGAGTTCATTGACTTTCTACTGCTTGTTGAGTGACGTTAACAACAAATTAAAATAGGAGAGCGTTTCGTTCACGCGTTGTGAGCGTTGTAGCACCTCGAAACCACAGAAAACATGTAAGCCAATTGAAAGTATAACACGATCTAATCAATTAGTAACATCCATCGATCTATACACTCTGGAGTGAGTGGCCTACCTAGAAAACCCAAATATTTGCAAGTGATCAAGGTTTGTGTACACTTTCGATATTTCGATTTTTACATCTATTTCAATTTAAGTTTTAAGTGTAAATAAACTCTTCTAAGGGCTAGTCTTTCAATACACTGCTAACTTTTAAACGGTTGATTAGGACTGTATTGTCATGGCAACAACCAATTGAAAGTCAGAGTTTTGTACTAACTAACTGTTAACAGCTAATTGAGACTCTAGCAGAGTATTGAAAGACCGCCCTAAGTAGGTACTTTACCGACCGATTTGGCTAAGAACTTGTAAAATACTAGTCAATATTAGTTTTGATGAGCTTGTATGATGTAATGCTGTATTTAAGCATGGACGTTAGTGGTAAATGAATGATTTATGATGGCAGCATGATGTTGGAACAAAAATGATGACAATTATATCTCGTTTGTGGAGGAATATTGGTATATTTGTGTTTACTATTGAACGTAAACAATGATATTGCGAGATATAACTCATTTTGCGACAAAAGTATTTATTTAACGAAATTTGGTAGCCACTCTTTAGTAATGGAAATTATATTTTTCCACGATAAAAAAAACAATAGACCAAACAAAATAACAAACTATAAAAATATTTATAAAATCCTAATGATAAACACAGTAGTCATTGTGAAATGAAACAGACCAGCTTAAAGCTGGGCACTTCCACCCAAGTTATGCTAGTTGTTAACGCGTTTAGCTCTTATCACTGAATGAACAAACAATGGCAATTCAAGTCTCATATTGTTCGAGTCAAATGACACAGTAGAAAACAACGAGCAAATTGTTGCCTGCTCTATGAATGAGTTTACTGCATGCTATTACAGTTCATGAATGCTGCTCCGTTTACCCAAAAAGGTATTCTTTTACTGCAAACTTGTTTTCTGCTAATTTCATCTCAACCCGTTAGTTTTTGTTTCTATTACCATCACATATTCCCATCGCATTCCAGACTATTTCCTTTTATTATTCCCTCATTTTCTTTCCGTTTTCGTATTTGAATTGGCTATCTTCCCGTCGTTTATCTCCCCCAAACATCAGCTCGGTCTTTCTTCGCACGTCCTTCTCTGTGAAAAGCTCTCTCTTTCTTTCTTGTCGTCGGTCGCGCCTCACGCTAGAGTGGATCTGAATGTAGAGGTTGCGTCGATCGTCTCTCAATTCCGTGTCGTCTATGTTGAAGCATATCGCAGCGGTTCCTCTCGTCATAGCTACTTCGAGTGTTACGGACGTTCGCTGACAGTGACACCAGTCTTGTCAACCCAACTAGAACATGTGTTAGGAACATGATAAACCTCGACAGATAATCAGTTTGTGAATTTCAAATTTAATACTATTTTATAGGTACACACAATGTGATACTCTGGATAAACAAATCTATATATTCGAGAAATAAATTAAATACATTTAGTCATCTTACACCTTTATTTACTACATTTCCATTTCTTTGTTTGTTTTGTTCATAATATGTACCTAAATACTTAGTAATGCAAATAGATCTTAAAAGTTGAATAATGTAATTTATTTATCTGCTTTGTCTTGAATTTTCTCCAACCATTGTAGCATACTTCTGTAAACTCTTCACACCCCCCCCCCCCCCCCCCCCGCGACGCTCTCTTGTGCTACATCTGTTAATATTATATGAAAGAATATCATTTCTTTATGTTGTTATGAACTATAACGTAAGTTACAATGATGCCCTAGATTAAAGTACAATCTTTGTCCTGCAATGGTTTAGTTTTATGTTGAAACGTTGGTTTAACCACGAGGGATAAAGACCTACGATGAAAGAAACAAATACAATTTTGACGGTTAATTTACGATAAATTAGTCAAATGTTTTCCTATCTAAATAAATTTTAAATACAAATAGGAATTCGATAACAGTGTAGCATATTTTAAACCCAAAGATAATGTTATTTTGTAAGAAGTAATATACGAAACTGTATTAGGCATACAGATTCACAAAAATCATTGCCATTTCGGATTTTCTGTAGGTGGCAGGTAATATTTTTGTAAATCCAATCCCAGTTGGTTTTAAATAGATTAAAGACGGAGGTAACGAAATGAACTATTCCATTCAACACTTTTGTACATCGAACGATGATTTTCTTTTGAAATCGGAAGCGATGAAACGTCTCTTTCTACTTGAATTCAGCTATCGGCTATAGCGAGAATGAGGAGCAAAGTTTGACGGTTTAATCGAGATGAGAGAAACCCCGAGCAAGCCCCGATAAGTGTCGGAGAAGCGTCAACGCCGTCAAGATGTCTGTTTGCTTTGCGACCAGACGCAATCGACCAAACTTACAAACCACACTTTTCACACGGAGAAATCAGAAAGAAATACGTCCCAGCTGACAAACTGAGGCAGAATTCACACTAATTTATAATCGATTAACAGAAACCAAAGGATATGATAACAGTTTAAAACTTCAAATCGCAAACAAGTATCTACGGTATTATCAACCACAGATGTGTCCTATTCCCAGGAGCTCAGTGAGCCATTCTTTTATTTAAATAATACATTTTGATTCGTTAACAATCCTACATGGACACCGTTATGTTCTAGCAGTGAGCCGGTATTTGATGTGAGATATCTGACTGGACAAAGTAGAAAATAATCGAGAATTGGGTTATGTTTGGAGAATGGGAGGGATTCAACTTTGATTAATTCGGAGAAAAACCGGAAAAACCACTTACATTTCCAACACAAATAGCTGGTGATATCAGTTCATTTCCTTTTCATTTTATTTAAAAGATGGAGAATGAAAAACTGGATAATCACGTATCTAAATAAAAATTGTTTTTTTTGGAGATGGCTGGCTTTGAATCTTATCCCCTCTAATATGATTATTTATTCAATATTTTATTAGATAGTTGTGTTTCAATCTGCACTCAGTATAAGTAGCGTCATCATCACCAGCATCCTGAAGATGACAGCAGCACATGTAGTAGAAACAATGTAGGCGACTATTATGCCACCACTAATGAGATGGAAGTAATAATGAATGTAATAAAAGTATGTTTTGAGTCACGAAGGTTCCGCACTTAGCACGAAGTAATTTCATTATCGTTAAAACAACAGAGTAAAACTTAACTTAATTTAGTAAATAGCGTGAGTATATGATAATTATTGAGTGTCTAGACACTTAAAGAGAAGCGGTTTTACTCTCTATTTGATCCAATCAATGTAATCATGAGGTAAATATGTAAACTTCAAGGAAATAAGATGTTCACATTGTTGTTGAAAGTCTCATCGTTGTTGCTGATGTTTGCTGGGGGTCGTATTAATTTGCACGTTGGCTATAATCAAAAACCTATGCCAATTCATGATATTTAAATAAACTAATAAAAAATGAACAGTGTTTAAAAACTCAGTATGTCAATTGATCCCATTTTTCTGTCTGAGGTGGAAACAATGAACAGCAACTTTTTTATCCAACCTGATTGAGCGAGCGAAGCGAGCGTCTCCTTTTGGGTCTTTTGGCACGGACCTCTGTTTTTTTTTTTTTTTTTTTTTTTTTTTTTTTTTTTGTTTTTTTTTTTTTTTTTTTTTTTTGGCTGCTAATAGCCGATACACAGGTCGCACTGTTTCACCGATCGATCTGAAATTTTGCACACATGTAAAACCAACCTTCTCTGTTTGCAGACCCTAATTTTTTTGAAATCCATTCATTGGTTGAAATTTAAATAAACATCTCCTGATAGGCTGAAAAATGAAAATGGACTTCGACAAATGTGATCGACCTTATATTTTGCATGGTCATTAGGACCAACATTGTCTCTTATTTTACAAATTTTCAGCCAAATCCTCCCATTGGTTAAAATTTAAAAAAATATTTCATGTGCTTTTTGAAATTTAAACCAGAACCGTTTGACCGATCAACTTAAAATTTTGCATGGTCATCGGGTCCAACATTATCTGTATTTTTGACAATTTTCAGACTAAACTGTGTTTAAATTCAAAAGTTATCGACAGTTTACGGATATTTTGCGTGTTTTTGGCTATCATATTTCTCGAATTTCATATTTCACGGAATCTTCGAATCTTCACTTCAAGGTTGTTAGAGCAGAAACTTTCAAACGTATTATGAAACTGATATGACCGTTTAACATTTTTTTTGAACGATATCCTGTGATTTTTGGAAATTAACAAGGAATCGTTCAATCATAAAGGTTCAATCGATCAACTTAAAACTTTGCGTGGTTATTGGGACCAATATTTTAGGAATTGTTGGAGATTTTCATACAAGTCTGTGACGAAATTCAAGAATAATTGGCTTTTAATGACATTTTCAATAGACAGAATTTTGGTTCGAGGTGTTGCGCATATCCGTGCTCGCTCATCAACGCGTTACTCAGAGCGTTTTCCTAGTACTTAAAATGATAATGAAACAGATTATAAACCTTACTTAATTGTGAAAACAAGCATTTTTGCATTTTCTATGCAAATACTAACAGAAAATTTCGTTTATATCGGTTTAATGTTTATTGATATTTGTTTTTTGCTTTGAAATTATGCTCCTCAATTATGTATAAAGACACATTTTTTTAAGAAAACTGTGAATAAGTATTTTGCCATATTCAGGGTAATTTAATAGAAACAATTTTCCACAAAAAGTATTTAATCGAATTCGTTTTCAGAATCCGTAATTCATTTCTATTCATGAATCAATTTTCAATGAGGTACATGTAAATTAAAATCACCTTCAAATGCATTTTCATTTTATGAATCCTTGTAAGTAGAATTTAGTCTAGACCGATAAATGGGACGTAGTTCGTTCCCAGCATTCATCGGTTCCGATCTTCGATTCAGGTTTTACGAGATTGTTATTTGGTGTTGTTCACCCTTCATATCTGCAATGGCGATTGCACGGCATTTTACGGCTAAATCGACAAGCTGCACGAAGTTTACGACTAGATACGTTGAGGAATCATTCCAGGAAATATTTTGGCAATACCTTTGTTCTATAAATTGTGATCCCCATGAAGACGAAAACAAGCCGTTAATTAAAACTGCTCCATGAAAAACTAAAAACCTTATTGCTCAAAATTTTACCTTGGATATATTATATCAGTGATATAAATCTGTGTTTGACATGACATCCTATCAATGCCACCATTTGTAATATGACACAATGTTTGAATTTCGTTAGATGATTTTGATGTCCGAAATAAGTTAACACTATTATACACTTTAAAATGTATTTTTAAAAATTTAATTCAGTAGGTTATGAATTGTAGAGATGTAATGTTTATTATTTACGATGTGCTTGTAAAATAGTTAATTGACTACCTTGCTATTCTCTTTTTGTTCAAATTACTAGCGTGTCTACTTTCTTAGTTTCGTTAACAAATTACATATTATTTCTCATTACAGGAAGTTAATGTTATCTGAGAATTAAAATTACGAAGTTTGATTTCTTTCATAAGACTATTTAACTCCAACGCATCTGTGAGAGCCAAATATCTATTCGACATTTATGTCGAGGTGCTAAAACATTCAAAAAATGTTAAGTACAACCCAACATGACTTCACATGCGGCACTAAATCGAGTCACTCTAAAATCTGGCGCACTCACTTCAAGACATAATTCCACTTTGTGTGATTGTTCGCTCTAACCAGTACTTATTTCTCTTCTGAAACGTTCGACTTGAGAACTATTTTGCGATGTAATTATTCCGTCCCGACGACATCTCGACATCATCATGCGCCATCTAGAGTCTGTTAGTATGCAAATGTAATGGAGTGTAGCGCACCAGTAGTGATACTCGATCCTTCATATCTGCATACAGTAATAGAGACTCTAATTAGCAACTTAGACAGCACAAAGTCAAGACTTTGGTTGGGAGGAAACTTGTTAATTTGTTTGTTTTAACAAATTATAGGTGCTTTACTTCTATAGCTATTTGCGTTCAAATTAGAGTAGATTTGATGAGTGAAGCATGCAGCGTGGTTTGCGCAGGAGTTTTATGAAAAACAAAATTCGTACCCCCTCTGTCACCATTTGTAATTAATATTAATAGACAATCGTTTTATAAATTTTATCTGTCAATCACTGATCACAAGATAATAAGCATGGACATTTTTTTATGGTTGAATATCAATAAAACAATTTAGGTAATGGCAAAATCATGTGAGCTCGGATTGAATTACTTCAGACGTATTTCATTACAATATGAAATGATTTGCTAGATTTAAAACGAGCATTGAGGGAAAAGCAGGACAGTAGTTCAGATTATTGTTTTTTACATGCAATTGACATACATATAATTTATTTTGTTATCTCAACAAAACTGCACGAATTCAATGAAGTATTGCCGTTAACTGTTAATTGCTTTGACATTTAATGTTCTTCTGTTATTAAAAGCTCTATAAAGCACATGTGAAGCCGCCGTCTGAGATATTACTGAATATGCAGTTTTCTTGAGCAGATGTGAGACGACAATGAAACACAAGATGGCGTATGGATCGACAGATGGAAACTTCTTTCATTTTCATTTCTCCTGCAGACTCAGTTGAAACATCCCACATTTCCCTAGCTCATAACTTTCCGACCTCCTTGTACAAAAATACTTACAAAAAAGATTTTCGCAGATTATACATGATTCCGATTGTAATATGTATCGTAAAAACCATACTCTATTCAGAAGTATTGTTTCTCAAGTACTAATTGAGAGGAAATATTTCGTGCTTCTGGCGACGTGTCGGGATTTTAGTACTATTTTGAGTGAGAATTACTCTTTTATAGCGGTTTCAAATCCATTATATTTATCGTGACTTCATAGCTGTACGTGTTAAGGGACACGTATAGCGATATTACTTATATGGTTGCTACGATAACGTGTTAGTACTTGTTAATTTCCTTGACATCAAGAGTAAAGGAAATTACAAATCTCTGCAGTTGTTGTACACGAGTTTGCCACAGGCACTTGTTTTGTCCTAACATCTGATAAAGTTGTCTAAATAGTGTAATTGAACCAGAATTAAATACGGTGACGAATGATACAAAATATTTTTGAAAATCACGCTACAAAATATTCTCTAAAAACACAAGAAAGCAATTCCTTCCGGAAGCAATAAGAGACGGTTAAAGGAAGAAGACACTTTGCCCGTTTAAACTTTCCCCTGGTGTAGTAATCATAGACATCAGTCTCCATTGGAATGAAATTGTCGCATCTTGGCGATACCGTCCCCCCACGCCCGAGGGATGGGTGCCGCCCCCCACCCCACGGGCTGCAACGTCGGCACGTGATCGGCAAATGAAACGGCGCATTAACGACGCCCGATCACGTGGTGGCTATAGTGTCACGTGCTACGATGTTGGACATCTAATGGAGGATTGAGTTCAACCCTTATTGGTGAGTCGCGCGGGATAGTATTAACTAATGTTCAAGGGGGCTAATCAACGTTCGTTCAAAATGTCGGCAAGGTAGGCAGTTGCAATTATCTTGAGGATGACCGGAGTTAGTAAACTTTCTGCGTAGCTTGACTGAAATTCTGTCCCGGAACGTTTTCTTGGGTGATTCCTGCGTGAGTTTTAATTTCATTGACTCGACGTTAAGCTCTGGACTTAGATAAGTCATTGATGAGGGGTGGAAACGACGTCCTCCACATACGTAAAAAGTATTCTGAAGTAAGAGAAAATATTTTTCAGAAGTTGCTCATCCTATTCCAAGATGGAGTATAAAAACTGTTTGTTTCTATAACTGTTCTCAAGTTTCCTTCAAAGACAACGAAAACGCTCCACTCTGCTATTGATATTGCATTCTCTTACAGTCTGGTTCTTGGTTCTTGCAAACAGAGTAAAGGAATGTTAGTAACTAGTGTAACAATATATGTTAAGTGAATTATTGTTTTGCACTCTTCTTAAGTTATTTAAACAAGTACCTAGAAAGAGATTTATTAACCAGGATAAGTTTCAATGTATCTCTAACAAAGTGTAAACTGAACTTCCGATTTAATTTAAAAATCGCTTCATTCTTCATAAAATGCTTTCTGTTCTTGACTCTCAATTCAAAACTTCATAATCATAATTATTTGTTAACAGAATACAAATCAAACTATGAAAAAATTCATAATCTGATAATTTTACTCTTGTCTGTAGTGCAGTGGCCAAAGCCATTGTCAGTCAATGAAAAGCACATGGAATTCCGTTTGAAGTTTGAAACCTCGTTGAGTTTGTTCTTTGAGCCGAGAAATACTGACTTCTCTGTAATTCCTGCTTAGCTGCATCCGGTTGTTGTGTATTTATCCACCTTTGACAGAGAGTCTACGTTGCGTCGTCACCATAGCAACGACTGTCGAGGGACAAGACGCTGTCAAAGTCAAAGGGAAGTGGAAAACATTGTTTGGGATTGAAACTTTGCTCAAAACTAGAGACGTGAAATTTACAATATTGATCGGTGTTTTAGACAAGATGAGGTACAAAACTGTTGAATAGAGATTCAGTTACATGGACTCAAAGTGCTTATTTACCATTTTTACGTTTGAAGAATGTGTAGTAACTATTTTGATGTATGTACACCCGCCTGCAAGTGAAAGGTAAGCCCTGTACTACTTCCACCGCAGTACAGCTGCGTAAGTTGTGTTGCCTAGATACAGGAGGTCTCTACCTACTGGCAATGCTGCTAAACCAGTCATCCAGGTAATCTAACTGCAAGGGTGTACCTTTCTCTTGGAGTTGACCGTATCTACACTGCAAACTTCTTCCAGAATACACCAAAGTCTCGCCAGAATAATATAATTTACAAAGTTGAACATTAAACGTTTCTAATACTAAATCCACGAGAGTATAACCGTAAAACATTGCACCACTCACATTATGTGCGTTGGTTTCGTTGCTTTTATTTCAACCATCAATGCGGTATCCTGCTTTTGAACATAACGCTCGCGTTCATTAATGTCAAGAATAAGAGTTTCCTACCTTCAAATGGTTTGGCTAGGTAGTTTTTAAGAATCTTATCTCGAAACCAAGTTAAAAAAAATGTTTTTTAATATTTGCAGGAGCCATCAATTATAATATAAAATAATGCCCATAAGTAATTATAAACTACAAATATTGTATCTGCATGCCATTTAAACATTAAACAAAAGTTGGGCCAAAAATTGAGAATGTTCATTGGGAATTTTCATTGAGAATGAAAAATATTTTGAGGTGAAAATAATAATCTGTATTTGAAAGAAATCTGTTTGGTTAATAGAAAGCTCAGACGAAGTCTCAGCTGAAGTAAGTCTGATCAAAGTGCAAAAGCACGGGTCTCGTGTTGATGGGTCCAGTGATTGACTCGAGGCTCGAACACGCGAAACTTACGACTGCCACGTGCTTGATAGCGCCAGGTCGCGCTTTAGTGACCCCCTCCCCTCACATGCCTGGTTTACGACCTCTCGGTAAATAGGTGATAACTAGCGTGTGGGGGGGGGGGGGGGGGGAGCTTGAACTTGATGACTGAATTACTTTCTGAAAACAAATCGATAATGTTGGATTACGGTTTTGAAGTAAGAGTATAAATATTTAATACGCTTAAAAGCAGTTGGAATTACAGTTAATAGATATCTCTTGGGCACTCGAAAAGCAAATATGTAAAATGGTCAATTCCGGGTCCGACTGAAAGTATAATTTTTAAATTTACTTTCTGAAGGGTAGCCGGCTAAGTGGCGTAAAAAAGCATCAAGGGATGGCCACGTTGCGATCAAGACATCGTATAGAAAAGTTACCATGTTATCCACTCTAAATATAGTAACAAAATGTGTCACTCAATATTTTCATGACTAGCATATTATTTTCCCCTCCCGGTTTTCATCTAAAAAACCAACGGAGGCTGGAGACCGTGAAAACGATGAGATGTGTTTAGTGCCGTTGACAGGATCTAAAATAAGCGAGCTATTTAGCCGATCGTGAAGAGAATCTTCGAACATGGAGGGGTCTTTATGTCATGAATCTGACCAATCAAATATAATCGAAAGCTGAATGATCCTACTGATACGGAACATAATAACAGCGATATACGAGAATTGACTTCCAGCAAACGAAAAAAAAACTTCTCCGCACAACACCAATATGTCGACGAAAGAAATTTCTGGTTCAGCAGTTTTTTAGGATTTTTTCTATCTCTTGTGGAAAGTAAACGAAGTTAGCCTCGACGCCATGTATAATACGGTGTTCGTTTTTCTGCTACCAGCCGACATATGAGTTTGCCGCCTTCGAGGCTTTATTGCCGTGCAAGGAATGCCTTCTTCTTCCTTGTTTAAACATATTATATCCATCCCGCACAGCATTCTTGTACTACAATGTTGGACACCGAAATTAATACGGCTTTCTTATTGCTTGGCGTGTTACACACTCTTGCTGCAGTGCAGTGACCAACGATTACACTACATTCGTTTCATTCGCGCCATTAAGTAGAGCTTTAATTAAACTTTTATTTATTATTCAATTGATCTCAGTCGATGTGCCTTTGCCGTGTTTTATTTGAAGAATCAATAAAGTACTTGAACCAAAGCTCGATTTATATTCATTGCTGTTTTGCTGCTGTTGAACGTAAATTACAGTAGTTTTTCTACTGTTCATGATACATATTGGAAGATGTGATTTGTTCGTGAATATAAAACACGTTTTGATCGGTTGTGAAATCGAAATTCTTGCCACCACATTGTCTGAAGTTTCAAAAATCATAAATTGAATGAATTATGTTTAAGTCGTTATGATGAGTGTATCTTACTTAGTTAAACTTAGTTTAGAGGCTCTAGAAGCACATCTAGCGTATCTTAGAATTATGAACAAAACTGACAAAACTTTCGAAACAGGTTTATTTTGCTGGAGAAAGTACCCAGTTGAGAGTTCATACTTTTATTTTATATCAACAAATAAACCAAATGAAATGATCTTTAAAAAATCTTAAATTTGATAAATATGTAATTCAGAAAGTAAAGAGACATCTGTTGGTGATATGCGGTACTTAAAGTATTGCATTCTTAGGAGAAGACTTCAACAATCAACAAGGGTTAACATTAAACTTCCGCTACAAAACGTCAAGGAAAAAGGTTTGTTCATAATTTTCTTATATTTAGTAATCGCAGTTTGTACAACAGATTAATAAAATTGAAGATACTTCATCATACGATCGTACGACCATAACGTTTGCACGTTTGCTTAAACTCATTGTTGATCGACAATATTGACGTAACATGCCAGAACGGCTTCCAATCTCTGTTTTGCTATTTTGTTGATAGTACTAATGGTTACCTGAGTAATTGGAAGCTGCAGAAGAAGATCTAAAAGGTATAAATCCACCTCAAATACAAAATATATATCTTCGAATAGCCGATTACAATTCTTGACATCTGTTACACCAATGTGGTGTAACACATGTGGTGTGTACGCTTTTACATTGTTGATGTAAAACATAAGAAGCTCTTGCAAACTATGAAGACTTCAATCAATAATGAATTTCGTTGCGTTCCTCTCATCTTTGAGAACGTTTAGCAATGGTGTTCGCCTTACTGGCATTATAGAATAATTTGCATATTACTGTTGCTTCTAGAGCCGCGTTGTTGGTTTCGAATATTGTTTTTGCGCTACTTCGTGGTGTAGGTAAGCATGAAACGCTTTTTGTTTCAAGCAAGCACAACATTCCTCATGCAAAAAGTCCCCATCAAGTCTATATTAACCGCAAGTATTCTACTGAACGACTGTAGATCAGTCAATATTTATATTCCTCTGAGCGTCAAATTATTGTCAGTTATTATAATTTTCCACTTCTGTTTGTTTCTGGATCCTTTCTTTCTTTCATGCCGGCTCTGGAAGATTCAGAAGAAAAACAAATTCCTGAAATTCCGCTCCCATTTTCCGGAACGGACGCAAGCTATGTTCAGCTCCGCTCCCGCGCCCCCCCCCCCCCCCACCCCCTTCTCAACCCCTCACATGAATATGTAACCGGCTGGAAGAATATTATGTAAACTGAAATACTTCTACCTCCGTTAATACTTTGTAATTACAAGCATTATTGTTTTGTGTAATTTATTATTTTTTAACATTTGTGAAAATGCGAACTTTAAATACAATTATCTTTTTATTTATCTCACAAAAAGCTAATGCATTTTTAGGAAACCATATTTGCTAAATTCTCGTTGATTTATTTTAATTGTAGGCGATTAAATATTAGTAGGGGATGTATTTTTTAAGATGGACCAAGCGCTCCTAACGCGGAAATAACATAATTTCTAGTTTCAACATTGCAGAGATTCTAGTAAATAAACAAGTCAAACATATTAGATAATAACCAGTAAGTCATTATTTATGAAAATACTTCAATTCAATTCAATTTATTTATTACATCTTGCAAATAGTACAGTTACAGGTGGCAAGGAATACATAATATAAACTTAACACTAATTAACAAATGGAATATGACAGTAAATATAGTAAATATATTGCATATATAATATATATAATATATTGCATGTTACGACAATTTCATTCCGTCTCGGAACAATTAAAAGTTTTTTAAATTGATGAATTATTAAATCACAGATGCGATGTGCCGGAGTAACACACAATCTACTGAATGGAAGGAAGACTTGGCTATCGGTTTGATACCGATAGCATACTGAAAATGATACATAATAATATTAATATCCCATTTAATTTAAAGTGAAGAAATGTTATGTGGTATCGAACTATGTTACGTTCATTACTTTAAAAAAAAATCATAAAATAATCATTATCATTTAATATGAAAAGCAGTGATATTTAACCACTAAATAATAGTACTAAAGTTATTTCCTTTTAATTCTCGTATTCAGAAAGTAATCATGTACGGTCATATCACTTCGGTAAAGCGAATGAATACAAATGTTCAATTAAAAATATTCTCTGCAAACAGACAACAAAATGTACGGAGAAACAAAACGGCAGTCGGGCGATGCGATCCATCAGCATTTTGTTCCCCGCGCGCAATGGAAGGAGCATCGGCAACTCCATTAGAGCAACGACAGTAAAATACTATAAATAATATCGCAATAGAGAGTTCGCAGCACATTCAGCGGCAAACAATATGTTCATCCATTCATCAATGTATTGTTACACTTGAGATTCGAGCCGTCAGCAGCAGCGCTCTCGCATTTACAACGATTTGTCGAGATCATCAACTCAGCGGGCACTCGGTGTGACAGTGTGATGGTGTGACAGTGTGATGGTGTGACAGTGCGATGTTGTGATGGTGTGATGTTGTGATGGTGTGACAGTGCGATGGTGTGACAGTGTGATGGTGTGACAGTGTGATGGTGTGATGGTGTTACAGTGCGATGGTGTGACAGTGTGACAGTGTGATGTTGTGATGGTGTGACAGTGCGATGGTGTGACAGTGTGATGGTAATGACAGTGTGATGGTGTGACAGTGTGACAGTGTGATAATGTGATAGTGTGACTGTGGATTGTATTGAAGTATATTCAACAGTGTGACAGTGATATTATGACAGTGTGAATGTGTGTTCGAAAGTTAGAAGCTGTTTCCCTCGCTATTCTATAGCATTCTATCTTCACCCAAATACGTCAACAAAATAGCAGTGCAAGTTTGTTTGACATTGTAACTATGGAGTCTCAATATGGTCTTAAGAGAGTTTGAGCTAGGACGATTGCTATTTGTTTGAGTAGAGAAATAATGCCATGTGCTGCTTTCGTTCTGTCCAAGAACATAATCATAGAGTATTGTAATGTCAATACGCATATAATGCATTGCGCGGTTGTACACAATCGTGAATCTAATTTGTTTCCGAATTTCATGATAATTACTCTGCGTATAACAACATGTGGTAAAACTAATAATGCACAGGACATATTCTAAAAATATCGAAATCACGATACGTTCTGTGACGTCACCGAAACTGGTCAATGTGAATGTGTAATTACAGCCGAGCTGATTGTCCAGCTAGAGTCGGAATTGTACCCCACGACCCTGTAACCTCGGGGCCCGCCAACACACACATCCATTTGATTGGGAATTCTAGCCGCTTCATTAATAGAGCACGTGTTGGTGACTCCGACTACTGACAATGAGGCTCAATGACGCTTTAGCAGATAGCTACCGAATACATTTTTTTGTCGTGTGTGTTTTATTTATGAAATCTTCTGGTAATGCAATTAAAACTGTGCGGGGTTGAAAGCTTCCAGCGAAGAGGTTTTCTACATGGAATGTAGAAAATTTAAACGTTGGACATTATGAGATATTATTCAGAGCAAACATAGTTCATGGAAAAAACGGATTAGTAATTGTTTACTTTACATCTTAGTAAGCTGGGCCCACATTAATTTTTGGGTTATTTTCCTTATAACGAATCACAAGTCCAGAAACCGCTCACGGCAGATTTGTGATTGGTTAATAGAAAAAAAGTAAAAAAAGTATAACACGCAAAATGCAAAAACGGTAAATAGTGAATTTATATTTTCCTCTTGCATTATGAAACTATTCAGAAGCAATTCCGCACACACCAGCGAGTGCTTAACAACTTGTCGAATTCTTTAGACATTTTAATATAGTAGACTTGATACTAAAACATTGCTGTGGAGTAAGTCAATAAGAGAAAAATCCGAAGTGTGTTGTAAAGGTGATGAATTTGGAAGACTGGTAGATAGTTTGTTCTAGTTTGAAAACTAATAATACCTATGATATGATTTTAATTGTTATGTTTACGTTCATATTTAATTAACAATAATACGATGTAATGTTATGTTGCCATTAAACTTCTTGTTATTATTTGAACCGTTTTTATACCATTGGACTGACTGTGGGTAACAAACAAAGTAAAAGCACCGCAACTCAAAAGCTAAAAAGCAAGAAATTGACAAAAGCGTCTGAAACAAAATCCGATATCGTTTCGCTTGTAATGTGTTTTATTCATTTTCACACTTGAACGCTGAGTGAGTAATTCGAACGTCTCTCGAGAAGAATTCATTACAACGGGTGTGAAAAGACAAATTATACTTTTTTATTTCACGTCTCTCGTGCTTCTCGTATTACAAACGAGGCTGAGATTTAATTTAAAACTTTCATCGCTTCATCCGTTAGGGGTTGAACGTCTCTGTTACAGCCTACTCGAATTAAACAATTATTGTTGCCATTCTCAAATCTTATCAAGTGACAGTGAAATAAATAATAATACTTCTCCTCACATTTTGCACCTCGTTCTTGTTTAATTGTCTGTCGGTAATGTATCCTCATTTGATTGATCTGAAATCGACACTGACAAAAAATTCTCACTGATTTTTTGAACAAACTTCTATGCCAGTTAGAAGTAAAAGAAAACCTATAACTAAGTCGAAAATTTTCAATGCATGGACACAATAATTTACTTAAACAATTAGTTTTGGGATATGCTTCATAATTTAAATAAACCTATTTATTTATGCAAACAGTTTCGATTTTAATTTCAAACTCTTCTTTAGGAGGTCAAGTCTTGAAACTTACGCCTTCAGGACGCAAAAGCTCTCGGACGTAAGTATCGTTTCATCGTTTGAATGAAACTGTAAGAATGACGACCTTGAAATATACGGTCAACTGTTTAGCTTAATTTTGAATAAGGTTTTAATGACTGAATTGTATCTTTAATAATTATTATAATGTTAATAAATTGCTTTCAATAGATTGCTAGATGACAATCAAATAAGTGGCTTGACTTTATGTCATCAACTTTAACAACTTATTTCTAACTATAATTTACTATTTAGTTACATTTTTTACTTACGCAGTTTTACAAATGGTGGCAGATGTGGGCATTCCGTCTAATTTAAATCACTGTTTTGGACTAAGAATCATTATAATTTGGGTTCTTAATGGTATATATAGGAAACTTTAGCATATTATGTTACAAGTTTGATAAAAGCTCGCTCATCAACGCGATATTGGCATACTTGATATTTTAGTAATTATAAAAATATTAGAATATCTAAATAATTCTACGTTTTGAAGAGAGAAATGTTGAGGTGGTTTGGTTTATAAATCTTTAATAATATAAATTCCAACTTCGAATGGAGATTTGAAGAGTGAAGTGGATGATGAGTAGGAATTGAAGAGGATATTCGAGCTAGAGGTCTTCAAGTTGATGAGGGAGTAAAGAAAGATTGTAGGGAGGGCAGCGAATTGGAAGGATATGTTGAAGAGTGGAGAAGGAGATTATGTCAGAAATGATGGAGCAGAATTGATTGATTTCATAGACTATTATGTTCAGTTCGGGGCTAGGAATTGTCGTCATCTGTATTATGTGGTTGCTTACATCGAGAACTATGTTCAAATCGTGTGAGTTATTTATTAATTACGTTCCATTGACTGAAGCTCTGTTCATGGCTGAATATTGTAGGATTGTTGAGCGACGTTCTTGTAAACAAAGCTTTCATTTCAAAAGCTTTGTCTCGTAAAATTATTTAGGTTTAATGAAAATATTATTCAATTCAATTACAATTAGAGTATGTAGGTATATGAATATTATTGTAATTATGTAATTATTATGTTTTTAAATTAAGTCAATTTGTATCTAGTGGAGCGGTCGCTCCACGCCAGCCAAGTCGTACGGCGCGCGCACACTCTCATATAAAGGCTGGAGCAAACCCACTTTTACTGTAAGCATCAAAGTGGCATTTTCGGCCTACTGGATCTTAAAATTGGGGAATCTCACATTGTTGGAAAATATCTCAATTTCGAGCTATGGCCCACCCTACAACATATACCAAATTAGGGAACAATAGGTTACACCCTTTGCGAGCTAGAGGGCCGTGAAAACCGTGTTTTAGGGCGGTTTTCATAATAATAATAATAATAATCTCAGTAGTAGTCTCCTGGAATTCAAATCCGGTAACAAGGCCACAGCCTAAACGGCTGAACCGATTGATCTCACATTTTTACCACGTGTGCACTTTTGGCGTGTGATTTAACCTTCACCCCATGAATTTTTTTGTGCCGCCATTTTGAAACCGGAAGTGACGTCATATCTCGTAAACAGCTAGACCGATCGGAACGAAATTTGCGCCAAACGATTCAGACGGTCAACTATATGGATTATCAGTAGCAAAAAATAAACATTATGTTAATGAAACCGGAAATGACGTCATAAAATTTGAAATACATCGATTGGCATTTCGGCAACAAAGATTGATCCGATTATTTTGATATTTTTAAAACGTATGTACTTTTGATATCTCATTTGACTTATTATGAAATCAACCGGAAGCCGCCATTTTGAAACCGGAAGTGACATCATATCTCAATAACGGCTAAATAGATTTGAACGAAAACAGCGCTAAACAATTTAGACGGTCAACTTTATGTATTATCATTAATAATATTTGCAGTTTCCCATACCGAAACCGGAAATGACGTCACACATTTTAAAAATCTCACAAATTTACATTTTGATACAATAAATATACTATTTGAGACAGCTTATAATAAAATTTTATCATGTTTAAATTATAATTCAAGGGGTCAGTGATTTCAGCAGCCATTTTGAAACCGGAAGTAACGTCATATCTTGAAAATTGGTTGACTGATCGGTATGAAACTACCGCCAAACGATTCGGAAGGTCATTTTTATGGAATAGGAAGAGTCAAACTAGAATTTTCCTATTTATGATACCGGAAATGACGTCATTCAAATTTAAAAATTATTAAAATCCCCGCCTTTATAATAAATACATATTCAGAAAGCTTAAAATGATACACATCATTTATAGATATACATTCTTTGTGGCAGTGCAGTAAGTTCAGCAGCCATTTTGAAAACCGAAGTGTTGCCATATCTCGGAACTCGGTTGACTGATAGGAATGAAACCTTTGCTATTCTTCATGTAAGATCATTTAAAGCAAATATATAGTACCATACGCAGATTTTCATTAGTTAACCAAATTGTCAATGGCGACTTTTTTTAAAGGATTTAGTAATTGTTCAATCGATATGACGTCAAAAGTTAACTAAAAAAAGGAGTGAGATCCCCATAAAAAACACTTCGTGTAAAAAAACAGCCAAGTCTCTTCAACTAAAAAAAAATTATGAAATCTAAAAAATTCTGCACTGAAAAGTGCAGAAAAGTCAATAAAGTGACTTCTGCACTAAAAAATTCTGTGAACTAAAAAATTCACAAATAATTCTGCAATAAAGTCAAAACTTTATTTGAAAATCAAAAAATACTTGGCGCATCGTTTTTTTAGGGCATTATAGGTATACTATATGTATTATGTATATTTGATGTATATTTTCTATCTGGTCTATACTTCTAAACTATTTATATAGTATACGATGCGCCAAGTATTTTTTGATTTTCAAATAAAGTTTTGACTTAGCCCATTTTTTGATATCACTACTTTTCAGTGCAGAATTTTTTAGATTTCATAATTTTTTTTTAGTTGAAGAGACTTGGCTGTTTTTTTACACGAAGTGTTTTTTATGGGTTACTATTACCGTACAATAGGACACAAAACTCCCGCGTTTCGTCCAAAAGACTTTAAAATAGAAAGAAATCACGACACACATGATATACATTCAATGGTTATTTGAGTTGAGCGACCGAGCTGTCTAGTGTAACACTCTCTTGTGTTCCCGATGTCTGCGGTGTTATTTCTCTGATGTCGCGGACTGCATTAGCATACATCTCATCTGACGGAACGATTTGCAGGCTCGACGCCGCTACAAGGACGTCGCGACGCTTGCCAAAAGACGCGTGGATATCGAGTTTGAAGATGAGCGGAGAGGACCCGGTCTAGAGAGCCTATATATATATCATTTAATGAAATGATATAATAGGCTCTCTAACCTGGAGGTCTATTCTAGAACGATTTTCCAATTCCATTCTGATGGAATTCAGTCACGGCCATAAGGATTAACATGGGATGGAATTGAATTCTAGTGTAATTGGGAATTTAAAAGTTCTAGAATAGGGCCCCTGGTCTGACTCGCACCGCCACCTGGACGATGGCTCTCGTTTGTGCCACCAAAGGACGGCATGAAGTATTGGAATATGGGGTGGCGCAAAATATATCCTGAATTAGAAGTTATTACTGAAACAATTATATCCAACCTTCCGAGTACTCATAGGGTAAGGACTAATAGGTGTAGGCTTATTCAGGCTACTTATACCTCATACCTTAATTAGCTCGTATGTTCAATATGAACCGTAAGAAAACAGTTCTATCACGAGCATATAGACGATTTTAACGGAATGTAAATTATTTTTTTGTTTTTTTTTGTTTGAAGAAATGTATAATATCGCTCATGTAAGAAATCTTTGAATACAGAAATCATCAAGTAAACTAGATGCGAGTATAAGTTGCCCATGGAAGTACATAATATTTTTACACCTGTTATAAACGCAAACGTTTTTACAAATAATTATACTACATGTTTGTTAAACGTATTCGATCGGGGGTGCTCTCCTATTTCAACCCTCTGGAGTCAATCACGCGAAAGTGAACATTCGATTACTATTCTATAAAACACGCTTGAATAAATAATCCCGATGCAAAAGTGACACCACAAGAGCCGAGTTTAATACGACGTACAATGTTGAACGTGAAAGCAATTAGTCGCGTTGAGTAAACACTTCGACATCACTTAGTTTGTGATCGGGGGCCGGAATTAAACAGCTGCCCTGATATTCGGGAATAAAAGTCGATTCTGGCAAGAGAGCGAAGAAGTCTCCCGGTAAAAGATTGAATTTCATAATAGCGCTTGAAGGGAGGGGATGTTCGATTTCATATTTCGATCGTTCGGTGAAAACAAATCATGCTTGAGAAGAGAAGATGACATAGATGAGACGAGTATGGATATACAATGAAAAAAAGAGGATGGAGCTATTGGTGGGATGATGGAAAGTAGAGAATGAAGCATGTAATACACAATGCCGTTTTGTATCTATACACTTCAATAAACAATCTCATAAAATCCTGCTCTGCTACTCAATAGATATTTTGTGTGAAAATAATTTTAGAAGAGTGAAACCTAATACACTTTGGTAATAAAAAATGTTACTTCCTACACTGTGTAACAAAAAATTATTATAAATACAAAGACAAGAAAAACAAAGATTTAGATTACATTTGAATCAATATTTCAAATAAAGTTGGAACCATCTAAAAACAGCAATCAGGTCTTCTATCTACGATAATATACTTTTTTGGCAGCACTCAAGACGATTTTTATTGGTGCTCGCAAGTACTTGATAAATTATAATTTAGTATATTTGATCGTAATAAGAAAATTATTTCGATGAAAGAAATCAAGTTGTACCTATTTGAACTATGTAACTATACGTTACTAGACTTTGGACTAGTTTTAATGTTCGAAGTGCCACACACTGTACAAAGCTTTAGTTGCTTCTGGGCAAATAACCATTTTTTAAAGCCGATCCTTTGAACTGTAATCTCACCCAGGTTTTTTATTAGCACCTGGTTTCCCGAGTGACTGCAAACGCGACAGGGCAATGAACGACATTCGCTAAACCAACAGAAATGGCACGATGAGTCTAAATTGAAACACTCTAAAATTTCACACAAAAGGTGTCCCGAATAAATTCCCAATAAAACAAGGCCAGTCAATGGACACAATTTCAATAGATTTCCACGCGAACTGCATCATGTGCAACGTTGCCGTGAATAAAGTCCCGGCTAATGGGTCCGCCTGATAGATGGCAGTGGGAATAGGACATGTCGCAACGCCGCAATGTCGGTGGTCGAGGCAGGAGTCGAACGCGGGACCACAGGTGCGAGCTGGTACACAACACGCGGTGCACGCTGTGATTCCACGTCCACTGCAGTGATTGATTGGAAATCCACGAGTAATTCGCTGGCCGCACATTACTTTGACGATGACGACTCAAATGCGAGAATAATGGAAATCATGGTCGGAAACGCAACATGAGAAGATCACAAGAGAACATCAATGAGGAAAAAAATCGGTTTGAGAAAATATTTATGTATAAAGTTCGTTCACGGTAAGAATAATACACCGTAATGGCGCCCGTGTACTACTGTAGTCAAGCGAACGTATACCATACACATGTGAATGTCAATACAATAATCAAAAAATATGTATCACTGTAGATAAAATAATTCAATTTTATTGAATATTTCTATTATTTTTTACTATTAAACATAGTGTATTTCACATAATGTATACAATTTCAATAATACAAAGAAGAAAGTCTTGCCATTGACAGGGCAGTGTTCACGTGAACGACCAATGAACGACGTGATCGACCAAAACGTCAGAAATATTCTAACCGTGAACGAACTTTAGTTGAGAGCAAAGTAAAGAATCTTATGGCAGTTTCAGACCTCGAAGAATTATTATTTATCGAAAAATTCAACTTTCCAGCTATCTTATAGGTATTTTACTCAACAAGAATGTTATTTATTATACTTTTAAACTGAATTTAAGATAATTTCCGGGAAAACCATGTAGAGCTACAGAGATACCTATAACATCGAAGAATATAAGGAATTGATGCTGAAATATATGCAAAATTTTAACACGGTGTGACGTATACGGAAAAAACAGAAAAAAAGATGCCTGAGCCAAAATAAGGAAATGGATACGCTTGTTTAGTAAACCCCTGTGATGAAAAACTCAATTTGCTAACACACTATAATTCTAGATATTCCTCTTGTAACCGTAGTCTGGCATCATTGTTCGCTTCATTCTCACCATCTCTTGTCTACATCATGTGAAATTATTCAAATGAGGTTGGTCGGTTGCAACTGGCGAGCTATATGTTTACCAACGTCTCGGCCGTCGTGTATGTGTGGATAATGCATACACTGCTCCACCGACGCTAAGCGAATCACACTATTGTTCGAGCCACCGTCGCGACGTCTAACACCGTCACGTGATGTATTATGTTGAATCACTATTCACTTTGGCGAGAGAGAAATGCACTGTTGTTGACAGTAATGAAGCTTACGTTGGTGTTTCAATTATATGAAGACGAGGGAGCTTCATCATGACTTATAATTAATAGTAATGATGACGTCGATATTACGTATCTTTACACAAACCAACATTTCACCATATATTACACATTTTCGGTTAGATCTGCCAAAACGTAAAGAGTTTATTGACCTTTTTAAGCTAATTTTGAAATTTTCGTCAAATTTGTATGCGCACATAATTATCGAAGGTCATAGATCACAAATGGGGAGCTACATTTCAAAATGCAACTTGGCCAAAAACATTGAACATAGATAAACGCAATTTTTTATTGACATAAATTCGGTGTTTACACAATTAATTACATTTTAGTTTAAAGTGATTGTTATAAGTTCGAGTACCAGGCTGTGTGAACATTGTTGCTCTTCGTGTGTCTTTACCTCTAACAGAAAAAAACGCAAATTGGGCAAATTGCATTTTGAAATGTAGCTCCTCAAATTCTCATACAGCGTATAATTCGCATACAACACAAAGGCTCGATGATTATCAACGCGTTTTACAGAGCGTTTTCCCATAATGTGAAATGTTATAATGTGTTCATGTAAACGGATTTTGATTTTACTGCCGTTACAAAATGCTCAATATTAGTTTTATATAAATTCCTGGCCTACGCTGATTAAGGTCCCTTTCAAATCTCTATAATATTTGTCTCCTATATTCTGCTCAACATAACGCTGTAGGATTAGTCTATTAATGGAACTGAGATTTGAATTCATATCGTTATGTTATCCAGAATATCGCAGAACAAAACTGCTCATTTGTATTTCTATATTAATTAAAATAATATTGTACGAATATACACCGGAGTAAATCTCTTCATTTTGTCCAGGCTGGAGGCTTGCTTGTTACTGCAGGCACCATTTTGTATTTTTTTTTTATCTCAGATTGAACTATTACTTTCAATCGGAGGAAAATCTATCTCTTCTCATAATTTCCTTTTCTTTTTGAATTCAAACATTCCCGTAAGCAATGCGGTTGGATGTAAATAACAAAGTGTACTATAATGAAAATAGGTTAAATATCTAGAAAAATAGAACTTGTACAGTTTTATACCATGCTTTCATTCGTTTTGTATTTTTACACAGTTTTTATAATTTATTATCTCACAACTAAAGATATTTCAGTAATAATTTACCCCAGTTAGTTACTTGATTATTTATACTGCATTCATATCAGCTAAAAACTCCAACGAATTTCCAATCGCCTTCAGTCTGTTTTTACCTAAATTCCCAACTAGATCCAGAGACATGAATTTGTTACTCACCTCCCAAAAGTGTAGTTTATCTTCACCGGGATACAACTCACTTTGAAACTTTCTACTTTCCGAGTAAGCGAGCAGCGAAATAGGAATCCCAGAAAAAAACACTCCGTGTAAAAAAGGCAGCCAAGTCTCTTTACTTTAAAAAAATTCAACACCGAAAAGGAGTGATATCAAAAAAGGAGCCAAGTCAATGACATTTCCAAATATTTAATCGTATCTTTGAAATAAAAGTATAAACACCGAGAAATACTTTACAAAAGGACTTGGCGCATCGTTTTTTTAAAGACATCATTCTATCCTAAAAGGGAAAGAAATTTACAAGTAGGTACATTTTCCTCTTTCTATTAGAGCCAGAATCTATAAATCAAGCTACTTTTAGTAATGACTATTTTATAGTTTTGTCAATGGCGATAGAAGCATGATTTTATGCTGTAATATATAAGTAATATAAGGGTGAAAGAATTACATAACAATTGGAAGTGGTGAGAATGTAGGTTTCTTTGGAAAACTTCCATGGAGTCAGGAGTCAGGATCCTCATCAGTGTGTTGTGTCTAATGTCCGCCCGTCCGATCGGGTAGCTCAGTTGGTAGAGCTCTCGCCCGGCAAGTGAGAGGTCCCAAGTTCGTGCCCCGGTTCGGTCGGATATTTTTCACAACACACATCCCTTCATATCAATTGGAAGTGGGCTCATACATATTCTTGCAGTACTGTTAATATGGCGATATTAGACTGGTATCTTTTCATAATTTGATCTTGACTGAAGGAAATCATGAAACGTTGTCAAATAATTACTAACTAATGGAACACAATTATATATTTTTGAAGTGTCAAGTGTATAAAGTTAAATTTTTTAATAGAAATTCAATATGACTGTCTTCTTTGTGAAATGTATTTTTATAAAATGTGTATTAATAGAAATTGTTACATGATGAGAAGGTATAACGCATGAGACTTAATTATATTCACCACGAAACAATATTACGAAGATAACTATTGTGTATATTTATAGAAAGCATAGACAACAAGTTTCATAGCGTATATATTCATATAGAAAATATTTTACAGAAGGTATGTATAATATGTACCTAATTGAAAGATGTTTCCCTATTATTCTAAACATTCAAAATGACGGTTGTATATAAATGGCACATGCTTATGAATAGAAAAATGTCTTTAAAAAAACGATGCGCCAAGTCCTTTTGTAAAGTATTTCTCGGTGTTTATACTTTTATTTCAAAGATACGATTAAATATTTGGAAATGTCATTGACTTGGCTCCTTTTTTGATATCACTCCTTTTCGGTGTTGAATTTTTTTAAAGTAAAGAGACTTGGCTGCCTTTTTTACACGGAGTGTTTTTTTTCTGGGATATCACTTCTTTTGTTAGTTTATTCATACAGCTTGTAGCACAGCTTGTGTCCGTGCAAGAACTTATTTCTTTAAAAAAATACGCCTATGCCGATTTGGATACTTAGAAAAGTTGCGTTTGGTATATAAGATTAAAATAATTATCCAAGAAGAATAGCTTTAAGTTTCGTTACAATCGGTCCATCCGTTTTCGATATATGACGTCACTTCCGGTTTTAGCAATGGCGGCCGAAAATAATGTCGTCTTGAATTCATAATTATTACTCCTACACATTTCCAAAATTTGGTTGCAATCGGTACAGCCGTTTTTGATATATGACGTCACTTCCGGTTTTAACAATGGCGGCCGAAAATAATGTCGTCTTGAATTCATAATTATTAGTACAACACATTTCCAAAATTTGGTTGCAATCGGTACAGCCATTTTCGATATATGACGTCACTTCCGGTTTTAACAATGGCGGCCGAAAATAATGTCGTCTTGAATTCATAATTATTAGTCCAACACATTTCCAAACTTAGGTTGCAATCGGTACAATCGTTTACGATATATGACGTCACATCCGGTTTTAAAAATGGCCGCCGAGAACACTGCAACCTTGAATTTATAATTATTTACAAAGTACGTTTACTTATATCTATTTTAAAGTATAAAGTGGTGAATTTAGCGTCATTTAGCATATTTATGACGTCATTTCCGGTATAGGTCATAAAATGTGTGACGTCATTTCCGGTTTCGATATTTGAATCATCAAATATTACTGATTACATAAAGTTGACCGTCTAAATCGTTTAGCGCTGGTTTTGTTCTAATCTGTTTAGCCGTTTTTGAGACATGATGTCACTTCCGGTTTCAAAATGGCGGCTTCCGGTTGGTTTTATAACAAGTCAAATGAAATATCAAAAGTACAAACGTTACATAAATATCAAGACAATCGGATCAACAGTTGTTGCTGAAATGCAAATCGATGTATATTAAATTTCATGACGTCATTTCCGGTTTATTTAAAATAATGTTCAGTCTTTTGATATTGATAATCCATATAGATGACCGTCTGAAACGATTGGCGCAAATTTCGTTCCGATCGGTCCAACCGTTGACGAGATATGACGTCACTTCCGGTTTCAAAATGGCGGCACAAAAAATTCATAGGGACAAGGTTAAATCAGACGCCAAAAGTGCACACGTGGTAAAAATGTGAGATCAATCGGTTCAGCCGTTTAGGCTGTGGCCTGTTTACCGGATTTTAGCTCCAGCCTACTACTATGATTACTGATTATGAAAACCGCCCTAAAACACTGTTTTCACGGCCCTCTAGCGCGCAAAGGGCGTAACCTATTGTTCCCAAATTTGGTATATGTTGTAGGGTGGGCCATAGCTCGAAATTAAGATATTTCGCAACAATGTGAGATTTCTCAATTTTAAGATCCAGTAGGCCGAAAATGCCACTTTGATGCTTACAGTAAAAGTGGGTTTGCTCCAGCCTTTATATGAGAGTGTGCGCGCGCCGTACGACTTGGCTGGCGTGGAGCGACCGCTCCACTAGATCAATAAGAAAGAATTAAATTCTTCTTTTATGCAAGGTGTTCACGTCTCTACACGGTATGTAACGAATTGGAAATGTTATATTGGAGGAGGCTTTGGAAAAAGAAGAGCACTTCAAAGTTATTTTTATCGGTTTTCAGATAACGAAATATAAGTATTGATATTTTCCGTATCGGATACATTTTAGGGGAGACATTACTACAGAGTGAAGAAAAAAACTGCTATTACCATAGAATGTTTGTTAATATTTTTAAGATTCGACTATCAAGGTATTTATTTGATCGACGCGATTAAAGCGTCAGAATTCAAGTTTGTAGTCCAAATAAATATTATGATCGCCGTTTTGTTGGTTGTAAACCGGAAAAGTTTTATACTAGGAAAACGCTCAGTGTAACGCGTTGATGAGCGAGCACAGAACATGCAACATCCCCAGTCGCGATACACGAAACGGCACGTAAGACGATTTTCTTTGCAACTTTCCAATCTCCATATAAATACTCTGGATGAATAACAGATCCATTGTGTCGTGACTTACCTATACATACTTTTTTCAGAAATCTCTTTTGACAAAGAGATAATATCTCTTATGCGCTAGCTCAAAAATTCTTTCATTTTACTGGAAATTGTGGACTGCTTGGCTGCTCTACAGGCCTTGGAGACACCTAAATTGTTCACTGTGAAAGCTTTATACTACAAACTTTTGTTATTTTAATGCTAGATTCAAGAAAAGTCAGCATCCGACATAAGTTTTCAATGCAGAATGCACACTTTTAGAACTTATATTAATTATGAGTAGCAGTGAGTAATTAAACAGACTATAATTTAATAATAATAAAAGAGTTTAGTAATATTGTCTCAAGAAAAATTCCATTCATAGTATTTTCATAACAAAATCATTTAGGAAATTCAAAATAGTCTGGATCTTAAAGATTTTCATTGACATTTGAATAGTGAAAATCGGAACGACTTTTCACTGAATGTCTTGATCAATCGATTCGATCAGATAAATACCAAGGAGGATAAAATCGCACCACAAAATGATCTACTCTGCATCATGGCAACTGCATGGAATGAAAGTACCACTCATTCTATAAGTAAGAGCTGCTTTTTCCTTGCATTCTGATTATGAGTCGATTCTGTATTGCCGCTTGCTACACTGTCGTTTATATTCATGGATATACCTCGAGTTTGATGTTACTAGTTACCTATTACGATAAGGTGATGAGATGATGGTTTGAGGCTGATAACGTTGTATGGTATTTCAATATCGTTGAGTGAATTACATAACTTTGTAATATAATAGCCCTTACAAGCCATAAATTCACAAACGAACAGTTCAAAATCATATACGGATAACCATAATTATTTATTAATTAAAACAATGTCTAGATAACGAAAAGATTGATTTTTTATTAAGAAAATTTAACAAAGCGTGTGAATTTGATCCTCTTGTTTTAATTTCGAGCTCGTTTGTAGAACGTCAACTCTTCCGATATTTTCAGCATATAGCAAGCAGACGTAATAAATTACCCATTCAAGTCTTTTTTTATTTATTTTTTACCAACATTGTTCACGGTGTCAGTTGAAATAATCTAAGTGGGATTTATAGAGACGTTTGAAGAGTACGTGATAGTGCCGCCCACTTTATCACTGAGTTTCAGATAGCAAACTCCGTATAAAATTCCTGTGGCAGAGCATTGATTTATCACTTACGTAAGTCAACTGGAAATAATGTTGATTACTTGCTCGCGTAATGGCTGCTTGGTCTGTAGTACACGCCAAAGTGCCGGCCATCTTGATTCCGCAGGATCTGCACGTTGCTGAAACAAATAGAAATACATGCGTTGTGAAAGCGGAACAGTGAAATGCGAGGAGCAGAGAAGCCCGAAACTATTCTGTCACTGTCAGTTACTTAGAACATCAGTGATGCTCATATTATGTAAAACGTTTGAATTTTAGAAATAGAATATTATAAAATTATTGTCTGGTGATGATGTGAGGTCACAAGAAAGTTGTAGCTTAATATTGAAATATTTCGGGCGTGTTAAGTTGAAATATACTTGTCATATGAATGTACTATTTCACCTCGAGATAAGGGAAAACAAATTTGATGAACGGGCTTCCATTACTTGGTATTGGCACTTTTCACAAATGAAAACAAAAAACGCATTAATCTCCAAAGAAATTAAGTATTTTTAAATAGATTCTACTCTCCTCTTGAGCACTGAGTAAGGTACACATTTGTAAAACAGGTGTATTTTCAATATAAGGAAATTTCTGTATTTTCTCGATCTGAATTGTCGGATACAAGAAACAAGAAACTCCATCGGAAGCATTAGTATTCATTTCGAATCTTCCGACATTTCAAATAGATTCAGCGTGTGTGACGCGGAGGGTGGAAGGCGGGGGGGGGGGGGGGGTCATTCATGTCACGTGACGTCTGAGTGGACCCCCCCCCCCTCCCACCCCCCGTGAAGACAGTCACGTGGTCGACTCTTTTGTTCGAACATACACACCAGGAATACACTCGCCATCCGCTGACCGGAATAACACCTCAATGTGACGCTTGCGGACGACACAAAATGGCCGCTGCAGTTTCTCTCGAGTGACACGAAATGGCGAACAAAAGTTTTGTCATGTCAGAGTTTAACTGAGATCATGTGGTTTATGATTGACAGCAGAAAGCAGAGTCCGGTTTTATAGCTTCCTGACATCTTTATTGGTGCAAATAACTTTGGGTTTGAAAATCTGTTGGCCTCTCTCGGTTTGATATCTTTTCACTGGCGAATTACTCGGCTTGGTGGCAGTCAGCGAACAATGTTGACGCTTTATTTACAATTTATCTGTTGCTACTTACAACAAGTGCTGAACACCGTTCCCCTTATCAAGCTAAATTTGACAGGCAAACAGAATTACAACCATATCTTTTGTTCGTAATTTTCCGTTTTTGTTGAAAATAGCATAATATAGTGAGGTTATCACACTGGGTTAAACCCGTGGCTGGGACTCGCGTATGGACCACGTGATCGTTCTGCGCATGTGCAGAGACCAATTTTCGTACCTATGAATCCGATCACATTACATATAGCCTATTGATTAACTTTTATTAATTTGGCACACATCGTTATAGATTTTAGAGTTGTATACTACTGTCAAGATAATTTCATAATTATTGGGTAGATGGCTCTTTCAGATATTCAGTAATAGATGGTGTATATTTTGTCACAATGCAACGGGTTAAACCGTGTCACAGTGTTGACCTCATTGGTCAAATGTATCAAGATCATGATGCTATCGAGATGTATATCACAAGATAGATATTCTGCTTGGAAATCCGCTCATGTTTCTCTAATCTCTTAGAGATGATTAGATTCTGAAGACAAGGGAGACAAAAGAATCTCAAGATCGCTACCAAAAATCGACAACGCAAAACCTTGGAATGAGCAACGATGGAGTAGCTCCAAAATGAAAATGACTAAACAAGCACTTGCAATGCACAGTAATTTATGTATTTCAACATAAAGGTTGATTTTGCATCTCTAGCTCTTTAGAGTAGGAATACTGTTTCTTTTTTAGTCAAAGTTATGAATTAATTGTTGTTTTGTGAGTGTTCATTGTCTAGATGAACCCCGAACACAACTTTAGAAGATTTGATGGATTTAGTTGAAAATAATTAATAAGTTTCATTAACCTTCACGTTTAATTTAAGAAGTAATGAATTGGTGAAATTTAGTAAAATAAAATGATTTGTCTGCACTTTTACAGAGTTTCTATCTACTGATTTTATTCATAGTTTGCATGATAAATCCCTCGTTGTTGACACCATCTTGATGGCACCATTCAGAATAGCTGGGATTATATGATTTTTTGCGATATTTGATAGTTTTAACGGTCACCTGGACAATTGTAGACTTTGGAGAAATCTTTAATATAATCACTCACATTATAAAAATACGTGCAAAAAATTCAAAAATATATAAATGCATAAAAAATATGTCAACGTGCCTACATAATGTCCGCCCTCGGGGGAAAATTAATTTGATGCGTTGCTGATATAAAACAAAATAAGTTCATGCAAACTATGAATAGCTAGCTGTAGAACAATAATTTCAAATTATATTAATATGTGGTCAAATCCAATCATGAACATCGAAACTAAAAAGTAATTCCGTAGTCCAATTCCTACTGATGGAATCTGTTGGTAATGCCATTAGTCGTTTGTAAAGCTCGAACCTTAAATGTAATCAATGTCAGTGTCTAAATCGTAATAGCTCTGAACACGATGCTATGGGTTAAATTAGGTTCAAAGTAAATTAGTCAATTAGTATAAGCGTCAATAGAAGATAGAATGGTCACCACCTAATGCTTTGACGCAGTACAATAAAAATAAAAGTCCAATATCACAAAGTACAAGGTCTGAATTTTATCGCAAATATATTTCGCGTCACAAAAATGAGTTATGAGACAACAAATTCATATTATTTTTCATGTTCATTTTTCATAGCCTATAGCCTTAACATATATTACATAGGAACAAGAAAGTACCTTTTTAATATAAAGAGAAAATAAGTTTAGAGGATTTTAAGCCGGTAGTAAAAAGCATAATATGTTTACCTTATATGAACACTGTTATTACCGGAGCATATCAATATGACATTCGCCAGAGGTTTCGATTCTATCCGCAGAAGTAACCGACTGTATTCCAGCATTTACACAGCTATATAAGCGTTATCGTACCCCACTTTCATATAAGATCAGTATTTATTTTCACTGCTTATACATATATATGCCGAGTGTTTGTTTAGTAAAATGGCAGATAAGAC
Organism: Leuctra nigra; assembly: GCA_934045905.1. NCBI lineage: Eukaryota > Metazoa > Arthropoda > Insecta > Plecoptera > Leuctridae > Leuctra > Leuctra nigra. The sequence continues at coordinate 27,339,154 of OW203764.1, forward strand.
AAACTTCAGCCCTTAGGCAAACTTTTCGTAACAACCTCCCGTTGAGAAATGAACGTCGCTAGCTCAGACGCTGCCTCCAGCATCCGAGCAGATCGCTGGTATCGCATCTCTGGGGACAAAGTTAACACAAGAGAGAAGGAAGATATTACGGCTTAAGGGAAGATCATGTTAATGTTTTTATTTTCACCCTCATATAGCTTTGGAAGGGCGGTTCAATTTGTGTTGAGATCGAATCTTATGTGTGTCAGTATTTTATGGTGAAGCAAACAGCTTTTTTAGACTTTTTATAACGGTGCATAATTTTTAATCCTTTTATAGGAAAATATCGTAACCTAACGTAATCTAATTTTCCTAAGTAGTGACATCGTAAAGAGTTTCCTCACAGAATACAAATTTTAAATCGGCAACTTCTTCAGATTGGTCGTAAAATTATATGTTCATATTTTACAAGGAAACATACCATTCTTATTCTTCGATACCCTCGAGTTTATCAGTAATAGTCTGCATTTTGCTTAACACATTCTTATTACTATATCGGTTATTGGAGAGATAAACCTTGCCCTGTAATCATGGCAAGATTAGGCGACATCCTTAAAGTTTCATTCTTATACTTATGAGTTGTCATAACCGAGGTCATAACCAAATAGCTCTTAACACATGCTTGAGAATTTATAGTCGTTATTTTCAAATAAATACAAACCCGGCAATAATATCTACTAAATTGATATCAACTAAATACCAATTACTTTCATGCAAACAGACACAGGAATTATCTGTCATAAATGAAACCCTGAAGTTTAAATTTACGTGCGGGACCTGACTTTTGCCGCAAGTTTGGTTCAAAGTCAAATTCTAACCAAAACTTTAAAAACAATTGGTATGTGTTTATTTAAAATAAAAGTATAAATGCTCAAATGCAGCAAATTATGAAACCCAGTGGTAAATATTAGGAAACTAACAAGGAATTTTTTGTAATTTCACCACCACTAAATGAAGTCCTGTTAAAATCTGTGGTCCTGATAATGTATAAGATCCTTCTGGTCCACAACGTGCGGCGATTGGTCGCAGCATCCTCCAATGAACGCCCGAGTCTCATGCACGTCTCAAAGAGTATCTTTATGACTTGGATCTAGATTCTAGTTACTTAAGCTTGACAATCTCGCTGCAATATATTGTACACTTTCTTCCCATCTCTGATTTTATAGCCTCTGTCTTCCTATCTCGTACCTTGAAGGCGGCTTGTTCCAGCTTAGCTTCACCTCGTCGCTACTGTTTATGTTTCGATGCGGCATCATATGCACTGCCAAAGCGTTTCAATGAATCCTCCTCAAGCGAATGAGATTTTTGTGGTGTAATAAACAGAAGCAACGTTAAGATTTGAAAAACAGGATAACAAAAAATAGAAGGTGATTTTCATTTTCTTGATGTCTTCTGTCTAAACATCTTCTTAGGATATGTTTTGAAATTGACTTACCATAAGTTGGCAGAGAGCGTTTTTTTAAAAAATTACTTTTTATGTGAAAACAGTGAACGAAAATCGGAGACACTATATTTCTTGAATATATTATAACTACAATGTAAGCAGACCCGAGGCTTGTTTGGAGGTAAAACCGGCACCTCTGGTTTCTCTTCCCGTTCGGTTTTTTTTATAACAAATTCGTATGATCTAGAATCACGAAGATCCATTGATTTTTCTTATACCTAATGTTTAATGAAATAAACTATTGTAATAATTGTATTATAAATTAATGTAAACTCAAAATTAAAAATATTAAAAATGTATGCTCAAATCTGATTCTTTCAGCTTTTAGTCGAGTTTAGGCACAATTATTTTCCCCATGTTTCATAACTTGAATCGTTCAAAAGTTATGACGATCTTTAGGAAATATTATCTCCAATGTTTACCTTCGAGTGCAGCAGACTCGAAAATCAGCATGAGGAGCTTTCAAAGATAGATATAAACGATAGAAGCTTTCATCAAAACCTCGAATAAAAAAAACTCTTTTCCTGGTCCATCTCTTCGCTCCGAGTTTCGTGAATGGAAATTTTTATATGCAGCATATTTATAAAAATAGAGAAATCGATCGAGATATTCTCTCTCTCTCAAGAAAACTTTCCTGATTCCCGATCAGAAATAAAACCGAATAATCCAACATCCAATTCCCTCCAACGTTTCAGAATTCAAATATTCTTGGATAAAGTAGAATATAATAATACTATTCTTCTCCTTGGGAATGTTCAGATATACACATTATCATATATAAACTTTTCGGCGATATTCTTAAAATAAAAATCTTATTGTATTTTGTTTGTCCTTCTATTATCAAATTTTTGAATTCGTCTTCGAATAATCTTGTCGAAAGTTTTGCCTTGAGATTTCGGTGCCTAGAGATTAGATTCTCGAACTCGGTGGCTGTGAGAGTGGAAAGTTTCAGATGATATCAGCTTGGTTCAGAAACAAGACGCACCAGGTGGTATAAGAGCAACGGAAACAAACTCACGATACGATTGAGGGGGAGCAAAGATGAGAAAGAGTTTGCAAACAGGGTATAGACAAATATCAATAACTTTTGTCGATAAACTTAAATATCTCATCTATGCCAGCTGCGGAAAGCATTCACTGCGCTGCGTATTTGGAACATAATTTTTAATATGTGATTTATTGTGTTTCATTCCTACTGATATTTGTTTGGTTCAATCTAATAAATTGTCAAATTTTCAAAGTTATAAAACTGTTTCATATACGTTCAGGAGAAGATTTGTTCTCTGAAGATTTGTTTTCGTGTACAATACACTGATTATTCTCAAGTGTGAAACCTGTTCAAAACCAGAGAACAGAGTAGGTAAAATAAACTGTTTTCCTCAATCAATGTATTTGTCATGAATATTTGCTGAACAAAATGTTGTTTTAAAACCACAGAACGCACTCTGAAAAGAAAAACGAATTATTCCATAATTTTTGTAGAACATTCTGATCACAACTTTATGTCTGCGCAAAATCTTTTCATCTTCAGAATATTGCAGAAAGTTTTATGAATTTTGCTTTAATTTCTGCATTCGATTAAACTGTCGGTTAAACTAGCATAATATAGTGTTCGTATGAATTTTCATAAATGTTGTTGAAAGAAAGTGACTGTAAGTAGAAGTGACGTGGAACACACCTACGTGTGATATAAACTGCACATTTCAAGATGTATGTTTCTGAAGTTTCTCCCACGTTCCAGCGACTTGCAGTCAGCACAAGAGTAAAGTTTCAAGCAATACCCACAAAACCCACAAAGCTAAAGATGTTTACATAAAATTCACTTTGCTTAACTGCGGTACTTTGGATGAGATTATCCCTCGCAGGAGACGAAGAGAAGAGAAATAAACATATTAACAACTTTAGGCAAATTGAGGCTTGAGGTATTAGTTCAATTCAGAGGGTGAATTGCTTAAAGTACGACCGATTCCTATACAACTTGTACAACTCGTTTCCCCTTGTAGAGTGCTTTGTTCTTCAGCAACTCATCTGATTCGTTGAGTTTTGCTTTTCGCTCGTTTTAAGCTCGGAGCGGATGGTTCAATAAATCAATGAGGGATATTTGCTTGAATTGTTCGAGAAGGAATACTGTAGCGGGATTGAGAGGGGATGAAACAATATTGGAATGAGTTATAAGGGTTTTTACTTTATTCACATTTGACGTCCAGCATTTTTAATTAATTGTTTAAATTTATCATGTTTCCTGATTGAAATAACTTCGTTTCGTTCATACATTCTATTGTGATTATACGAACAGAGTGGAATAATAATAGTTAAGTAATATTTGATTTAGGTAATCAAATCTCTTATCATATTAGATGAAATATTAGACAAATAGATAAATTCATGCACTTGTTGAATCAAAGGTATATTAGGAAGTATTTTATTTCGTTTTCCTGACCTCATGGATGGACCTTTTCTCGAAGTAAGACGTTTTATACTATACAGAAAAAATTATAGGTACTTCTGTAATATATTTTGAAATTAATTGAATTGATTGGGACAAACAGATTTAAGAGTACTTTATTATACTTAACTGTAATTTCAACGAGGTTCAAGACTGTTGTGATCATAACCGTAAACTCACCTTCCACGCTATATTTGTCTGGATATAAGTTACAATATAACATGTCTCGCCATGAGACGCTGTGAATTCCGAGCTTGATTGATCGCCTCTCAGTCCGAAGCTAATAAGCTCGGATCTGTTCCAAAATCCTCACACCTTCATCGGCAAAGTTTCCCACAACACTGGTGATATTCGATCGTCTTGCTGCCACTCAACTTATGTCGGTTCTCAGAATTTCTTCGCGACGACACGGCCAATACTGTCCATTACGAGCCCGAGTTCCACTTTGCCGATCTTCTCGGTTTTCACTCATTGTTTGCAAGTTTTCTGAGCTGAGTTTTCCAGCCCCAGCTTATCAATTATAGGCCTCCACATTGAGCGTATACTCTATAGTTGGACGTAGCTTTTCCTAATGATTATCTCGCCATTCACGTTGTTATCGAGGTATCCGATATTTTAAGCTTTATTTTGTGTTGCTTTGTTATCTTCCTTACTTCCCACACGGAAAGTTGTAAGTACCTCATTCTGTGCATATTGGGGTAAAATCTCTCGTAAAGTTCAAAAGTTACGCGGACATGCATTAATTACATTTTCAAGCAACTTACTTGTATTTTTCTGCTGCTAGAATAAATAATTGTCTACTCAATGTATACATTTGTAAAATATTAAATAATATTCTCTAGGTAAATGTCAGAATTTTTGGAGAGAAAAAAGAGTAAAAGCTTGTTTCTTACTCCCAGATTTAATTGTTCCAGTCAATTGCAATCAATTTCAGCCGAAGTTACAAGCAGTTTCGTAATGATAGCTTTCTTTTACTTTCACTATGAATATTTGTTAAAGTTTTAACAATAATTTCGCTTTAGCTGAAGAATAATTCTAAACCATGAAGTATCTGTAAATAACATTCATATGTATCGTCTTTCAACAACTCACAGACTTTTCAAGAAGTTCCTTTGAACTAAATTACTTGTAAACCAACACTCCTCAAGTATACCTTTCGATGAAGTAACACTTCTGTCAGATATCGGATGAGAGGTCACAGCTTAGCTTATTACATTTCCTTCTCGTGTTTGCTGTCAACTCAGTACAAGTGACTCGGCGTCCGCAGACGTCAATTTCGTCTTTCACATGACGTCTCTTCGTCTCCGAATGTCTCTCAGTCAACAATTGCTAACTTCCTGCGATTTCCGTTTGTTGACATCGTAACTTGCAGCTTCTCTGACATTTAGATTGAGTCAGAGGTTCACATTTATCATTGAGCCCTTTGCCTTCCAACCTTACATAGATGAATGAAACAATTTCCAGGACAAAGCCAAGAATTTGTTTGACGGTGTTCACTCATCCCTCAATTTAAAACTTTTTGCTTTTCTACACTCTTCAGAACTGAACTCTGTTTCTTATTGCTTTTATTTTGTCATTCACAAGTGTATTTGTTACTACATGTTTAACTTTTGAAAACCATTATATAGTTTCAAATAAAATAACGACATTATTTATATAAGAACTTAGTTTACATTACGAGAAGGAGATTTCAGTCTCAGTCCTTTCATCTGAAAAGGAATACACCGAAGTTTTAATACAGTAATGCAACCACCAAAGCTTTTGCCTTGCTTATTAAAAATAAAACATGAACCAAATTTGAAGCTCAACAAGAAAACGCTCTCAAAACGCGTTGATTTGCGATACTCTGTGGTGTACAGAAGCTATGTTGTGTACGCAAGCTTTTGTTGTGTACACAATATAACCTCTGCTTCGAAGATGGGATGAGCTTTATTAGTTGTGAAGAACAGATTTCAAAGTCAAACATGAATGCTGTTTTGAATTTGTTCAATCGAATTAAATACGTTAGACAAGAATACTTTAAATGATAATGAAATATAGTTAATGGTAATTACGTGTGTTGGAACTCCAAGGAAATCTCACAATCAGCAGCCATCTTTGTTTGTTCTGATATCAGGGGAGGAAATTCACTACAACTATCGCCGTGAGATTTTGTTCTCAAGTATCCTATGTTCTCTGAAGTCGAGAGTACTCCCTAGGGACCACGTGATCGTGATTGACCGGGCTTCACTTGATATCAGTGTTGACTCGACCGGCTCTTGTGCATAACCTTTGAACTTGCCGAACATATTCTCTCCCCTTTGAGGCCGAGTCTTGAATGAAACGGTTGTCGACGTTATTGACGTGTCTCGGTGGACGTAGTGATATTGTCTGCAGCGTGGATTTCTGCATTGTGAGCTCCATGCAATATTTGCGACTTTTAATTGTTAAGAGGCAAACGGAAGCGAGCGGGAATCGCACGGTTCGTCAGAGCGTTTTTTTGAAATTTTGTCTTCCCACTAAAAAATTTAAAAAAAATCAGATAGTAACGACCCATTACAGCCTAATAGACTAAGTAATGCCGCACACTGGAGTTCATTATGACCTCTTGTACGACCTCAAAGTGTTAAATACGATATTTTTAGTAAAATAATCGTATTTAACACTTTGAGGTCGCACAAGAGGTCATAAAGTACTGCAGTTTGCGGCATTATTTAGTATATTATGTTGTAATGGGTCGTTACTATCTGATTTTTTAAAATTATTTAGTGGGAAGACAAAATTTCAAAAAAAAGCTCTGACGAACCGTGGGTTTCCCGCTCGCTTCCGTTTGCCTCTTAAAGTGTATAATATCAATTTCAAATACGAACCTTCTATATTCAATATCCCACTTTGAGAAAATGATCTAAACTGTATTATGTCAATTAAATACGTTTCAATAATAGTATCAACAAATAAATATTTTGATGTCTAGTTATATTATGCATTTTAATTAGGTAAACTGATGCATTATATTTTTTAAATAAAATATAATAATTGTCCAGGAGGCAAAGGTTTTATTACAGTATGTTTAATTGTTCTTTGCCTCATCCTAGATGACCTTACTAGTTTGTATCGTCTGTTTTTACAACTTGTCGTTTGCCAGTGACTTTAGTCATCCCGTTGGTCAAGCCACACGTGCCCTAGGTAATCTCGCTTTGATGAGTAAACGTCAAACAAAAACAACTTCGATTCCATTTTCCATCACACAACGGAGATTACACTAATCAGATTTGTAATCGAACTGAAAGTAGAGAGCGCGATCCTCGCTAACGACCAACGACGACGAACGAGCAAACGACTGCAGTTTGCTAATTTTAATCCTTGCGTCATTGACAAAACACAAACGAGATCATCTCAAGCTCCTTTCAACGTTTCAGAAGCGTATTGATTTTTGTTAATGACAAGTCTCAACACCTTGGGCCTCTATCTTTCACATGAACTTTCCTTGATGGATATATTTAGTCGTGAATCGAGTTCCACAAAAACCATGTGTGAGTCGCGGGTAATAAAATCCAGTTTTATTTGGTCAAATGAGTTTCAATATTTTATTGGAAATTGAGCCTGTGGTGAAGTATCATTTCTATATCAACACATTTTCAGTCACTATAATGATCTTATGCGAGAATTGAAATCGCAGTCGAAGATTTCAGTGCGCCCGTAAAATACTGTAAATCTGTTTTCTAACCCAAATATTTGAAAATATTTGAAAAAATAAAGTAAGTATACAATAACTAATACACTATATTTAAAGATGTATGGTTATCTTTACTATTACTTGATAGTATAGTTAACTTGATAACCATGAATCTCTAGATATTTGAAAACTTCAAATACATAATAAAAAAAACTCTGCCCCTCGCTTCCTGACTTTCGTTTTTGTAAACTCATTTTGTATGTGGCAGGACAAATGGTTTTTAAATCCCAATTTTTATTAACATGTAGTAAAATATGGGATATTTGGAAACAAGATATTTTATTAAATAAATATCAGTCAGTAATAATGAAAAAACGAATATCTACTTACAACGAGGGGGGTAAACAATAAATCAAATTGGCTTCTTCCTCCTTCCTCACAAACTCCATGGAAAAAATGTAAAACGCTTATTTGGCTCGAGTAGGTTTATTTGAATCAATCTTCTTCATTTCCATAGGCTCATTTCCCTAGCGAGAGTCGAGCTCGCGTTGCCACGATCGCGTTCGAGACACGAGACAACAACTCGTTTTCGTCGAGATCGAAAATCTTCGTCAAGATAACAGAATTCTTTCCTGAGAACCTTCTATGGCATTTCAAGATGTTCAGAAGGGGTTCTAAACAAGGAGGTTCTAAATCTACCGTATAAAAAGATAAGCAAATTTGCTTCTTATATTAGAATACAAAAACATATTTCGTGTTATTACTTATTACTCTTTGTACCCATTTTTGTACCGGATATGTAAACATTGTTGCATTTCATGGGTTTCTGTTTAGACCATTGTAGATAAAAACAATAGATACCCCCATTTTTTATAAAATAAGGTTGACTTGAACTCTCATTGGTTGATCAGTTTTTCAATATGTTTCACCTTTCAATAATAATTTTATTCTATGTTTTAATACGTAAATACATATTAAATTTATTTCATTGAGTAATTTATTTTAAGTAATGTTACCGAATTTATACTCTATTACAACTGCCAGCAAAAATAAATATACTGCTTTTAACACGACGTTTGTTTTTCAGTCTCAAGATACTGATAGATAAATTCGCCCCCCCCCCCCCCTTCTTGTCTCTTCTTCTTGTTGGTTGTCAACCAAATTGACAATAAAAGGCAAGGAAATGATATTGATATATTCATATATAAGTGTACTTTCATCCTGCAAAAACCCCAACTAAGAGAAACCACACGTTGTAATCTGAGAATGTAATGTGAACTTAGTATTTGTTCTTTGCGATTATATTTCATAGCTTCAATACAATACTTGATCCTTATAAATTACTAGATTCTGAAGGATTAAGAAAGCCTAATAAGTCATCTGAGATGTATTCAGAAATTCCTTGATCTTAATATAAGCTCTACCATCCCATTATGAAGTCATCAATTGTACTCGTCAAAATGGAGTGAACACATTCTTGTTTTCTTTCGAACGCAAAACGTCAAAAAGTTGAAACTATGTAAACGCAAGTTATAATTGCTCTCGTGCGACGACATTGGCGACACCGCTAGCTGGAAACATCAACTAAAGGTTGAACTGCAGTCAGCATCTGCTTCAAGTATAATTGCATGTGAAGTGGCGTGTGCTTAGGCAAAGTGCTTAATTGTTTGCTTAGTTCCCCTCCAGGTCTTCCCCTCCCCCACTCCATTTCCCCTCTTGCAGTGTTCTGCGCGAGAAAAGAGGATAATAGAATGGCGGTAAGCTCATAATAATGCGTGATCATTGTTGTCTAAGTCTTTGCATGACTTTAGCGCACTTACTTTGTTGCTTTAGGCTTTATAAAGATGCGTTATTAAATCTTAAGAACACTGGTGAAAAAGTAACTCGCTCATGAGCTACCTTTGTTACTCCGGGATGAACTCCTTTAGCAGCTCCATACTTCAAATTTACATACATTATCGTTTTGCACATTATTATTCTGATCAGTAATAATTCAGAGGATTAAGTAGTACCTATTTTATATATATCAATAACACTTAATTAAAATAGTATGATCCTTCCTACCTCTGACACCAGTTGTAGTGAGAAGGATGAAAGATGATTACCTGTAAAACAAAACGCAACTATTAGATATTACACTCTAAAAATCCCAACGATTCACAGTTAAAGTTACAACAAGTGAACTTTCCACGACAAGTTATTATAAGTAGCAACATTCTGCCGATGGAGTTCTTATTAATGCTAGTTAAGACCAGTTGATCATCCTTGTCCACCTTATCGATAGAGGTACATATCTTATTAAAAAATTCAGAACTAGACATAAAACAAGTATTATAACCAAAAAGCTATAAGGTCAGTGTCTTCTAACATGTATTACGTAATAAAAGAATAACCATTAATTAGTTATGTTAGCTTTTAACTTGTTTTAATAATGTGTCATGTGTTTAGAAATGGACATGCAATGGAATTGCATGGATATAATATTCTGTTCTCTCTCCCTACACTTGGTGGCAGCTTTGGGACGATAGCTATTTTAATTTCGTGTAAACTGACACGCAAGGGAATTGTTTAATATCACTGTATGTTTAAGTCAAATAATGAGTATAATTACTAATATTGTAATGGTTGGTTTTTCAATGCTCTATTAAAACCAGTAGTTAAGTTTAAGTGGTCTGTCATTCAAGGTATAGCATTGGTTGTTGCATTGGCAAAGTAATAATTGACTGTGAAAGTTAGAGTTGAAAGTAGTTGATCATTGAAAACCGGCTCTTAGAATGAATTGGGTGAGCAGTGCTTTCTATACCACCATGAGTATATGACCTCTCGAAAAGGGTTCATATCATCAACAAGTAAAAAATCAATACAAATAAATCGATAAATCAATAAATAAAATGCCGTATCATTAAGAAAACTTCAACGATAGTTTCATACATAATTTGTAGCATTGCCTCTGGTATTTAATTCCAGCTATTTTTTTATCTTTTTTTATACATAAAAGATTTTACTTTTACATAGGTATGAATGGTTGCAATAATATATGAGAGATCATTTTATTGGTGTAAACAAATCACATGTAGCTTTTTCATTTGAGTTCATCAATATTTATATGCTTTGATATGTTTGGTAAATGTTTACCAATCGGGTTGCAAGAGGTGAATAGTAATCGAGACTGTCCTGTTAATACGTTTGATTTTTAACAATATCAAATCGTCCAATCAGATTTTCAAAACACATTCATTTGCGTAAACTGAAACTCAATTTGAAATCCCACATTGAAACACAATCGTGGCCACAATAATCTCATTTTTCCGGTGCGAATAATTTTACCATTACCTTTTGTCACACAATCACTATAATATAGTCGCGTTAAAATACAAAACAAACAAACCTCCCTCTAATGCATGCTTGTATTCAGAATCACGAGGTAAGGATTTCGCAAAGTGACGTGCCATTATTAAGTCTAAACACGTTTTGAAATTCCCACACGAAACACGTAAATAACTGACATAAGACGACAAAACTGAAATGCAGAATAATTATTCATAACTTGATTTAGTTGAGGCGTATTGTTTCAACAACTCACATTCATAATGTATGGGAATTTCTGAGAGCTGTACAGACGTAATGCTTATGCCTAACTCTTAGGTCTTAATGCTGCTTTCCACGTACTTTCATCTCTATCATTTCCCAGACGCCAAAGCAAAAGGCACGCTGTTATTATGCTGTATGTTAAGTTATAGCGGGATGCTTTGTCAGGAAAGTGGATGGACGTGCGACGAGAACGCATGAGGTTTCACTGAGGCTAGAATCGAGCTTTACACAGAATTTGGAATTTGTTGTAGTTTAATCATGTGTAAACTAACTCTTATTCGACGGTTCTAGTTTATGTTAGAGAAGAAAATTGAGACTTGTTAATACCGCTATTTTTATTGTTATATTTCATTTTTAAAAAGGTTTTTGTGAATAATGAGAAACGAATTGTAAAAAAAATGGAGTGGACTTTTCGAAGTTTTTAATTTCTTTATGTTTTACACTTTTCTTTATACATTTTCTTTATTTAATTTCCTTTTATTTAAGAAAATCATTATAATCTAGATATTCAAAATATAATTGCATTTTGAAGGTATTTTGAGTTATGTTTTTGAAAGAAACAATTAAAATGAATACATAAATAAAAATTCTTAGCTTTTGTAACTTCATGCAAAATTATACCTAATAGAACAGAGAAACAAAATCTGAAGGAAACTTCACTAAACTCCATCAAAATATAATATAAAACTATGGAATATTACGTGTCTGGAGTCTGGACAATTGCTTTTACGAGCAGGACGTTTAATTTAAATGTCCAAGGCTGTATAATACCATAAGAAGCAGATTGTGCTACAGACGAAATAAAATTTATCTCTCAATTACTATCTACAAAATAAAATTGTCCATTGTAAATTTACTCAGTTATATATGTGTTAGTTATTTCCTCGAGAACTTGTCTTCTCTCCGCAAAACCAATATCTCCTCCACAAGATCAGAGAGAATCGTTTATAAACCGTGACCAACTCGACTCTTTTGGTTCGTTTTGGGTTATATTCGGCTACGTTTTGAATCACTGGCAGTGGCGTGCAGACCATCCATTGTTGGTATCTGTGACAACTGACCATTTCCGTGTAAAATAACACTTTTTTTAAATATGAGATTTTCAATTATCTATTGTTTGTAATGTTGTGTACAAACCTCGAATAATCCGAGAACTGGACCATACCGTCAATTTTCTTTCAGTACTTTGATAAGTTCGCCAGTGAAGAGTGAACTTTTTTTTAGAATAGTGTTTGTTCGGTGCTGTAGGTGAAGCAATTTTGTTTCTAAATAAATCAATAACAATTAATATGCAAGAAAAATTGAATAACATATTTTAAACCTGCATAAGATTTTTCAAAACTTAGTGTGAACTGAACAGATTTGCTCTTATGAGAGATATCATCCCCTGCATTATGATATAGCACACGCATGGACGCCGCTGTTCCCTAATGCACCGGATCTTCACTTCTCCAGCTCTAACTCTGGACTCTGGTAGAGCGTGAAATTGAGCGGATCGCTCTGGTGTCCACTCAATACACGGCCTACTTGACCACAATACTATGCACTTCATCACGATAGAGCGTCCAAGTAGCCAATCTATTACAAATACTACCTCTAGGAAGAATTGAGAAGTAGAGGAAGAGTGCAAGCAATTCCAGACAGACTTTATTGTAGCGCGAAATGCAATTTCAAACTGAAAATGGATTTTGCAAGATCCCGGATCGTATCTTTAAAATGGGGTAATGCTTCTTTCATATGAGGAATTATTTATATTTGTAGTGCAGAGTTTAATTTAATGTGACTCGATCCAGTGTTTTGCGTAATTATACTCTGAATTGGTTCTAAACAGAACTTTAACTTCGTTATCATTTCAACTGCAGTTTGAATCACCTTGTAAAATGAGTCTAAATGACTTTAATTCCCGTTTTAAATCAACTAATTCGTATTATGCGCTGATAAAAGAGCAATGAAACCGTTAAGAGGCAAACGGATGCGAACGGGAATCGCACGGTTCGTCAGAGCGTTTTTTTGAAATTTTGTCTTCCCACTAAATAATTTTAAAAAAATCAGATAGTAACGACCCATTACAGCCTAAAAGACTAAATAATGCCACACACTGGAGTACTTTATGACCTCTGTTGCGACCTCAAAGTGTTAAATACGATTATTTTACTAAAAATATCCGTACCAGAGAGTACGTACCAGAGGTCATAATGAACTCCAGTGTGTGGCAAAATTTAGTCTATTAGGCTGTAATGGGTCGTTACTATCTGATTTTTTAAAATTATTTAGTGGAAAGACAAAATGTCAAAAAACGCTCTGACGAACCGTGCGATTCCCGTTCGCTTCCGTTTGCCTCTTAATGTGGCAAGTAAGTCACATGTATTTAAAATACATGAATACAATATAATATTTTAAATTATCTTGACATATCGTTACATAAATGCAATCGAGGTATTTATACCAATGTGATTCTGGTTGATTGTTTCAAATTAGACGCCATTTTGTATGTTAAATCAATGCCTGTAGTTTGTGTCGGCAATGGCTGCAAATACAGCTGAGTGCATGGAATCTCTGGCACTGCTGGCTGATAAGTAGTACTTGGAAACAGTCACGATTATAAAAATGGATTTTAACTGTTCAAATCTAGAATCCCCAACTCGCCACGATCTTTAAACTGAAATAAAACTGTCTTAATTCCACCACTAACTTTTAATTGCGAACATTACCCTTCTTATTAGAGGTTTTCATGAGGGGCAATAAAAGAGTTATATTGTTATTGTTGGAGCAAATTAACCCGACACGTGGTTAAATTGTTATCGATAAATGGTTAGAAGATAATGCAACGTTTTCTTTCGCATTGTAAGTCCCTTTAGTTTATGCATTGAATTTTATTTCTTTTATACTTGAAGACACGAGTGGATGCTACAAAACCCAGGTTTTCGGTATTAGGATCAAAGTTTATTTACCATAAACTGTATTTTTTTCATGAATGAAAGTGTACCCTTCCGTAAAATAGCACTTTTAAAAGCACATAAATTCATTAACACGCGAAAATAATCAATTGACAAAGGGGATATTTAACATTGGTTTGTTTTGATAATGGAAACTTTGATTTCAAAACCTGTATTTTGTAACAATAACTGCTTCATCCACTCATGTCTTCTATAAACAGTGTTACAAATCCCTTCATCCATTGATTATTTTCGCGTGTTAATGAATTTATGGGATTTTCAATATGTGACAGAAGGGTACACATACATTTTCATTTATGAAAAACAGACGGTGTTGGTAAAAGATCACATAGCACTTTCATCCACTAATGTCTTTAATTATTAGATTTTGAATATAAATATTGTTGTATTAAAAATAAACTGATACCACGACTTGTAGTATTCATCTTACAAAATGTTTTTTTAACGATTGTGAGAAAAAATTACAACAATATACTTCACAAAGTAACAAATTAAATGTACAAATTCACGGAAGTGCGCCTGTGGTTTGAAGATAGAACCCTTAACTGTATTTTCCTAATAATTGGACAAGAATTTACATAATTTCATAATTCCAACTCAGCTTGGTAAGTTTTGACTCTTATTGTTTGACCCCTTGTTTCTTAAGCAGGCCACGTTTTAAGAAAATGTTCATCGTTATACTCTTCAATGGGGGGAGGAAGAGGATTGTAGATGGAAGGGATGTTTTTTTCAGCGTGAATTCATTGTCGGAGGGTAAAAAGTATTCTATATAAAGCGATGATTTATATTGGCGCATCGCACAAGCAGCGGTCTTCACCGATAAATTGATTTATGGTTGAAACGTCAAAAAAGGCTCATTTTTCACACTGGCTATTGGTAGACTGCGAGGTAGCGGCTATTGGTTATTGTCCTATATGGTACAGTTGGGAACATAATATATAGCAGTTTCATTGCTTGTTATCGTACAGTCGTGTGGAAAAATTCACGATTACATTGATGAATCAAATTGTAATTAACAATAGTATAAATTTACGATGACAAATGCTTGGATTTCCTGTACTGATAGTAGCATTTAATACAAAATGATGAAGTAAAATATACTAGAAATACATTTATAAAATTATTGTCGATGGATGGCGTTGCTATTGTATTGCTATTTAATTTCTCTTTATCAAAATAATTGCGAAATATTTCTTCATGATCAATATATTTTATTACATATTCAAGTAAAATATAAGGAAACCATTGCGGAACATTACAAACGTTTCGTTTAGGTTCATAAACGTTAGAATTTTAAATAATTTTCATTTAATTAAAGATGAAAGAAAAGATGTATTTTGCATGTTGAAGAGTAAAATTAAACCTGTCTTCTGATCTGGCAAATGAATTCAGAGAAACTCTGCCATGCTACCTAGCCATCACCTCGTAAAAAAGAACATGCCTTTGAGGACATTTCTATGGTGGTTGCTATTCAAATGAAATAGCAATAAATTACATCATATTCTATGATTTTCATAATCTCTGTCGTTTGAGATTAATGAAGATAATTATCCAGTGCTTTTGTCTCAAGTTAGGAAAATGATTTACGTGGAAACATAAGAAGAAATATTCGGTCTCAAAGGGCTAATCATTACTTAAAAAAAAAAAACTTTTATATTTATTATAAAATATCATACCTACATTAAAAAACACATAATCCACAAAGCTCAGAGAGCTCATCTGTGGGAAAAATATTATAAATGACCTAGAACAGACATGTTTAAAAACATTTAAAAAATATAAATCAAATAATTAACATAAAAATAACAAATACCGGAATAGACACACAAAAAACAATAGGAATATAAAACTACTGTAGGGAACAACAAATGCAAAAATAATAAATAAAAAGGAGGGCTCAATATGACGTAAGTGCATGGGTAAACAACACTCAAAGCACTCAGAGTTTTAAATCAATTGTAAGATTAAAAAGAGATTCAATATCTCAACAATTACCTACTAGGAATAGAATTTAATGTATTTGGAACTATATAATCAAGTGCACGTTTACCATTTTTGTTACGCCAGGGTGGGATTGAAAAATTTCCAATTAAAGACAATCTAGTTTTAACCGGATGGTTTTGAGGAATTTTATGCTCATCTGAAGATTAAAATTTTTAAATTAACCGATAATTATCAAGAAGAGGGATTGTTGAAAATTTACAGATTTCACAAGAACTTTCGCAATTAAAATTAAAGTGAAACTAAAAAATTAAATTAAAGTGAACTAAAGGTGTTATACTTGTGCTTAGTAAGAACACAAGTACTTGTTCGGTAATCTATCGAGCAAGAAATGAATTAAGATGTACTTAGAAACATTTAATAACAAAAGTTGACATTAAATATACCCATACCTTATCATGTAGCTAAACAAATAAACACATATTTTTACTATAACTGATAATCCTGAATGTACACTAGTAAAATATTTAATGTTCATCTCATGCATAAAACTTTATATGCGCTATAAACTATACTTTAAAACTAATTTGCTTAGCAATGCAGAGTTCTCTCTCTTTTTCGTATCGTATGAAATATCGTTCAAATTTCGCTAGAACATAGATCACGTTATTTTACATCCAATAATAACACAAAAAGTTAGATTTGAGTATTATTTTCCGAGACTGTTTAAACATGTTATTTTTAATACAGATATCAATTGCGCTGAAGGCCAATAACATTATTTCACGTTTTCGCCTCGTCGTATTTGCACAGTGGAAAAAGCGAAAACCAAACATAAAATAAATACGATTGCTTACGGTGAGATTTTCTGTTCTTTATTCTGGTCGTGATATAGCGACTGCTCACTCGTCAGTGCCAGTTCGATCTTGCCACGTTCGGGATGATCCTTCTATTCCCACAAGCTTCCGCATGAAGTGCGTGCCCATATCCTCCGTCAGCGTGGCTATTCCCACTCGATAGAAGAGGGTGACTATTCACACGAAATCCATGTGACAATATATTATTTCGAAGAGGAGAATACAACTCGATTGCTGGAAAGATCCCTTGCGTGAAAGGATAGGTCACAGATTTATTTCCACTTTCGAATAAAGTCATTGGGGGATTTTAAATAAATTCCTTGCCCCGAATGGTTAGGTCGGACTTAAAACTTTCTCTGGTATTATCGATGTAATGCTTGTCTTACAGGGAAGGAAACAAAACTTTAAAAATCTGATACAATTGATATTAGGTTCTTACAATGGTTTATTTCTTATAAAAATAATTTGCCTTACCTAGGTACTATAAATTAGAGGCAGAAATTTGATATTAATATTTATTTTTGGACTGAATGGCAAAATCAATATGAGTAAAAGTATTTCTTTCAGGCTAAGATGGAACCCGCTATTGGCCAGCCCATGGAATTTTTAGTTTGAAACTCTTTGGTACAACTTTTCCACTTTAGTAGTAATATTTAAAAAAATATGGCTGACGGGTATACATCCTACTGGGTTCGTTTTTTTTTTGTTTTTTTTAACATATTTTCGGTATAAAATTCGTCATTAATAGATGACGAATTAAAATCAACGGTAACAAAAAAAATCTTTCCTGTCGATAGAAAGTTGCTTTTATATTGTTAATGTTGAATAAATGTTTGTTACCCTAAAGCATTGCGGTCAGCCTCAACTCTCCTCTGATTTCTTCTCCCTCCTTCTCGTGGTCATCTCTGACGTCACGCGATGAAGCGAGTCACGTGACGTAACGAGTCACGTGTTATATCTTAGTTCGTGACTTCGCCGTGCAATCCTCTTGAAGCGCTCGTGTCGCGTTTCAACGAGACATCCTTCTCAATACATCCTTCTCAACGAGACATCCTTCTCAATACATCCTTCTCAACGAGACTTAATCAGAGAAACATCGTCACTAGTTTTCACCTTGTCAGCTCGGAGGCAAAATAACGTCACCGTAAAAGCTTTTTCAGTGTACGGGATTTGAAAATGTCAACTATTGACTCGCGAAATGTTCTCAAAATGTTCATAATACAGTTCGGTGCCATGCTTAATAATAATATACAGCTTTTGAAGTTTTACTATCTTGGAGGAGCCAATTAAAATAATTAATAATTGTTTACCAATTCTCATCTGAACAAAGTCTGATAGGACCTATCTACTACTATAGTATCATACTACACTTTCTTAATTTTGTTAGCTTTTTACGTAATGAAAATGTCATATGTATATAAATAATCATATACAAATATATAAATATAATATATAAATGTATATAAATGTTTCGCCAGTGACGATTCCATGCAAAATTATCATGAATTTGTCGCACCTTTGTCAATGACGGACAAAAAAATGTTAGGTATTCTGAAGATGCAAATTTCTTATTTATATAGTACCTACTTTATTGAAAATGGTGTATCATAGAAAGTGAAAACGATAAAATGTAATAATATATTTGCAACCCCCACTTGCTATAACTAGGAAAGTGATTCTATTGCATATGAACAACAATTTATTAAATCATATATAATTATACGAGTTTTATAATTTAGAAAATAATAAACACACAAATTGGCCTCCAGCATTTCAATTAAGACCAAGCTAGAGGATCATTCAACAATGATCACATTTCTTTCTTGTGGTCCACGAAATTTAAGAAACGGGGCTGGAACTAAATATTCGCTTCGGGCATCACATCTAGAATTTCATAATTCACTCCAAGTTAGAAAGGAGCAGATCTTGATGAAAAGTTATACTCTTATATTTTAGCCAGCATTTCATTCCACTGTTCCGATGAAATTAGAAGAAACTCTCTCGTATATTCTCTCTACAACCTAACTGCAGACGACTGGAAACATCTTTTACCTCTTCTAAATCTCTTATTATATTCCTCATTTCTTTTCTGTCTATAAGCCTCTTTTGCGCCTGCTTCTTTATTCAAGTTTCTCCGTACTCCAGCTCCAGCTTTTGAACAACTTGATCTGTGAGTCATCAACATGTATTTATCTTAATTAAAGAAAATGTTTACAAATAAATATTTTTGTTTCACTTCTATTTCTCATCGAAGTCATATTAATATGCTTCATAAAATACTTGTAGGTAATTCCAGAAGAAAGGAAGTTATCGGATTGCGTATTAATTTAAAACCAATTGACTTAACTTAAAATATGTTTAGAAGATCAGAGACAGACTGTGAAAAACATATTACGGAATTATGATAAGAAGAGGCAAATAGAGAAGAAAAAAAGCATACAAAAATGTAGGACTGTTAGGTACTGGAAATACAGAACACAAAGAAATTGTGCATAAAACTGGCAGAACGTCGTTTACCAATTAGAAATGTTTCATCTAAATGCTTTAAATAATAAATATGTACGCTCATTTAAATGTTTCCTTAAACCAAGTTTCAACTATCAAATTGTGGGAACGTATGAACAAAGGCAACATTTTAAAACCGGGTAGATATTCTAAATGAATCGTTGATGTATTTTGGAGCTAACCGTTTGTATTCCGCCACTCGCTCGACGACTTGATGAAGGGTTCCTCCGACTCCGACGCTGGTAAATATTCATGCACTAAAACGTGCCTAGGCTCAACTCGCGAGCTTCAACTGGGAAATGTTTCGTCTCAATTGCCGTGCGCCATTCAATTAAATTTGTTAGAAACAATGAAAGTCGCAACAAGAAATGAAAACACTGTGTAGATCTGATGAGAACAATGGACCGTCAGCTAAGGTCAAGTAGAATAGATTAAAAGATGTCGAAAACTCAGTCGTCTGCTGATGGGACGAGATCGTTATCTGAGATTTGTTATTTAGTTGAGTCACTTTTAATTATCGGTGTAAAGAGAGGCCTTTCTCGAACTTTAAAGTGATTGCATTTAATTTGAATCAGTAATAAAATGTGTCGTCCAAAAAAATCGTTGCCCATGATTTTAACTGAAATTTCATTTACCATAACAATAAATATGTTTACATTTTTACAATATTTACAAAAAAATATGTATCTACTTTTTATTTACCATTATATTTATTTACCTTTTAAACACTATAAACTCCATAACTATTTATATAGTCAACACACAGTTTTATAATTTTTCATTTGTTAGGTATAGCGATTTATCATTTTCAATGTAATTGTTATGCAAATGTTATGTGTATTTCAAAATGTATTATTTATTATATTTTATGTTATAGTCCATGTGGTAACTATTGTTGAATAGCAGTGTTTTGTTTTCAATAAAATTCTCTCTCAACACACAAACAAAGGAGAGCAGTAGAGCAACCCCGAATCATAATTGAATAATCCACTCAATAAAATGCACTTCATAATCGACTTCAACAAATTTCTTGTGTTCTCAACCCCTTTATAATTTTACTATGACTTAAACAAAGTCGTAAAGTTTTACTTTCCAAGTGAAGATTAAACCCGTTCTATTTTAAACAAAAGCAAAATGACGCCTTCTTCCATACGTAATAATTATACAAGTCACAAATGAAAAGATAAATTTCAGAAATTTTCATTGTATGACAATTATGCCGTACATTTTGCTCACGCGTCTGGCAGAGATAAAAGTGCTTCGAAGTCGTAAAAAGTGGTAATCTGGGAAGAGCAACGAGGACCCAAGCAGTCGCAGCGATGCGGGCCGCTGTGGTTTTCACCTCAAATCCACACCGAGCTCTGCCATTCTCTGGCTACATTCACGTGGAATTTAAGAGGAAATTCCAGAGCCCCTCTCTCCCCAGTTCTAGTTTACAAAGAAAATGTACAGGGATGTGGGAGGGAAGCTTAAATCAGTGTATATAATATGCTCCGACGGTTCGAGTTGAGATGTTTTACAAACTCCCGCACGAGAAAGGAAATAAGGTTGTCAAAAACAAACACAGGCTTGCACGACAGTTTGCGGAGGATAGCGTAGAGCTGATGCCGTATTACATATTTTAATGAACAGCAAAGTGGGAATCATTATTATTGTCTAATTTATTTATCATACATTTGTTCGATTATAAAATAATACAAATGGTGGCATATGTAGGATTTAAAATTCTAAGTGAATGATGTAGTTTAAAACCCCTGAAATGTCCATTAATTACATATTTTTATTAATATCTGCTACAATTCGTGTACAAATATTTGTATGCGCTGTTTTTTATATGACACAATCATGATACAAAATTGATTTTATTACAAACAAAACCAACGGAAAAGAGATCCCGAATCAAAATTAAAAATCCACTAAATAAAATGTATTTCAGATATTGGGTTTTTCCAATTTTTTTTTAAATAGTATCAACAAACAAAAATATAAAAAGAGCTCTCGATATCCTGACGACTAACATTTGCATTGGCATCGATCGATTTAAGAAGAACGGATGAACAGCCGCTTTTCAAGGGATGTAAATTATTGACATTATCGAGTAGAAAGGTGGTGCGATTCACATGGTATAAATATTGCAGTGCGCAGACAGACGATATTTACATGCTGGATGCGATCTTCTTTCTCTCCTGAGATGTTGTGACACGCGTACCAACATCAACATTCAAGCACACTTCATTCAACTCGGAAAACGCTCGGTGAAACGCGGTCAAAGCGAGACATTTTCGTACTGATGTGCACGAGTTGCTGATCATACTATCTGGAGTGAAGATCAATCATTTGCATGTGATCAAGGTGTGGTGAATTAAGTTAATCGATAAATAAAGACATTTATGACACCGAAATAAAAATAAAAATTGTTGCGACATTTCAAAATAAGAATAAAATGTCAATACATCTTGCCCGTATTTCCGAAAGTTTTGGATAATAATATTTAATGCTGGTTTCAATGACCAAACAAACTTTATTGTGAAAGGCTGGACAAACTATTTTACCATTATTTACCAAATTAGGGGATAATTCTAAAAAAAAACTATATCTACAGTCAGTCAACTCTTTTATGGCATTAGGGTGTGCATAAAATGCAAACATCCTGATGTGAGTTTAGGGTTATGTCGAATTCGAGGTTATGTCGAAATTTGTTCAGATCTAAGCACTTCTCGTGGTCTTTATTATTTATCTTTTTGGGAAATTAAAGACAACACTGGATTTATGGGTAGGTATATAAAAAGGAACGGGCCAAAACTTCTGCAACAATAGTTAAAATGAAAATAAAACCGTAGGATATTGAGATTTTCCCGTTTTTTAAACCCCTACAATGTGAAAATTATATTCCCCATATGTTCGAAGCGACGAGAAGTCTGTGAATTTGCATATAAAAGTGTGTATCTCTGGATCTAATAGCGCCGCGTATTGTTCGCGGAAACAAAGAGGACTCTGAGAGACAAAGCAGTTGATCGTCGGACGCGTGACTGAATTATCACGTCGATCATTGCTCGACGCGTGAAGGCACGTAGCGAGCCGTGAATTATCTCGGAATCCATGATTACAAAACAATTCACTAGAGTCTCTTTATTGTTACATACAGTCCACTGTTTCTCTCATCCGTGCTGTCAAACAACCGATAGAACTCGTGCTACGGGTCCAGTCACTGAATGAGCTTATTTCCAAAAAAAACGGACAAAACTACTCTATAAACTATTTCAAAATTTAATATCACGTATGAGCATTGTAACTGATAAGCTCATAGTTTATGTACTTTTAGAAGTTGTACTGAACTAACTAGAAATGCCACCCTCATCACTCTACTTTCAGTTATGTAATTCCATTGCTTCCGGTCACTCTGCGCATGTGTGGGATGTCACGTGATATCCACCCCCTCCACCCCCTCCTTTCCCCACCCCCCAACCTGACTTGGCTTTGTGTGCGCCACTCTTCTGATGATGGATCCAACACAAATCTCACGTTACACAATCACCACGAGAATATCACGGCACCCGACACAGCTGCCCGCGAGGCATGCTGGGTAGAACGTTTCTCCGAGGTGTTGGCTAGAGACTGTTGGTACTACACCTTCATTACGGTTATTACTATGCCAATGGCGATTTAATGTCACTGACACGGATGTATGGTAGTCAAGTATATAATAACTAAAAATGCCATGTTATAAATTAAGGGAATTGAAGAAGTGACTGCTGAAAATTGTGTAATGAAACATTCAAACACTTTGCAAATAAATGATATTGAAGTAGAATGTTTGGCATTCCGGCGCACTTTACGTTTCACCAAATTAGTATTTTTTTTGAATGAATTGTTTTGTCGGTATAAAGATATGTACTATGTGATTTTTAATAAATGTTGCTCCTTTATTGCCGGATGTATTAGTTTTACATTATTTGGCGAATAGGTTTACTGGGCGAAATACAGAAAATTAAGATACTAGGAAAACGCTCTGTGTAACGCGTTGATGAGCGAGCATGGATACGCGCAACACCTCGAACCGAAATTATGCCTATCGAAAATATCATTAAAAGCAGTGGCGGCTATTTGGCTTTACAACAGGTGTTCAATTACATAGAAGGACGTAGAAGAAAGTACTCTAAGAGAAGAGCCCCCAGCAGATGCGGGGCCGGGGCGCATAACCCCGGATTTTTTTGTATCTTTAGTTTGAAATTGATGCATTTTTACGTCTTTTGGAGAGCAAAATGATAAGACAAAATATTTAACTTCCTATTTCCTGGATTAGGGAGCACTTTTAAATAATTTTCTTGGATGATCAGGTGTGCAATTGTCACACCTTGCACACTGTAATAGCCGCCACTGATTAAAAGCCAATAATTCTTGAATTTCGTCAAACTTGTATTAAAATCTCAAAATATTCCTAAAATGTTAGTTCCAATAACCATGCAAATAAATGTTTTATGTTGATCGATTGAACCTTTATGATTGAACTGTTCCTTGTTAATATTCAAAAATCACAGGATTTCTTTAAAAAATATATACCTGGGACCACTCATATAATATTGGTGTGTGTACACAATATTAGATCGATCTGTTGAACGGTTATATCAAAAATTCATACGTTTGAAAGTTTCTGCTCTAACTACCTTGGAACTATAAAGAGTCGAAGTAGCCGTGTTCAACATATTCAAGAAATTTGACATCCAACACGCAAAATGTCCGTAAAATGTCAATAACTTTTGGAATTAAACACTGGTAAGTCTGAAAATGTTCAAAAATACAGATAATGTTGATCCCAATGACCACGCAAAGTTTTAAGTTGATCGGTCAAATGGTTCTAGTTAAAATTTCAAAAATCATATAGAAGATTTTTTTAAATTTTAACCAATGGGAGGATTTAGCTGAAACTTTTTAAGATTGGGTACAATGTTGGTCGTAATGACTTGTCAAAATTTCAAATTGATCGGAACCACCAATCGAAAGATAATTTTTTTTAATTTGAACCATAGCATAGATTACGTTAGTATATGTGCAAAATTTCAGATTGATTGGTTGTGCCGTTTGACCTAGGCAGTGAACACAAAAAAAAAAAAAAAAAAAACTTACACACAGAGAAAGTGCCATAAGAGTACCGTGGTGACGCTCGCTACGCTCGCTCAACTAACTAATACATAATATTTTTAAAATTAACAATTGATCTGTTTATGAGATCATTGATCCTTTTGATTGATTGTTGATTGAACTGTTCAATGAAGTTTTCACTTCGTCAAGAATATAGCTACTATTTAGCAATTAGCAATATCTTCCCCAAGATTGTATGCCGTCTCTATTTAAATACATTTTAGGGATGTTAAATGTGAAAAACATTTTATTCTGAACAGCAAACAATGTGTTGGTGAGCCACAACCAAGGTAATAATTTCTACACAACGGAACATAACTATCTCACAGGCTTAAACTCTTAACAAAAAAAATCGTGAATAACGACACTGTTATATCCATGTGTCGACACTAAAGCACCATTCAAATCCATTTGGAATAAAAATGAAAAGCTGTTTACAAGCCGATGGCTTATGTGTTGTGGTGATAATGAGCCACGAATCTATCACTAACAGATCACCCTCACTTCGCTAATCCTGACAATAATCGGCTGTCATGTACGACCGTTGCGTAACACACAGCATTCTTGATAATATCTCGTCGTTCAAATTTCATTCCATGTCAAACTTCAATCACTGTCACAATATTGATATTTTGCTTCGTTCCTCTCTATTTCACATTATTCCAATGAATTTTCATTTCACTTTGATTTGTGTATGTAACTATACTTTATGTAATATCGAAAACCAATAAATATGGCAAATAATAGATTTCAATGCGAGGTCCTGAAAATCCAAAGCCTTTATAAAAATTCAACAAGAGACATTCCTCTCAAAAATATATGTTTTCAGAATTCTTCAAGATATATTGAATAATATAATGTGGTTTTCACCGGTTATTTGCTTCAACTTATGTTATTAATTTCTTTTCTCAGTTAGAGTTTACCCCATAAAAAAACACTTCGTGTAAAAATACCAGCCAAGTCTCTTCTACTAAAAAAAATATATAAAATCTAAAAATTCTGCACTGAAAAGTAATGATATCAAAAAAATTGCCAAGTCAAAACTTTATTTGAAAATCAAAAAATACTTGGCGCATCGTGTATATTAATAGCTTAGAAGTAAAGGCCAGATATAAAATATACATAAAATATACAAACATATAGTATACCTAAAATGCCCTAAAAAATCGATGCGCCAAGTATTTTTTGATTTTCAAATAAAGTTTTGACTTGGCAAATTTTTTGATATCATTACTTTTCAGTGCAGAATTTTTAGATTTTATATATTTTTTTTAGTAGAAGAGACTTGGCTGGTATTTTTACACGAAGTGTTTTTTTATGGGGATATCACTCCTTTTTTTAGTTTATTCTAACAACTTGTGACACATATGAAATGAACAATTACTAAATTCTTTAAAAAAATCATCACCCTTTACAATTTGGTTACCACTAATGAATAGCAGCGTATGGTCCTAAATAATTGCTTTAAATGATCTTTCACGAAGAATAGCAAAGGTTTCATTCCAATCAGTCAACCCAGTTCTGAGATATGGCAACACTTCGTTTTCAAAATGGCTGCTGAACTTTCTGCAATGCCACATAGAATTTATTTCTATAAATGATGTGTATCATTTTAAGCTTTCTGAATATGTATTTATTGTATAGGAGGTAATGATAATAATTTATACATTGGAATGACGTCATTTCCGGTCTCATAAATAGGAAAATTCTATTTGTACTGTTCATATTCCATAGAGATGGCCTTCCGAATCGTTTGGCGCTAGTTTCATACCGATTTGTCTACCAGTTTTTGAGATATGACGTTACTTCCGGTTTAAAAATGGCGGCTGAAATCTCTGACCCCTTGAAGTATATTTGAAACATGATTATAATTTTATAAGCTGTCTCAAATAGTATATTTATTGCATCAAAATAAAAATTTGTGAGTTTATTAAAATGTGTGACGTCATTTCCGGTTTAGGTATGGGAAACTGCAAATATTATTGATGATAATACATAAAGTTGACCGTCTAAATTGTTTTGCGCTGGTTTCGTTGAAATCTATTTAGCCGTTATTGAGATATGATGTCACTTCCGGTTTCAAAATGGCGGCTTCCGGTTGGTTTTATAACAAGTCACATGAGACGTCAAAAGTACATACGTTACATAAATATCAAAATAATCGGATCAACCTTTGTTGCCAAAAAGCCAATCGATGTATTTCAAATTTCATTACGTCATTTCCGGTTTCTTTAACATAATGTTTAGTCTTTTGCTCCTTATCATGCATATAGATGACCGTCTGAATCGTTTGGCGCAATTTTCGTTCCAATCGGTCCAGCCGTTGACGAGATATGACGTCACTTCCGGTTTCAAAATGGCGGCACAAAAAATTCATGGGGTGAAGGTTAAATCAGACGCCAAAAGTGCACACGTGGTAAAAATGTGGGATCAATCGGTTCAGCCGTTTAGGCTGTGGCCTGTTTACCGGATTTGAATTCCAGGAGACTACTACTACTACTACTACTACTACTGAGATTATTATTATTATTATTATTATGAAAACCGCCCTAAAACACTGTTTTCACGGCCCTCTAGCGCGCAAAGGGCGTAACCTATTGTTCCCAAATTTGTTATATGTTGTAGGGTGGGCCATAGCTCGAAATTAAGATATATCGCAACAATGTGAGATTTTCCAATTTTAAGATCCAGTAGGCCGAAAATGCCACTTTGATGCTTACAGTAAAAGTGGGTTTGCTCCAGCCTTTTTAAATGAGTGTGTGCGCGCGCCGTACGACTTGGCTGGCGTGGAGCGACCGCTCCACTAGATTAATTTATTAATTAAAACACGAGATATTATGTTTTGATCTTGAGTCGTGGTTCAAATCAAGGATTCGTGTACATCAGACTTTAGTTACGTAAAAGTGACTGGGATTATGTTAAGCCACTACGGTAGAACTCTGCTATTTGATGTAATATGCGTATACAAGGTGATATGATTATCACAAGCAGCATATATCTAAATCTCATTGGATTATCATCATGAAACCAACATTTGCTTCTTTGGATGTTATGTTTCGGCCGCTAGAATGAGCTAATGTGATATTAAAGCAAATGTCAATGCTACGAATTGCTGATGTTTAAGCCACTAACATTTCCGATTACTGATTTATTTAACTCAAAACGTTTTTATCTTAGTATCATGGAACTATGATAGGATATAATTCTGTGTGCATATGGAACTTTGAAAATATCATTGACGTCGTAATAAATTAAATTTGTTGTGTGTTTTTGTAGCAAATGTGTTTCTGTACTTATTTCTTTTTAATTTGAAGGTTCAGTTTATTTTAATTCAACCATATTTTAGTTAGACGATCAAGTATTTTTTGGTAGCAATCAATAATAGAAAATTATAACTGATTACGAACTTTTTACACTTATTCGATTCCATCAAAATAATTTGAACATCGCCTTTCGAACTGTCAGCAAAACAAAAATCATGCTTTAAAAGAGGCGCCATTGGACGACTCGGCCACGAATGAACGACATCATTAAAGACTTGGCGTCCATCTTAACCATTGATCACGTGGTTCGTGCACTTGGCGCGAAGCCATCAGGTGAAGTGGGGGGAGGGGAGGGGGGAGTACTCGGTTAATTAACTCGGATCTACAGGGGTTGGGAGGGGGAGGGGGAGTAGGCATGAAGAGGCTGCGGAACATTAGTGAATCGAAACCAATATTTGTGATAAGCTAATAAAGCTCGCGGGTTCGCTTTCAGATTGGTTTAGGTGTTGTAATGTGTCAAGGGAAATATGGTTATGCAATCGTGTAATTAGCAAGCAAAGCAACACCCTATATTGAAGATATTTACAATCTTTGGACGTTTAAAATATCATTACAAAAATAAAAGACTTGCATTGTTTTCCGACTTAAATACTTTAATTTGTGGAGTCCATAAATTTTCTGCGCCATTTTATTATCATCTATGAGTATGACATGTAAGATAATAATGCAAGTAGCGTACAGTTGCCACATTATGACATAATGGAAT
This sequence comes from Leuctra nigra, assembly GCA_934045905.1. Classification (NCBI taxonomy): domain Eukaryota; kingdom Metazoa; phylum Arthropoda; class Insecta; order Plecoptera; family Leuctridae; genus Leuctra; species Leuctra nigra. The sequence continues at coordinate 27,367,757 of OW203764.1, forward strand.
AGATTTATTTACAAGATTTTCTTTCTATAAGAATTATTTTTTATGGCTAACAAAATTAATGGTAGGCTATTTTCGTTTGATTTGTGTCATGCTGGTTATAAATTAGCACAAAACTTCGTTTAGTTATTTTATCATATTTTTACTCTTTATACTGGAGTTGAGGTATGGCTATTTTCTGAAGCCTGTTTATCACTTGGTTCCTAACGACGAAGATATGTTTACAGCTACCTGCTTACAGGCCCGAGCTGAATTCCAGAGATAAGCAACATTATACAAACATTCTGTTTTAATTTCACAGCCAGCTTTCTATGAAAATGGGGGAATTATTTTCTCATTTTTTTATCGTATCCTATTAGCATTCAAGTTGGAGTGAACGAGTGAACAATGAAAGGCAATTTTCGTCTTTTCGAAGGAAGAGTTTCCAGAAGAAATAATCGTTTGTAAGCCGCTAATTGCTAAGTAAAAAAGCACAATGTAGACAAAACTTTTTTATATTTCTCTTTTCATCAACATTTTCAAATTCTTTATCGTCGTAATCAGGTGAGTCCCATAAATCTTGAGCATTTAAACAGATTGCTTGTTGGAGTAATTGATTGTTCTTGATGAGTGGGTTTAGAGCAGTGACGACGAAGTTTGTAAGTTAGGCGCCGGCGTCAGTTGAAAGCGCGACGTGGAGTCATGTAAGCCTCCAGCTCTCCCGACTGGAGAACAATAAATAACGCGACACGAGCGGAGTATTCGAGTAGTTAAACAAAGTCACTTCAGTTTTCTATGCTTTGTTATGCCGTTTTACAAAATACAGACATTCGACTTGGACGCTACTTGTTGAATTAGAGATCTCAGATTTGTGCAAATGGTAAAGAATGTTAGAATGTAAATTTACAGAAGAAAAATAATGAACATCGAGTTTGAACTTTAAAAACTAGGAAAACGCTCCGTGTACGCGTTGATAAGCGAGCCTTCGCATTGCAAGCGAATTAAAATACGTGTGAAATTTCCTGGCGGCATTGACGGGCATTCCTACGGGCATTGAAAACCACTTGAAGATAATCCGAAATGCGTCAAAGGCGCAGTAAAAAAATATCTGAAATTTCGTTGCATAAATTTGACAAAATATTTCAAAACAATCATAATACGTCAGTCAGTGGCGTCGGAAGTCTATTTTCTCAGGGGGGGGGGGCACACTTTGCTTAGGATCTAGGTAAGTTAGGTACTAAATTGTAAGGGAGAAAATAATACAGTAAATGACTATGTGTGTGGGAAACACGATTGCCAAAGGAAACAATGGGGGGTTTGGAGCGTTTCTACGTGATTTCACACTTTTTAAACCGATCTTTCTCTGAACAAATAAATGGACGACATTATTTGTTGGTAAATTGGATCCGATCCACTTCACGTCAGGACTGCCAAAAAAAGTGATTAAAAAAATATGTGTGGAAAATGTGTCATAAAATTATATAAGTAGGTATAGTTGAGTTTTTCTCTCTATACCTATTTGAAAGTTTCCATTGATTTCCACTCAGAATTTGCACAATGGAGCTTGACTAGGAACAAGTGTTTGTTTTGGCAGGTTGTAAATTTATAGAGATGAGCCAGGTATCAAGTTGGGGCAGGGAGGGCGATTTTTACAACTGTGCATTGATGCCAAATACTACACATTTGAGAGGTTTAGAAAGATGTCCTTCCCCTTTCCATTTTAAGAAACATTTGGCCATATTTGACAACAGGGGAGTGTTGGGATTTGGAGATCATAAAACACGGCCTGTAGCCGAGCATGTATCTTGTTAGAAAGTGTCATGTTTTTGAGCCATTGACAATGGATGAATGGCCTTTGACTGGATACCGCGTTTGCCGATATAGGTATAGAGAGAAAAACTCCACTTATAATATGCACTTGAAAAGTGATTAGTTTTGGATGATATCTCCGCATTTTTACACATTCACAATAGGTCCAATTTGAAATGCATTATGAAATTAAATCTCAGACATTTCACATTAAAATACCGCGCAGCGGATTTTTTTTGAATTTCAAATGATTCTTGTGCATTTTATTTTAATTTTAAGAAAACAAAGGTTAATCATTCACTTATATCAGGAATGTTCATGTAAATATGCCCCGCAGCGATTTTCTCAAACTTTATTACTCTAGGCAGTGTTAAATGATTTTGGTGTAAAATAACAAAATCAATTGAATTTCGTAAGAAGACTCTCACATGACATTAGGTAACAACAATGCCGCGCAGCGATATTTTTTGATATTCAGACCTTTTAAGGGGCAGATTGATACTCTTGCCCCCCCTTCAGACGTCTAGGGGGGGCACGTGCCCCTGCTGCCCCCCCGGTTCCGACGCCACTGACGTCAGTAAATGTCTAATTACCTACTTTGAATTTCTATACGGATTGATCTGAAAATTGTCAAAACCTCCTACAATCTTGGTCCCACTATATACATTCAAAGATTGATGTTGATCGGTCAAACGTGTCCAGTTTTCATTTTTAGCCAATCACAGGATCATGTCCGAATACTTACTATACACATGTAGTGTCGACATTAGAGAGTATACAAAATTTCAGATCGATCGGTTGAACGGCCTAACCTGGCCAGTGCAGGCAAAAACACAAAGAAAGAGCTGTAAGTCAACGTTAAAATGTACACCCACCTCCAAGTGTTCTTACCGTTTTATACATTGTGCTCTTATGAGAAAGACAGTACGAGCACTTGGAGGTGGGTGTACACTAACCTAGGATAAAACACTAGTATTGCAATCAAATGCCTTATAAAATTGTCCTCGATATTTCGCCGACTCGTTCGGTCGGCTTCCTCAGGCGAGACTGAGAAGACAACATCAAAACAAATCAAACCTAACTACTAGTTTAAAATGACCCCAAGCAACCGGTGTACTTGTCATACCCCCTTTCATAACACATAAGCAAATCTCGCACAACCGACCGCACAATACTGCGCCGTGAGTCATCGAAGAACAAAAAACTCTGTTGGCAAATTTTCTCTTTCTCATATATTATTTCTTTATAGATTGCAACAGCAGAATACCAATTAAAATGATGCATATTCGACAATGCATGTTCAGCTACAACAGAAGAAGAAATATGATCCTTTACCTTGCCACGATGTTCTTTAATCGAGGTATTTCTTCGATGACTCATGGCGCAGTATTGTGCGGCCGGTGGTGCGAGATTTTCGGATACGCGGGATGAGTTGTATGACAAGTTCACCGATTGCTCAGTAGGTGTCGTTAGGTTTGTTTTGTTTTGGTGTTGTCTTGACAGTCTCGCCTGAGGAAGCCCCCGAACGCGTCGGCGAAATATCGCGGTCTATTTTATATGATTTCTAATTATAATACCAGTGTTTTTTCCTAGATTAGTGTACATTTTAACATTTTCCTGGTATTGATATTCTCTTTCTAATTAAGACAACCGTTGTGGCGCTCGCTCCGCTCGCTGAACAACTCGTCAACGAGTTAATAAGATGTTAACACGAATTGTATTCCCGCTCTTACTTATTTTTGTTCTATTATTATAGATTACTTCTAATTTGTGATTAGTAGGGTCAAACGGATTCAAAACGAGCCATGTCTAATATCATAAATAAGTGGTGTATAATGCAAAATCTCTAATGATGTTTAATGACGTTTGACAACAGAAATTAGGTCAAACGTTCAAAACAGTAATATATAATAATCTATCAAACAACAAGAACAGCAATATTAATAACAGATTATTAAATAAAATTTACTCAATTTCACCTAGGTAAGTCATTTAAAACAAATATGTGTCGAAAATAAGAGCAATATTATCATGCAGTTGAGTTCCAATTTACCTACCAATATCATTATCCATTTGATTTTAATTATAGCGTAATATGTATTATAATCCAGTAAGTGATGTTCAACATAATTGCTTTCTCAGTTCAATAACGATTGCTCTGTAATTACGATCTCCTGGTTTTCCAGATGAGTTGTAAGATGGCAGAGATGCTGACTGCTCCATAATCTCAACTCAGAGCGAGTGTCTCTCCGGGAAGACGAGAAGTGACGGGGAACAATCGAGAAGGAAAAACGTACTCATGTGAAAGCGAACGAGCTTTTGAGTAAAGTATGCAAGTATAGCGGAGGAAATTAGCTGCCGAGAAGACGCCAGCTTGAACTACTGCGACACATTATTTCGTGAGACGTTATTGAGTTTTCGCACGGCAGTGATATAATTTATCATGCGCCCCGTTTTCAAGAATATCTACAGGCATATTATACACTTGATATTAAGGATCATATTAATATTCGCAAAGTTTGGAATCGGGGGTGGAAATTGGGCGCTTCAGTCTACCTCGGATCCTTTGATGTTTTGATGTAAGTAGTGCGTAACTCGTTATAACTTAATACAGTTCAGTGGTGTACCTAATTATACAATTACAAAATTATACTGAATTACAAAATTAGACACAAATGTTTTATGTATTGAAATATTGAAAAGATTGTCATGCATCAATGCGAAGTAATATTCCAATTTTTTAATTGTGATACAATGTGTATGATTACCACATTTTTATAATTCAATTTATTTACATTCTTTTAAACGCATCTCTTGTAAAACTGGTTGCCGTTCAACTTTGATATTTAAAGGTCACAGGAACGATGGTGTCGCACGTACCATTTGTGTCTAACTTTAATTGAGAAAAATAGCCACCTTATCAAAACGCAGATTAAAAGTACGAAGCAAAATGGCTCACCAAGCCGACAAGGCGAAATCAGAACAACAACTAAATGCTTTTCTCTTCTGCTCTTTGGCTGCTCTTATCTTTCGCCTCTGTTTTGTTGGTTCATTTCGTACACGTTTTGGTATTGTACCGGATGCGTATTCTAGAACGTTTTCCCAATTCCATTCCTGATGAAATCCGGTCACGGCCATAAGGATTAATTAACATTGCCCCGAATCAGATTCCATCAGAATTGGGAATTTAAAAGTTCTAGAATACGGCCCCCGGTTCGAATACCACGGCCGACCATCGACTGCGGATTGTTTCTTGGGTTCCCTCAGTTGAGAGCTGGGAAGACTCTTTACTAAAAGGCCACGAGCGCATCCATCCATTTTCTATCTACACTATTTCTTCGTCATCATTTTCCAATCATCATCCCAATCATTTAGAGATCAAAATTTTCTTAGTTGCAGAAAAGCTAAAAATTAAACACAATAAAGAAATTAAATAACCATTCAATTTCTTTATAACCTTCTTTACAAGTGTTTTTCCCTACCTGTCCTGGGGATAATAATATATGGCATATGAGGTAAGAAAAACATCATTAACATACATTTTAATTATCTTATGATGTTTAATGATGTTAGATCATTAAAACGAATGACCATGGCCAGGTGGCTTCATGGACCAATTCATGGTGGTCTGATAGTCGTAATATTCACATCCAATTCATTTCTTTCTCCTCCGAGGTCTCAAATCCTCGTCGCGGTTGTTAGTCTGTTAGTCGCCCGCTCTCGTCCGGCAAGCACGGGCTTCCGGGTTCGAGCCTCGGTTCGGCCGGATATCTTAATTTCGCACATCCCTTCTTCTTAAAATCAGTCAAATACCTTCGTTCTATAAAGAGTAACAAATAAAATTGTTACATTACCTATGATACTTTCTGTTATGAGTCTGCTGTACAATTTGTCGGAAGAATGTTTCGAAACTCGTTTTGTTTTGCCTTGATTGTTCAAACAGATATCGTAATGAAGCGAGGCTATTAATGCGCATGGATGCCATTCAAATCACCGAAATCAATAGTTATTCAAATACCATTAATATTCATCTCCTGTCAATACAAATAAATCATGGATATGCATGATGCTTCGCTCTATCCTACGCACGGAGAATTCGGATAACAAACAGACCTCGACCCATTCTTCCTTCGTCGTTTTTTCCATTTCACAGTTGTATTGTTTCAATACTAAAAAAAAGAGTTACAATGACAGCTATTATTCAGCTAAATGATTTGCGCAGATTCGTTCGCCGTCAAATATTGAGGAATACGATGCGGAAGGGGGAAATTGAATTTCATCAGTGTTGTTATATGCCTTCAAAACAACAAATCTCACCCACGCAAAATGAAATTTCTGACGAGGGGAAGAGAAAAAATTCATGGCGCTTTGTTTAATTAATCTAGAGTATTGAGATGTAGGGTTGGTATATTTCTTCTGAATAATTAGAAAGAAGGCAATCGAAGGATTACAGAATTTGATTTTGCGTATAGAAATGAACAAAGATAATAAATAAGACCCGATTGTGGATTCAACATCGCAGGAATGGGGAATCAGGATACGGAAGTGACGTACTACCCGGATACTTGCTCGAATGGACCAATCACAGTTCTTCACCCAAGGCCACGTGGTCACTCACTCGCCCATAGTGACAATATGGTTTTATAAATAGATCAACTGTACCCGGAGCCCAGCTAACCGAAGTGAGGAGCTGGCGTTTGTGAGATCATCACGCTCGAGGTACCTTCCTTTGTCACACTTTCCTGCTTTATGGCCGAAGAAGGTGTTTTCTAAAGGTACCTAACATGGTTTCTAAATTGGGTCGTTATAAATAGAAATTCTACCAGGAGCACAGGTATTTGAAGAGATGCTTGGGGGTTGATTTTAAAATACAAAATATCAACCAATATGTATGTAAGAAAAGTGATTGAAAACACTAAATTCATTGACAAATTGTAACTATTAAATTCTAACACAATTTTTTTTAACCAAATCTCATAGAGATCTGAGAGATTCTTCCACAAAAGAATTAGGATGAATTAAATCTACATTTTTGTGTGGGGGGAGGTGGAAGAGGGTTATTGAAAGCTTTTAAGTTGTCAAAAGTACAATTACTGAAAAGAAAGCTCATCATATTTACCGGACTTCAAAGTTCAAACTGAACCTTTTGACAGCATATCCTTCTCAGAGGTAGAAGGCCGAAAGTCCTTTTTAAAGATTCTTGAGGTGAGCTTCTTGAGCTCAAACAAGTAAGTAAAATGTGTTAAGGAAATATTGTTAGATTTAGCCCTGGGCCCTGAGAATATCATTCAAAATTGAACTTGCATCCTTATCTGCCTTTGTCTTACCTTTATCTAGTTGATAAAGATTAAAGATTAAAAATTAATATTTTTTTCTTCGAACTTCAAAGAAACTCTTATATTCGATCCTTAGACATTTTTGTTCATCAAACAAGTTGCATGAGTGAATACTCACGTTTCCGCGCATGCGCTGCATTTACAATCAGGTGACTTCTGGGCTTCTCAGAACAAATCAGATTTACGGTCTCAAAAAGAAGGGCAAAGAAAAGCAAAATGCATTAAAGTGAGTCGAGGCAGGTCCGGAGTTCACAACATTAGCGCGAGCCGCGGGGTCGGGGGGGGGGAGGCATGATGGACCCACTCAAGAATCACCAAATAAATATACCAAGCTCTGAACACAGCACCACGACCACGAAGAAGAGAGAAAAATTCTAAATTAAGTTAGTTGAGTCCTAAACACACACGTGGTGGAGAAGTATCGCGTCTGCTGAGCTTTTGCTATGGTTCACGGAAAGAAAATATATTTCATTCGATCAAAGTTTTTCCACCGAAAGATAAAGGCTGTTACCTCTTTGCCTGTGTTGGCGGATCTTCTGTTTGAACTTTTCATTGATATTCCGCAGAACGAGGGAAAACATTTTCGCGGTGAAGAGCAGAGATATGCGTTGCATTTTAAAGTGTTAATCTATATTAGAGCTGTGCCATAAAACCGGTCCCCCATCTTTCCGCCCCCTCCCCCTCAGCCGGTCATCGCTCATGCGACAAGTGGGTAGAAAGTGTGATGACATGTTTTCATTTAGTATTATTCCTTCCACTCACTCGTTACTGTAAGGCGAGGGATGAATGACATATTACAGATGTCTTGGTTAGCAGAAACACTCAGCAAAATTACCGTTTCAATAAAATACAATTTATGTTACATAGAAAACATTACCTACTTTATAATGTCGTTTGTTACTGTTAAGTTCCATAAAATATACAGACTAATAAGTATAATATTCTAAAACATGTTCAATAAGAAAGTATATACAAATTATGTAACATGTATACAGTGTTCTAGTAAACCAGACATTTACTAGTGATTGGTATTCCATCCCTTGTACAAAATTAAACGACTTTCATTCCAATGAGTAGTTCCATTTAATTTGTGCAGCTAATTGCAAACAAAATGAAATGCCAGTATAATGAAGGATACTCGTCCAGTTCCGCAACAAACGTCCATCAAGGATATTAGACGAACTAATTAACAGAATCGACCCCCTTCATTACATTGTTTCCTGTCCCCCTTCCCCTTCCTGAAATCTCGCCAGCCACACTTGCGATCACGTGGTGAGGCGGCGAGCGCAGGAGTAAGTAGTGTGTGGGCCACGCGGGCACTGCACGGACATCGGACATCCACTGCCCTCTGGATCCTGTGTAGCGTTGAGTTACGCCCCACCGCAGGATTTAATCAACAAAGCGTTGAAATTCCTGTCCCAGTAGATAGACCATTGCAGTGAAATTATAATCATCTTTCTGATATTCCAACGACCCAGAGTTACGTTTTAGTTTCGTCCTTTTTCAGAAAGTTGACGCCACATTGGCTTCCCTCCATCTGTTTCTCTCTCTTTCCCTCTCTCTCTCCACCGTTTCCAGCCCACTGAATGGCCTGACGTCAAATAACGTTATGACGTTTCAAATTAAAACTTGTCACATTGATTTCTCATTTGGAGTTGACGTTGTATCAAGGTGAAGATATTATTTTACGGATTTCACTCAAACAAATTCTACGTCTATAATAATTCTCTCAGTCCTGGCACAATGGTAAAACATTTTATTTTATCAAGTGATTATTATTTTTGCTGGCTGTTTATAACATTTTACTTGGGGGCGATGAATGTAGAAACAATATTATTCCATCGCATGAAATAAAGAACACCTGGAAGGCTTTTGTGAAGCGTGTCTCTGATGCATAAATGAAATAAATCTCCGACATAATTGTGATGATGATCATGGAAAATATTACCACAGAATACTCAAATTACAAACACGAATAAAGAATTGTTTAATTTTGTTTATCAATCAATTCGGCACATAGAAATGCGTTAGATATGTGAATTTAGTTGAAGATGTAGAAATATCGCCGATTTCAGATATAATACCACATTTTCACGATTGTTCTGTAAAATTGACTGATGTTCATTCGCTAACTGATCGGAAAGTACGAAAGCCAAATAAATATCGCGTTATACAAAACAAGCTGACTGAAAAACCGCTTATTGCTGATCAGAATATTTATACAATGCCAACATTAAAACCAAACAAACGTAATAAAACCTTGTCCATATCGTTTCCGCGAAATGAGTATTGGACTGATCGAGGAATTATTGTTGTTTCGCGCCTATCTTCCCGACTCCTACGCTCGCATGTTTCCACGTCCATCTGACTCTGTGTTTTCAATCCAATCATGGAGTTGTGATTGTTATGAGTCCACCAATCTGTCGGCGGTTCGACCAGACCATCGCCGTCGGCAGAGGAAATGTGTCGCGCTCACAGAATATTGATCCAGATGGGTGTGGCGAGGGGGGTGGGGGAGGGGGAGGAGAGGGAACGTGGATGCGGTGCCCTTTAAAAAAACACATAATTTCTGCACTGAACAGTCAGTCTCCGATGTTTATTTTGTGGCTCCTCCTTTGAGCTTTTGGTATGAAGCACGGCACCTCCACTCTCAATCATTTTGCAGCTTTATTTTAAATTCTTAGAAAGAGCCGGTATTATCAACTTAAAGTTAAGACCGATTAACTAACTCTTGGATTTTGAAGTAGGTATATTGTGATTGGCTGTGCGCAAATTAAGTCCAATATTTTAGTAAGTGTCAGCTGTCAGTATGTCTTCTGGCATCATTCAACTCTTTGTTCATATTATGAAATATTTGCGATGTATAATGTAGACGTTATTTTTGAAATTCTAAAAATCACAACTTAATTCATTCAAATGAAAACCAAATATTGTTCATGTTAAATATTATCTTTAAAACCCGCGGAATGTGGATAAAACGACAAAGTTCAGTAATATATTTTTAGCTTTTTTATAACCTGGACCGGACATTAGGAGTGTAATCCAGATTTATATTCCCTCCATGCGGGACGGCGCCTTATCACTAGACAAATGCCCGGCGGCTTATCACGGTCCACTAGAGCTCAACAATGCATCTAGTAATCTGGTTGAATGATTTTTAAACGGTTGACCAGCGCCAATCGCGGTGTTGGTAAAGACTAATCGCCAGTCATATCACTTATATTATTCATGTTATGGCCATGCGACACGGTTTAATAACTGCGACGGCTATAAACCTGATGATATCATAATTACCACCTGGTAAATGTTAACTCGGGCTTTTATCAGGAGGTAAAAATATAAATTTTCTTTCAGATAAACGCAGTACTGTTTCGATAATTGGCAAACTTTAATAACCGTAATTAATGTGCCTCCCTTGAGGCTTAAAAACCAAATTACTTTCGAGCTTTTGCGCAATAATAAAATGGCATTATATTTCAAGTACAATCAGGACACATAAAAATCAACGAAATGAGTTAATTTTTGCTATTAAAATAGCTACATTTTAGTACACAGTTATGTTATCTATTGCGAAAGTACTTAACAATTGTTAAATTGTTGGCTCATTTTGTTTCAAGAGGAAAGAGATGATGAAAAACACTGCACAACATATTTGATGCACGAGAAAAGGTTTGAATGATGATACTTAATTTGAATCATCCTAGTGACCTGGACCAGGATACTCGATGATCCTGTTGGAATATCCTGGACCCGGATGTATGACGACTTCAACAACAATCTCGAAACTTAGTTGAAAAGAGGTAATATAAAAATGTTGATGTTAATAATTGCATAAATTAATTAATCCACTTGTGTTAACAAGGAAGTGAGCAAAAGCTCGAGGCATTTGTAATATACACATTAGAATATCGGTAATATCCGGTGCGGCCTGTGTTGAAATAATAGCTCGGTATTATAATTGGCAGGTCTTGGCACATTGTCTGTTGAATTAGGTAAACACTGCTCAGCCTTCAGCAGTTGATTCCTCCTAAACAATAGCCGGGTGCTTTCCTATCTACTCCGGACTACAATGCTAATATTTGGCCCCGCTAGGAGTAGTAACATAAACAAAATTACACTAAAAACTTTCTACCGTAATGGCAGGGTCTCGATGCAGAAATGTTCGTGCCAAAGTGAGGAATACCAACAGATGTTTCTTATGGACGGTTGCTGTTTGCATTGCTAATTGTGTTATAGATAAATAGAATTTTAGCGGGGTATCGGTAGGCTGGTTGTGTGCGGTACACTTAAAGAGAGAGGATTCGTTAGGAGAATTCTGAGAAAAGTAATTATACTTATAGGATTCCGTCGCATTTCTAAATATTTAAGAGGGAATATTCTTGTGAGAATTTGAAAGGAGAACTTTGAGTTGGAAAAAGTTTGTAAAGAACACCAACTCGTCTCCGTAATTATCATTGAGGTAAGGGATATTGGAATTGCCCACTTCTTAGACTTTAGGAGAGAAAGTGATTATAAGCTCTTGTTTTGCAGCTGAATTTGAATTAGGATATTATTTTCGTCACTCAAAACTTTCCGCACAACATTGAAAAGTATAAAAATCAAATCCTCTTCTACAAACTATTTTGGGGAAACGAATATTATACTTCGGACTTCATAGGTTTGTTTCTCCCCTGTTTGCCACCGTCGACACTAACTTTTTACTTGTTATTAAAGATTCAATCGATGTCATTGAAAAGTTGAACCAAAGTGAAAGAGATGAAGTAGATCTCAACTCTATTACTCTGGGAAAGTTTTGTCGAGTAAATTGTTGTGAAAGTTTCGACGTCTTGTTACCTGCTCGACGCATTCAAAGCATGGAACTAGTGAATTGTGGTGTTGAATGCTCCTTGAATACCATCATTCAAGGAGTTGACGGCAGAGTTGTAGCACCAACTCCTTCAAAATACGCTTTTATATAATTACATTTCACGCGCTTCGGAATCGCGTTCAGATGTTTTGAAAAGTTTGGCGACGGAGAAAATATGTCGGGTAGGAAATATTATCAAATAAGGACAGAGTAAATTGTTTTCTAAGTGTTTGAACAAGTTTACGGTGTTTCGTTTTAGATCGCCACTAAATTTCACGTTGTCGTCGAGGATTATGGTTTATACAAATTATTCAAATGTCAATGACCTTGTATTCAAAGTCGTCAAAATAAATCGAATGAACGCTACATTAGTACATCAAAACTCAGAATATTATGTCACATGGACAAGTTGTGGACTTTTTGAAAGAGAATGCAATTTGAGCTTGATTTTTCCTGGTCCATTCTTGTCTAAAAAGAAAATTCACGCAATATTCAATATATTGGATTTCAAGAAAACCGCACCTATAACTTGAAATTAAACATGTTTTTAAAGATTCATGACTATTATATTATGACTTTATATTATGACTTTATATTATGACTTTATATTATGACTTTATATTATGACTTTATATTATGACTTTATATTATGACTTTATATTATGACTTTATATTATGACTTTATATTATGACTTTATATTATGACTTTATATTAGTATAAAGCAATTTAATAATAATTTTAAAAAAAATGTTTTAAAATTTGATATTTTGAAAATGTATAAATTTGAAAAGTTGATAAGTTTTGTCCTAAGGAAGATTTTGATATTGAAATCAAAACTGTTGGCAAACATATATAATTTTATAAAAAATATGACGAAATATCCCAAAACTATGAATTGCTTTAACTTGAAATTAAGTTCTTTTTTTTGGAGAAAATGAAGTAGAGGTGTCATCTCGTAGTGATTGTCAAGGACTTACATTTTTCGGACGCGTTTCTCAATGCATTTTTCCAAACGAACTTGCATCGTTCTCCGTCTGTACTTTCATAATCGTTACCCAACTGGTGGAACCAGAGCAGGCCCAAAAATAAAAACAAAAAATTAATTAAAATAACGAAGCGAACAAAATAATTGCGCGCGCACTCTGCTTGCACGCGCCTGAATCAGGTCAACTTTTTAACCCTCAGCTATACTTGATAAAACCCCTTCAAAACGTAACACTTCATTAATTAGAGCTCGTGTCAGTAATTAATTATAATTGTATATCACAATTCGCATTAATTCTCGTTCAACTGTCAAAATGACAACTCTTCTCTTTAGCAGCACTATAAATCTCGAGATGCTATTGGTCACTCACAGGCAGTCATTGTGACAAATCGAAGGGGCTGTTGGAGGCTGCAGGGGCTGCAGGGTTGTTGGAGAACACCAGTGGCGCCCGCTGTTGACTAGTCAATGGAGTTACCGCGAGTAGAAGTAAGATGATAGTTGAATGCGTGAGAGATGTGAATTGAGGCACACAACATGACTGCACGCCACTGGTACAGAACGTTGTGTATGGCGGGTTGCCTACACTAAGATATCTCCTCTAATTGTGTGAGCACCTGACTGCACGCCACTGGCACGCGGTGTATGTCGTGTGGCCTACACAAAGACATCTCCTCTAGCGTGTAGGTGGCGCTATGTGAGCACCTGACTGCACGCCACTGGCACGCTGTGTATGGCGGGTGGCCTACACAAAGACATCTCCTCCAGCGTGTAGGTGGCGCTAGTTGTGTATATACTCGCGGTTCAGAGATGAATACAACTGCGTCACTCTATTCATGTTCACGTCAGGACGTGATGAAGTGTGAGGTTATACATACAAACTACGTGAAGGATGACAAGAGACACAATATTACACGGCATTCCAACAGCAACATCTTCTTGCATGGTGTCACAATTTTCACATGGATTCCGCAACTAAAATGCGTCGAATTTCGTAATAATTCATCAAAAATGTTCAGTTACACTGTCAGATTTTTTTTTAAG